>VDFB02379711.1:84417473-84793744 GCA_007258455.2 Sequoia sempervirens | reverse complement strand
TTGTAAGAGAGACCATCAAAATAAAATTGTCTCATTTGTTCTCTGTCTCGTCGATGCCTATCAATATCATAATCAATCATCCTGATGGCATCAACAACGTTTTGCATTGCAGATGCAAAACATCTCACATGTGGAGGAATCAATGCTCAACTCTGCATAACATCGATTTGATTTTGTAAGGATGCAACTTGATCATTTATTCATTCTCTCAAGCGAGCCTCATCTGATACGATAGGTGTTGGATGTGGTATATTAGGTGGAGGGGGAGGGGGAGGTGGAGGTGGAGGGGGGGGAGGTGGATGTGGCTATGGCTGAGGTGGTGGATTGATGATATCATCAATGTTAAAATCATCCATAATATTCTCGATATAAATGTGTACCTACATTAAATCATACAAAATAGTCCATGTGCATACATATATTAAGATCATATATTTAATTGAAATAGGATGAGCAACATATATATTAAGATCATATATTTAACTGAAATGCACATATATGTATACATTGATTGTTCAACTCAAGAGCATGTATGTACATGTACATTTAAAATATAAAATATGATGCATACTTTTCATGCGTACAAATCATTAAACTAAACTATGTACATACATACAAATTTCAAAATTTAAGAACTATATATATGCAAATTTTTAATACATGCACATACATACTAAACAATAAACTTGAAACATTCACAAAAGCTCATTTTATGTCTAACATGTACACACACACATATTTATTACAATTTTTTAGCAAGAGAAATCATGATCTAGTAGATAGTCATAAAATATATACTATTATATATTATTCATTATAAGTTCATAAATTCCACCAAAAATTCACAAATCCATGTCACTAAAAATATCCATCTAGAACCAAAATCATAAATTCATGAAACTAAAAATATCCATTTGGAACCAAATTTATAAATTCATCACACAAAATATCCATCATTCACCAAATTTATAAATTCATAACTATTTAAGATAATTGTTTTAATTTATAAACGATTGTGGCTCTCTACTACATAGATCTTCATTTCTTTGTGTTTTCCTTTTCAAAATTAGGATTTCTCCTCTCCTCTAGCCATTTTCGATGCTCATCTACGATCCCATCCATAGCCCTGACAACATCAACAAGGGTTTGCATCCTAGATGCAAACATCCTCATAGGAGGTGCGACACATTCTTCATTTTGAATAATGTTGATTTGATCTTGGATGGTTCTAGCGAAGCATTGATTTTGTGCTTTATAACGAGCATGTTCATTGATTTCAGGTGGTGGAGGTGGGGAGTTCACGAGGTGGAGTGGGTGGGTGGAGGTGAAGGTGTTGGAGATGGATGGTGTGGAGGTGGATTGCGAATATTATTGAATGGATCCATGTGATCTTTAAGATATGAGTGAACTTGCATTAGATTTGTAATTTCAAGATGTAAGATACATGTTTAGGAAATACCTTTAAACCATTCAATGTAAATGGCCTTAAATAATTGAATACAAATGATAAAATTATATGTAAGCCTCATTTATATGTCTAAGGAACATGTTACTTGAATGAAAATACAATTAACTATTGATATTGTATAATCTTGCAGGATCTTATTATTGTTAAATTTGGTTGGGCCTTGGGTAACTTTGATCACCAAATTTTAAGAACTTCTTTGATCCCCTTAAGAAATGTCATATTGGAACCCCTTAAGAAAATTGAATTACGATTTAGGGTGACAGGATGGCTTAAGGGGATTTACGTCTAGTGAGGTCCTAGGAAAATGACATGGCTCAAGTGAATAAAAATTTGGTGAAGTTGCTAAGGAAACCAAATTTCATTGAAACCTTTAAAGAAAAAATGATGGATTTAGGGTTTAAGGGTTTAGACTTTGAGTTTAGGGTTTAGGGTAATAGGATGACAAGGGGATCTCTACATCATTAAGATCCTAGGAAAAAATTACATGGCATAAGGGAATGAAATTTGGTGGAGTTGCCTAAGGCAACCAAATTTCATTAAGAGCCTAAGAAAAAATGATGGCTTTAGGGTTTAGGGTTTAGACTTTAGAGCTTATGGTTTAAGGTAATAGGATGGCTTAAGGGGATCTACATGTAGTAAGATCCTAGGAGAAAATGACGTGGCATAAGGGAATGAAATTTGGTGGAGTTGCCTAAGGCAACCAAATTTCATTAAGAGCCTAAGAAAAAATGATGGCTTTAGGGTTTAGGGTTTAGATTTTAGAGTTTAGGGTTTAGGGTAATATGATGGCTTAAGGGGATCGACATGTAGTAAGATCCTAGGAGAAAATGACATGGCATAAGGGAATGAAATTTGGTGGAGTTGCCTAAGGCAACCAAATTTCATTAAAACTAAAAAAATGATGGCGCTGGGGTTTAGGGTTTAGACTTTAGAAGTTTGGGGTTTTAGGGTAATAGGATGGCTTAAGGGGATCCATGTAGTAAGATCCTAGGAAAAAATTACATGGCATAAGGGAATGAGGGTGGTGGAGTTGCCTAAGGCAACCAAATTCGTGAAACCCTAGAAAAATGATGGCTTTAGGGTTTAGGATTTGAACTTTAGATTTTAGGGTTTAGGGTAATAGGATAACTTAAGGACATGTGTAGTAAGATCTGGAAAAAATACATGGCATAAGGGAATGAAATTTGGTGGATTTTCCTAGACAACCAAATTTCACTTTTAGAATCTAGAGTAGGACAAAAATGAATGGTTTTAGTGTTTAGGGTTTAGAATTTAGGATTCGAGGTTTAGGGTTAGAATTTGGAATGTATGGTCACAAGTTATTCAGAACATTTCTTATTGAATAGTTGATTGAGATCTAATCTTGTTTCAACTGACCAACCTAGATCATGATAGCAACTTTGATCCCCTTAAAAGAGGCTGAATTACGATTTAGGGTGACGGGATGGCTTAAGGGGATTCACGATCTAGTGAGGTTCTAGGGAGAAAATGACATGGCTCGAGTGAATAAATTTGGTGAAGTTTCCCAAGAGCAACAAAATTTCATTAAGAACTAAAAAAATATGGCTGGGGTTTAAGGTTTAGACTTTAGAGTTCAAAAGGTTTAAAGATATGGGATAAGAATTTCATGGCATAAGGGAATGAAATATGGTGGATTTCCTAAGACAGCAAATTTCACCCCAAGGTCAGGTGGGACAAAAATGAATGGTTTAGTGTTTAGGGTTTAGATTTTAGAGTTCAAGGTTTAGGGTTTACAAACTTGGGGTAAGTTTGGTGCACCTTAGAATATTTAATGAACTTACAAGTTATCGAAGAACATTTTCTCGTGTAACAGTTGATTGAGATAGCTCTTGTTTCAAATGACCAACCTAGATCATGAAATCTCATTCATATTATAATCTTGCACAATCTTATTATTGTTAAATTTGTTTTACTTGGGAAACTTCACCAAATTTTGAGAACTTCTTTGATCCCATAAAATTTGTCATATTGGGACCCCTTAAGAAGCCAATTTATGATTTGGGGTGATAGGATGACAGAGTTTAGATGTCTAGTGAGGGTCCAAATTTGGTCGTACTATGGCCTCATTGGTTCCATCTGGCTACGGGTCAAAAGTGTTTACCCTCTAATAAAAAAAAAGTATCATGTTAAAATAATCAATCTGTACATATCTAAAAATAACAATAATCTTAAATGTAACCCATACTCTAACCATAATAGAATGCTAAATGATCCCCACCCCTAACCATATCCTAACTGAATTGTAAACCTAATTGAAACTTAATTAAATTATAACCTTTACCTAAGCTTAAATGTATTCCTATATTATATTATATTAAATTATATTATATTTAAATTAATTTATATTTGTATTATAAATTATATTAATATTTATTATATATTCCTATTGTAACTAACTATTTACTACAAACCCTAATTGAATCTTAAGCCTAATCCTCATTAAAACCCCAAGTAAATTGTAACATTACCTATCTTCATTGTAATCTTATATTATATTTTATGATATTAAATATTTATATTATTTAATATATTATATTAAATATAATATATTAAATAATATAAATATTTAATTATATTTCTTTTATATGAATCATCCTCCTATCTCTAAATTTAATAATTGCATGTAGTTCCTCCAACCTATCATCATGTACCTCCTCCCTTTCCCATGTAATAGGTGTACCTTGTAGGTGTTAAATGGTTCCATCTTGGTCTCCTTATTGATGCATTTCTATCCTTCCACATAAATCTATATAGTATCAAAATATAGGTAATTTTATAGTTATTGAATCTCTTAATTGCTAAAGAATCCATTATGATTGAGGATGGGTGGATTATTATCTAGGATCACATCTTAAAAATCCTATAGAGGTCATGTGGTATGTGTTTCTTAATACATATATTCCCATACAAACCTCTTTCCATGTGTTATCAACTCTCCTATATAAATTTAGACACCTTACTAGATTTAAATTTTATATCATATATATGTACCCAAGTGTTTCCAATTGGAATTGCTATAATTATACTTCTATGGCATTCTATATATTCAAAATAGTTTTCATAAATCTACCAAATAGACCCATTCTTGACATTGAACCTACATAATTTTAGGTATGTCCAATGAAAGAAACTTTACCCATAGCACTCTCACTCACGCTCTCCTATCTTTCTTCCAATGATTTAGAACCCTAATGATCATGTCTAATTGTCATAGAGAGTGATCATCCACTCTTCATAAACTTGTAGAAACCAAAAGCTTTTATATTATGTGTTCAAATAAGTGAAAACATTACAAAAAGCTCTACTAAATGGTGACAATAGAGGGTTTTTTAAGGCAACCAAATTTCATTTTAAGGTCCTAAGACAAAATTCAAATGCTTTAGTGTTGAGGGTTTAGATTTTACAGTTCAGGGTCTAGGGTTTAGCAAACTTAGGGTGAAGTTTGGGTGGCCCTTGGCATAATTCAGACTTGCAAGTTAGTGCCAATTGGAATCAATTGTATGCACTTAGATTTACGAATTTGCTAACTAAATTTGCAAACAAACATCAAGATAAACTTTATGAATTTTAACTATTCTTTAACATATTATTTTCTAATCTAATTATAATTTAATATTGAAACTAAAGTTTAATATATATCATTTTTTCCATACAAAGAAAATAAAATTTAAAACATTTAAGCAATGCAAATGATTTTTTTTTAGCTTGAAATTACCTATTTTTCAACATCAAAATGATTTGTTCAATTTCAATTTAGGGTTTTAACAAAAAAATTTGTTCCAATTCAATTTAGGGTTTCAATTTCTAAGCAATTAGGGTTTTTAATGCAATTTTTTCATTTTAGTTCAAACTAGGGTTTTCAAATTCAATTTTTTTCGTTTGATTTGAATTCAAGGTTTCAAAAAGCTTGATTAGGGTTTCTAAATGCAATTTTTTATTTCATTTCAATTTCCAAGGTTTTGAAATGCAATTTTTTTTGTTTCGTTTCAATTAGGGTTTTCTAAATTCTTTTTTGCTTAATCGAACAATTTAGGTTTCAAAAATTAAATTTTGTTTGTAAAACACAATTTAAGGTTCATTTTTTCATTTTTATTAAAAAATATTCATGTTTCATTGCCTTTTTTTGTCTATTTTTACAATTATTCATTTCTACTATAATAGTTAAAAAAAATTCAAAACATGAAATAAATTAAAAAAACATGATAAATTCACTTATTTTCTTTACAATTTCAATTAAAAATAAAAAAATGCAAAAAAAATGGATGTAGGCGGGTACCTGTAGGTGAATGTGGGGGTCACTGTCGCCAGTACTCGGGGTCCTGTCTGCTATGTGTGTAGTAAACTCTTTTTAAAAAAAAATAAATACCAATATAAAATAGGATCCCGATTTCTACAAAACGGGATCCTGATTTGTACAAATCGGGATCTCGTTTTGTAGTAATTGGGATCCCGTTTTGTGTCAATCGGGATCCTGTGCCTTTTGCTTCAGTTCAGGATCAACACAAAACGAGATCCCAACTTTTAAAAATCGGGATCCTGTTTCGTGTTAGGCTCGGGATCTCGATTTTTAATAACCGGGATCCCGTTTTGTCAAAGCTGATTTCAATTTTTTGGTTAAGGAAAAAACTTCCACGTTTCATGGACTCAACTTTGTGCACTTACCCCCCCTCAAAGTGGCTTGTTATTCTTAGTTATTATCAAGTATTTGCAACATATTTCATATCATATTCTCCTATTGTGCAAGTTATTTCATAACATCTTCAACCTTGAAACCATTCTCCAAGGTTGGCTATGCACCTCAACCACGCAAATTCAAATTAGGTTGGCACCAAAACACTTTCATGGTGGATAGAATTGAAAGTGAACCACACCATTCCTTATTTGAGACCCAGATCTATAATACCACTCTACCAAATGCTTCTAAAAACAATAAACATCCACCACAATTAGTGTAAACACCAAGGTCAATCGTTACCCATGTAAACACCCTTAAAATTTTAAGTGCACACTTCCTTTGATTCACCAAAAACTTGTAGACAACAAATGTCACCTGAAGAAAATCTAGAATATTCCATAAACACCTTGAAATCCAACAAACTCCTTCACAAAAACTTTCACCTAAAGAATGTACACACCCAATACACTCAGACTATTTTTCCATACATTGCAACTTAAGAAACTGACTTCTGAAGTACCAAAATTTGAGCCACTTCAACTAAAGAAAGGTAATGTAATACTATCAGCATGCCTTCAGATCCACAAGACTTGAAACCAAATTATGGAGAAACATAGAGAAAAAACATTTCTCTCAAACACCTTTGCCATACACTGTTCACACACTAGTGAACACAATTTCTTCTACACAATGATCCAACACACCAAATTTTGAATACATCACCTATGAACACCTCTTATCAACATATTAGAAATGAATAGGCAGATCTTCAACCTAGAAGAAATGAAGAGAAAAACCAGAACACTACTCTTCAATCCAGAACAACACTGCAACACTATTTCCCTTTTTTATCAAATTTTCTCAAAAATACTTGGAAACAAAGCACCAAGAACACATCCTCATCATCTTCATTATTTCCTCAACCATAAACAAAATCTTATCAAAGCAACACTAAGGTTAACACCAGTACCTTACTAATGACAACATAATGCAACTAATCAAATCATCATCAATGCAACAACACATATTCTTGCAACAATCGTCTTCTTGTACAGTTGACACCAATGACAACACAAGCTTGTTGCCATCAATGACAAACCAATTGCTCATACTTACAACAAAAATATATTTCTATTTTTTAAATTTAATTATAATTTATAATAAAAATAAAAAAATTTAAAATATAAAAATATAAAAAAAATCTAAAAAAATAATTTAAATATTTAAATATTCTCAAAAAAACATTTAAATTTAAATTTTATTTAAAAATCATTTAAAAAAAAAATCAATGTCAAATAACAAAACTATATTTATGCATGTGAAATACAATTTAATCATTAAATAATTTTATAAATACGTGCTAATTTTATAAAAACCATAATTACCTAAACATTTTAATATTTTTTATAGCGAAAACTATTTTAAACAAGAGAAGCATATGCGTCATGTTCCTGCGGATTGCGAGATTTGCTTGGTTTGTGAGATGTAGTTGACACAAGCAGTTAGGAGGGTGCAATGCCACTTTGTATTGTCTTAAAAATAAAATAAATTACACATGGAATTTTCATTTTTTTCTTTATATTGTAAATCTTTGATGTAAGCTAAAGCCTTGCTTATTATAAGCAAAAACAAATATTTGTGAATATAAATATATATTTGTAGAGTTAGCATTGTATTATAGTGATCATATAACTTGAAAGTTTATACAAATAATGACATGCATTATCATAAATAATTATGCAACTAAAGTTTATAATTGGTGTGGTGACAAATTTTTGAAAACAACTAATAGATTTGTGAATTGTTTGAGAGATTTAGTTGTTCAATGTATTAATAATATTTAGATAACTGATTTTTAGTATTTGCACACACACATCTTCATTGTTAGTCTATGAATGAGGTTAGATGCTTTGGCTCCACAACACGTTTGACAACTAAGATAAAATACTTCTGAATATACATCAAGAAATGCTTAAGCATAACTAAAATAATAATCGCGTTCCTTGTTGTTTGGGAGAATAAAAACATTAGAAAGTGAAATTATTATATTATTTTTTTCTTAAATATAGTGCCTTAACTGGCAGCAATGGAGGACAATGCCTGTCCCGATGCATTATATAAACATGTGTGGCATTACTGCATTCAAACACGAGACCAAATACAACAAAATGTGTCAAATGTTATTATTGTAGTGTATTTTAGTGTAATCCCAATTATATTAAATATAAGATAGTATTACGAAACGTACCTTTTATTATTTTTTTGGCTTCAATTGTAAATTTAGGTATCAATGTTAATTAAAAACTCGTGAAGGAAAAATTGGGTTTGATGTACAAGATGCTAAGGAATCCTCAATCATTGCTAAACATTGTTATAATACACAAATCTAAAGTATATCTATTGGATTGTTATTTTATTTTATTTTTAATAAAAAGGGGTAAGAACTTTATTGAAAATCAGAGCAAAGCATTACATAACAGCAAAGGGCCAAAGCCCCAGGAACCAACAAAAACCACAAGAAAAGCCAAGAACAAAATCACTCTTCCCCAATAGCACTCCCATCCTCTGCAAGAATCCTCTCCAAATCCTGACATAACTCACGGGGAATTTGCTCCCACCCATCAATCTTCCCACCATCTATATTCTCTGATGCCCATTTGGCTAGACAATCAGCTACCCTATTCTATTCCCTTGGAATATGGACATAAGATACTGACTCCATCAAAGAGCTAACCTACAATATCTGCTGCACCAACATAGCCAACTGCCAGCTAACATCAGAAATCTTCTTTCCCTGAAGTAAATTGACCAAGACCTGAGAATCTGACTCACAAATAACCTTATGCCACCCTAAAGCATATGCCCGTTTCAAGGCATAGAGAATAGCCAAGCCTTCCATCCTATTGACAGTTTGTATCCCTTCATTAGTAGAAAAAATAAAAACCACTGATCCAGAAGAATCCCTACCAACCCCGCCAATCCCAGCAGGTCCAGGATTTCCCCTCGATGAGCCATCCATATTAATTTTCAAAAAGCTAGTAGGAGGGGGCAACCAACTCCCCACCCTTTGAAATTTTTGCGTCACACGCCTACCTCTCCTGATGCAAGCAGAAGCTGAAGATAGCCCCTGAATACCCAGCTGATCAACCATCTCAGCATCTCCTTTCTCTAACGGCAACATAATCTCACCTTTAGCTTTGACTGTCTCCTGGATCATTCCCACAATTCTAAACCAAACTTGTTGAATCCCCAAATTTTCACCTCGACAGATTCTTCGATTCCTTTCCAACCAAACTTGCCAAAGTAGAAAGATGGGACCAACATACCAAACATCCTGCAAGAAAGAGGCCGAGGAGGGGGGCCTCCCCAGACTAATCCAAAACTCAACCAAGGAGGAGGAATGAATGCAAGGGATTTTCCAAACACCCCACTAGAAATGCCAGAGCTGTAAGGTGAAGGAAAAATGAAAGAACAAGTGAGGAGAGTCCTCCTCCCCACACCCGTAGAGAACACACCTAGATGGGCCTGAAAACCTCTCTTTCGGATATTATCCCAAGTCAAACACCTATTCCAAGCTAAAGTCCAAATAAAGCAATTACACTTTGGCCAAGAAAACTTATTCCAAACTTTCTTCCACCAATGAACCTCCACCCCCTCAATCTGCTGGGAAAGTAACTCCTGATACCCAGAAGAAATAGTGTAAGCACCCTTGGGGTTAGGAGACCAAGCCAACACATCTTGATCCATGAGGGAGCTACAACTTCGACAAGAAAGAATGTAATGAAGCTCAGCGCACTCCTCCTCCATACCAACAATAGGCCATTCCTCTGGATTCTTCCATCTTGCCTCCACCAACTGCCCCTGAAAGGAAAGAGACTTAAAGTCACACACCCTCGACCATCCTGCTTCACAGAACCTCTGGCACAATGTAAGCAAATGAGGATACTGAGAAACAATGGGAGGGTGGCCATCCCAAGTGTCATGCCAAAAATGTGCCTCTGACCCGCTCTTGCATATCCAAAATAAGCCACCCTTAACGAGCGCAGTCCCTTTCTTGAGAGTATTCCAAATCACATATCCCTTCCTTGTTAAGCTATAACGAGGGATATCACTTTGAGGAATCCCTGGAAAGTAATTTTGAGTCAAAATTCTGGCCCACACCCAGTCCTGTTCCACACACCAACGCCAATACAATTTAGCAGCCAGAGCCATACTAGACAACAATGACTGCCTTAACCCAAGACCACCAAACTATTTAGGGCTACAAACAACATCCCATCTAACAAGGCTCCACTTGGAAGATAATAAACTACCAGCCCATAAAAATTGTCTTGCAAAGGAATCAAGATCCCTAACAAAGCCCATCGGCGCCACCTGAATCATACACCTATAAAGAGGGAGAGCCTGAACCACGGATTTGAGCAATTGAACCCGACCCGCAAAAGATAGCTAGTGAAGGGTCCAATGAGTGACTTTGACATGAAATTTTTCCAGAATAGCCTGCTAAGAATCCCTAGACTGACTACCAACAGAAATAGGAATCCCAAGGTAGGTCAGCGGGAGATCCCCAATCTGAAAGCTGAGAATTATATGAGCAATTCTCCTCTGAATGGAGTTTGGGGTATTGAAGAAAAAAATGGAAGACTTGCCCTCATTAATTGACTGGCCCAATGCAGCAAGATAAATATCCAACACCTTGCGCATGTTTGAAGCCTCCCTAATTGTAGCCATACCCATCAAAGTAGTGTCATCCACAAACTGTAAGTGAGATTGCATTGGTAAGCCATCTCCCTATTGCCATCCTTGAATGAAACCCCCCTCCACATTCCTTTTTATCAACCGTCCCAAACCTTCCACCAAAAGAAGAAACAAGTAAGGAGAGAGGGGGTCACCTTGTCGTAAACCCCGAGAAGTACCAAAGAGTTCAGAGTGCTCCCCATTAATAGTCTCAGTAGCAATAACCACCCCATCCAAAATATGGCGGCCCACCACAAAACCACTCTGTTCCTCAGAAATCAACAGCGAAAGCCACTTTTTTAACCTATCAGCAATCAACTTAGAGATAATTTTATATATAACATTGCAAAGAGAAATGGGGCGAAAATGACTTAATCGATCAGCCCCATCACCCTTGGGGATTAGAGCAAGGAAGGTAGAATTTAGGGCCTAAAGCATTTTCTTATTCTTTTGAGACTCTTGAACAACTGCCAATAAATCCAGCTTGATAATCTCCCAAAATTCCTGGAAGAACTCAATCAGGAAGCCATCCAGACCAGGAGCTTTACCCTTCTTCATCTGGAAAACAGTCTTCTCCAGCTCCTCCAACGAAATATCACTCATAAGATGCTCCTTCATCTCCCAAGAGACCAAAGAAGGAATACAAGAGAGGACCTGAGCCTCTTCAACTGAGTCCCCCTGCGAGTCCTCCCTGAATAAAGAAGCAAAATACTGCACAGCTTCATTTGAGATATCCTGAGTAGAAGAAAGAACCTCTCCCCTGTCAGTCACCAAAGCCGAGATAGAATTACCATGACGTCTGGCCTTCACCGAATTGAAGAAGAAGGCAGTATTCTTGTCTCCCTCCTGAAGCCACTCAATCCGAGCTTTTTGTTTCCAGTAGATTTCCTCCCTCAGCTCCCACTCCTCTAGAGCTTTCAATGCCCTAGCCTCGTCCCGCAACAAATCCTCAGACACCCCATCCTCCCTAATCAACCTAGTAATACCATTCAGCTCAGCTTGTGCAGCAAGCTTCGCATGGTAAATGTTTCCAAAGCAATGTCGGTTCCATCGTTTAAGCTGATACTTAACATATTGAAGGAGCTTAGCAAAATTATACATTGCAGTACCATAAGCAGGTCTACCATACCTCCACCATTCAACAACACATCCATAAAGGTCAGGGTCCCACAAACACATTAGCTGGAATTTGAAGGTTGGCGTTCGAGGCATCCAAGCAGAAGAGATAACTAGCTTTATAGGCCAGTGATCCGAACCTCTCCAGTCTAATATCTCAGAACTAGAAGACCACATTCCCCCAACCCAAAAGCAGGAGACCATGAAATGATCCAGTCATTCAGCAATGCAACTATCACCAACCCTTCTGTTGTTCCAAGTAAATTGACCATTGCTAGGTTTGATATCAACAAGGTTGAGAGCAGATATATTGTCCTGAAACAACAATACAGAAGGCTCTAGTCTTGCAATACCACCCTGTTTCTCAGCTAATTCAGTAATAGCATTAAAGTCACCTGCAATGATCTAAGGATGATAGGGAAATAGGCTACGAACAAAATGAATATGTGTCCATAAAAGAAGTTTACCCTGGAACTCAACAGGTGCATAAACATTGGAGAAAAGAACAAACTCTCTTGACTCAGGACACGAGGCAACCATGGATAAAGAGGACTTAAATGATAACCACCACAAAGGTTGAATCTTCTGAGGGTTCCAGAAACAAGCCACACCCCCCGAGAATCCCTGAGCCCCAATACACTGGCATTGACCATTCTTCCACAACTTAGGCACTAAACCCATCATGCACTCAACAGATAACTTGGTCTCCTGAAGAAAAAGAACATCAGGAGAATGACTTCTTACCAACTCACGAACAACTTTTTGTCTAGGGCCACTGTTCAAGCCCCTTACATTCCATGAAATAATGATCATTTCAAAGGAGTCAAAAAATGAGAGTCTAGGGTCTTAACAAACCCTGACTCCACCAAAGTCTCCCCCATCATCTTAATCTTTTCCAAATATTTCTTCCTGCCAAGTTTAACACTTTTCTTCGATCCCCCCTTCTTGCCATCCTTTTACAAAATTCCCAGTTGAGGAGAAGGCTTGCTACTCTTAGCCACATCTGATCCAACATTCCGTGCAGGAAAAGACGTGCTTCCATCCCCCTACCCCAACTCAACATTTGGACCCGACATCACCTGAGCCCCAACCTACACATCTGTGACCATAGGTATGGCAGACTCCTCCTGTGGAGTAGGAGGAGTAATGGAAGTGTGATCCTCCAGGCTAGAACCAACCACACCCGGATCCACACTTATTAACCTTGGATTAACTTCTTGCTGACCCAAATCATCCAGGACCTCAAACCTGTTAAAAGTATCCTCATCTTGTCTCTCCATCAAAGTCCTCTTTTGTCCTCTATTCCGGTTATGAGCCTTAACAAGAACATAACCCTCAGCATCTGCACCCTCAATAGAAATAGGATTCTTCCCCTTATCAACATTAGAATTGTTACGAGGAGGAGGTGGAGGCTGAGGCACCATAGGCTTAGCCTTCGGGCATCTACGCAATAGGTGACCATATTCATGACAGAGGCGACATCGGAAAGGAAGGGTTTCATAATCCAATTGTTGTACCCAAGAATGGGGACCCACACACATATCAAAAGCATCTAGCAAAGGCCTACTCAAATCAATTTCCACACAAATTCAAGCAAAAGTCATTACTTTCTTACCTAGGGTTTGTGTCAAAGACCCCACCGGCTTCCCAAGCATTGAAGCAAGCATGTGCAGAACATCCTCATGAAAACATTCAATTGGAAATTTGGGCAACCGAACCCACACTGGAACATGATTCAGAAGCTCCTCCGAGGGATTAAAGCCTGCATGCCATGGCTTGACGAACAACCCAACTTGGTTGTGAAAATAGGGCCCCCCCTCAAAAACCCTATTGCGATCAGCCAAGCAAATAAATGTGACCATGAAAAAATTATTTGCAAGCAGCGTGACCTCCATTTCACCCTCTGTCTCCCAAGTCCTCCGAGCCCAAGTTTACAAAAATTGTAGAGACACTCTCATTCCCAAAAATTTGCAGTACAGAGAATGCTTTGAATAATATTCAATATCCTCAGCAATCATCTCAATCAGAATCACCAATTTAGGTCTCTCTTTGCAACGCTCAAGGCAACCGTTAATCTTCGAGATCCGAGATCCACCAGACGAATTCGATTCCATAGACCCTATATTCAGAGAGAAGAGGGTGTTTTCAAAAACCCTTGCTCCTTGTCTTGGCGATTTCAAGCCCACCGCAGCACGAAAATCCATGTCGGGCGCAACCCTAGATGGCTCACCCTGAGACATAGCCGCCAAATGGCCTGGGACAGACATGCACAGGAAAGATCCGGCCCCAGACACAGCAGATCAGAGGAAACCCTCCCACGTAGGAAAATTGACCAAACACAACCAGGCCAGAGCTTCAAAGAATAGCCGCAGCAAAATGATTAACCCCCCACAGAACGAAACAGACGCCCACCCCAACCTTCGCACAAATAGAGAAAGCAAACATGAGCTAGGGCTCGGATGCCCTAGCTCAGCTCCTTGCAGTTGCAGACCGAAACGCCATCCTCATCGCTAATTTTTCATATTTCATCTATTGGATTGTTATTATTAATGTGTAAATGGTGAAAAAATTGGGCTTGCTGATTTGGGTTGAACATATTAGAGTTTGTTATTTTAAGATAAAATAATGAAGTATAAAGTATAAAACAAAAATCATTAATATAACTAGTAAACCGTGATGTAATTCACGAGGAAGTATATTTAAATTTGTTAAAATCATTTGCTGAAATATTAATAGGGACATTAAAAGATGCAATAAGAAAAAATATAGATTAAATAGTCTTTGAAGAGAAACTCTTGAATGCTCCACATATTAAATAATAAATTTATTGTCAACCTCACTCATGGAATAAATCTAAGATTTATCTTGCCATGAAAAAATTGAAGGGAAAATTTTTGAGACAACACTTTTCAAAGTGCAAGATAAATAATTAGGAATTTACTACGCGGTTGCTCCACCATCAAAAGCCACTCAAAATGATAAACACCAAGCTATGTGATCTTATACCATGCATGCCACACATCCATAATGAGTCTTGGGGATGGGAGCAGGCAACAAGTTTAGTGCGGGAGTAGGAGGACTGCACCGTGCATCATAATTTTGTATGTTGCACATAAAGAACATAAAGAACATAAAGAACATCAATTTCAATTATTGCTACATCATGATACTTCTGTATGCTGCGAACAATTTTAACAGTCACATACTCTAGCTTCCCAATCCCAACATTATAATACACATCGAAAGGGCCCTGTCAAGATCAAAAGGTATAAAAAGTTAATAAAAAAGGTAAAAAATTGACTTCAATCAAATAAATTGTAGAAATGCACCGGTATTGGCATGGTGTGATGGTTTATAGGTGGCATTGTTGTTCTTTCCACCAAGATTCAAACCCCATTGGGGTGGTATTGTTGAATGGTTTTATCCGGTTCATAACTCCGGTCAAAAGCGTTTACCCCTTCAAATAAAAAAAACAAATTATATGAAACATGATTTCTTTTGTTCTAAGTTCCATTGTGGAAGTGAAGTTGATTAGTTGAGCTCTGAAGATTCAGCATCGAAAGCACGGACGAAAGATGCATCTAATGAAGATAAATATTCTACATCCAGATCTAACCAATCATCTGAGTTGCCTTCAGTTGTTGTGTCTGCAATGACAAACATCATGATGAACAGAACAATCAAGGTGGCGGTTTGTCCTTGGAGGAAAGGGTTGTGCCTTTTGCTCGTGGACAAGCATGTAAGGGATCGAAAAAAATCCCAATTATAGCCAAGAGTGAGGCCAATGGAGATGCAATCGATAAGTTAGTGCATGCAAATGGTTCCTAGTATGCAAGCCTTATCTCCTTGCATACTTAATATGGATGCGAATCTTTATAATCTGGGACTTATTGAAAAATGTGGGCAAGTTGGTAAAGGAAGTTCCTGGGTATAGGGGGATGAGTTCTTCTAAGGGGAAAAGAATTACAGGGGCTGATACTCAAATAAAATACAATCAACTTTTTTTGTGCACTAGATTTCGATATTATTGCAAATTGAGTATATATCAAAATGAGGATTTTATAGGAAGCATACCGCTAACAAAGAGCTTCTTTTTGCTTATCAATGGCTAGAGAGGAGTGCATTCCTCTGAAGTAAATGATGAAGGAGAAGGCAAGGAAGCAATAATTGCCAACAACCCACATCGCAAAAGGGGAGATTTTAGTTGTTTTACAGACTTGCATGTCAATATCCTTATAGATAAGCATGTGGGTGCTCCCAAGGCTGCAAAACAAGAATTTGACCTTGAGTTCGTAGGAATAATGGTTTCAATGCAAATAAATTTGGAAATTAAAAAGAAAAGAAGAAACAAATATTTAGCACGCCTCTGGATTTCCAGAAGAAGGGTTTTTATTCACCAAATTACTTCTAAAGGTATTCCCATATGAAGTCGCATAAGCCATGTCTATATCAATTGCAGACTCTGAAACCCTAATCCCATCTCTCTGTAAAAGCTTCCAGAAACATCCAGCTTGACCAAAATCTTCAAAAAACTGACAATAAAGATTTCAAACAATATAAAAGGAGAGCAAGTTACCATTCAGATACACAATCATCACAAATAAAATGAAAAACTAGGGACCAAGGCAAATAAATCACTTGATTAAGACGATGCGCCATAAAGAGTGGCCCGGAACCTCAATACACTTCTTGAGCTTACAATTTTTTTCCTGAAGATTGTTTATCATAGAAACTATAGATTGCAAAAGCTTCATCACATGAATACAATGGCTGGGCTTAAGTGTCACACACTAAGCTCTGACATTTTAGGTGAGTCAAAACAAAACAAAAAATCCGTTTCCATTTTTCGTTTCAACACGTTGTTGTCAGGGCACTGTCACCACTAGATTTGTACCATTCACTGCTCCCGTGCTTGCATCAAATGCATCAAACATTGTACCGTTCACTGGTCCCTGCTTCGATATTTTATGAAGGGAACTCAAAATTATTGTAGTAGATTTATGCTATGTTTTTTCTGTTTTTTTTTAATTATAGTTTTTTTAATTTATATAAAAATGTTTAAGATGATTAAATGATTTAATAAATTTTAGTAAATCTATTGCATTAAAAAAATTGCTATATAAATTTGTTCATAAAGATTATAATAAAACAATTATTATATATTACTTATTTATATATTATATTATATTTTAGATTTACATTAAAAGTTTAGATTTAGATTATAAATGTAAAAATGTTAGTGGTATATTATTAGATCTAAAATTAAACCTTAATATGATTCTCAAAAGATGGGTGAAAAAGATATAAAATAAAGTTTAAAATCATTGATAGTAATAATGCAATAGTTATGAAACAAAATGAGTTTTAAAGAGTTTTTCTTTTATTTAAAAGTAAGATGTATATCTCATAAATATGTTGATATGGAAAACACTAATATGGATAAGAAATCTTAAAAATAAATTAGATTGTGTGAGGTTAGAGAGGTTCACCAAATATAAGCTAATTAAATAAATGTAATTAATTAAATACAAATCAAGATATATTATGTAATGATAGTTGAGACTAATAAATCATATTATTGTAATAACTATGTTAAAAAAGTAAATGCAAGGGATAAAGAAAATCATTCTTTTGATGATAGAGTATATTATATTATTTATCTAATATAGTATATAATGTAATATAATATGAACAAGTGCCTATCTAGTATTGTAGTAATTGTATTTATTGCTTAATTGATAAACTATTTATGGAATATTAACTTAGGGGAAACTCAAATCATAATTTGAAATAATAGCTCTCAATAAAAATATTTCTTCAAAATAAAATAATCATACAAGTAAAATAATTATACCATACCAAATATTATTAAGTGTGCTTATCAATGACTTTTTTATGTCCTAGATTTTTTAATTTTGTAATAAAATCTCGAGTATTTCAACTCATAGATTTGTAGAAAAAGTAAATTTTAAGATATTTTAATAATCAATTATGATTGCAATAATTGATGGAAAATAAAGCATAAAAAATAAAATTAATAATTGCATGAATTTATCTATATGCTCATCATCATATGAATTTTTAAAAATAAAAGAGATATGAAAAAAACTTCCCTTTAAGTTTAATCTAGATTAATCCAATAAGATACATATAAATAAGTACGCATTAAATTGGATTAAATAAATAGCTAATTGTAGTAGATATGTTTGTTTTGAAATAATAATGCTAAAATATAAAAAAGAATGCAATAAAATAAAATTACTTAACTTTGTGTTTAAATGTGAACAATTACCTTTGTGTTTTAATGTGAATGCCTCGTGATTAACAAGGGAATATGAGAATATGATAGTGTATAACTCACATTGTAATATGATACACATTAGAATATTAACAATTAGTTTGCATATTTTTACTTTTGGATTCACCCAATTTGTCTTTACTTATTTTAGTTTTCTATTCATAATCGGTGGTAAACTCTTGTTATGTTCCATAAATAAATATATAGAAAAGAATAGTACCAAAAACATTCTCTAAAAATAAACATAAAATTAAATAAGAAATACTATAAATATATGAATTTTACCATTATTTTTACACATCTATTTTTTTAATTAAATGATATTTTTATTAATGTAATATACTTTATTATATTTTCACATAAAAATAATTTCATGTTTAATCATTTTTTATTCTATATATTTCACTAATTTACAACACTTTTCTATTTTGCAAATGAAAATTGTTTCGTATTTATTTTGTTCTTATCTCTATTCATCCCTCATTTAATTTTTTTTTTTAGTCTATTATTTTATGTCTAACAATACATATATAAGACCTTTTAGGGTTTTTAAACTTAATATCTCTATATTATAATCTCATTTATTTGAGTAGAATTAACAATATTCTTATAACATCCTTCCTCTTTATATTCTCTTGTATTTGTTAAAATTTTTAATGTCAAATTTAAATTAATTTTACATTGTAAATTTATTATATTGTGAAGATTAATATTGGAAAAATGGTAGAGTCTATTTGATTATTAAGTTTATTAGTTAGTGTATTATTGTAATGTAAAGATTAGTATTTATAAAATTTATTAATTTCTTGTAAAATTATTTTTTATTTTTCAAAATTTGTATTATTATATTAATTTTATCTTACTTTTTTTATTAATAAAAAATTCAATTAATGAAAAATTCTTAAATTTCTTTAATATTTTCAACATTATATTACACTTGATTTTTGTTGTTGTAATTTCCTTTTAAATTAATGGTGGTAGTTTCTAATTTTGATTAATTGTAATATTTTTTCTACTTTATTCATTATTGATATTTTCTTTCTATATTATATTTGATTCTTGTGCAACCTTCCCCTCCCCTCTCATATTTATGTTTAATTAAGAAGCAAAAAAATCTTATATCTATAATAGTTTATGTTACATTTTTTAATTAAAATTACTTGTATTTTATGTAGTGTAAAATTATAAATATAAATACAAGTCTATTGAATATAATGTTTATTAAATGGTTAAATAAATAGACTATAACTTACACAAGCTTTAGCATCATAAAATAGATAGAATTTAGACATATCATAGTGAAGTGATTAATAATTAATTTGTTAATTAAATGTCATACACTATTGATAAAGGATTTTAACAAATTTAAAGGGAGTTGTATGGAGTAAAACTAAATATCCATTGTGATTAAAATGATAGTAAAGAAGGTAAGTTGTGAGGTATTTGTGGAAAGAAGGAGAAGGTAATTTTTTTATATTGAATTACACTTTATAGGTTTTTTTATCATAGGGTTTTCCACATTTTAATTCATGTGTATTGTTTTATTTATTCTCTTATAAATATATTTATATTAAACCGTCATATTCTTACATATATATATATATATATATATATATATATATATATATATATATATATATATATATATATATATATATATATATATATTAGTAAAACTAGAGTAAAATTGATAAAAAAAAATGCCAAACTAATATTTTAGCATCAATTTCATAAAAATCAACCCATAACACTCAACCAATCACATTAAAAAACAAAATCAAATTTCAAAAATTAAATATTTACATGTTCACTTTACAAATATTAAATTTTATTTAAAAAGATATTTTTTTTAGTTTTTAATTGGTTCAAAACCAAGTTATTAATAACTAATTAACAAAACTATGATATGAGTAAAAATCCTAAAAAAAAATAGTTTGTGTACAATAGAAAGGATTACCAAATATAAGCTAATTAAATAAATATAATTAATTAAATACAAATCAACATATTAACTGATAAATCGTATTATTGTACTAACTACTTTAAAAAAAAGTAAATACAAGGGATAAACATTCATCATAGATTATATTATACTATTTATATAAAAATAATTTCTATAATATAATATGAATAATATATATATATCTATTTCAAAAATATATCAATTATTTTAATTCAATAGATTAACTTAAATTTAATTTATATAATTTATTATATTATTTAATTATCTTAGATATTTGTAAATAAATAATTTATTTTAAAATAAAAAAATAATCTTTTAACATCTTAAACAAATCTATAGATAATTCATAATGGAGTGGTTTTACCAGCCGATAAACCTTCAAATTTCCCACGCCATGATCCATAAAATGTGAATAAGGGAGCCGAATTGAAAAATGTTGGAGAAGAAATACCTAAGTTAATGACAAAATTCGCATGTATTCGATGTAGGCACGTGAGCAATGACCTGTACGAAGCGCAGCCGTGACAGTGCCCAGACGTGAGTGACCTGTACGAAGCATAGCCCTGACAGCGGGGGCAATGGCTATACAGGCAACAAAATCCACCACACGGATCTGTAACACCCGTGGGCCGTCAGATTGTCAGACATATACGGTATCTTCATTTTCTCGCCTTAAACTCCGTGCGTCCTTATTTTTATTTTTCTCGAGGTTATTCCTGGTTCAGTATAGAGTATAAAATTTAAATGAAATAAGATTATATTTTAATTTGTTTTTAATTAAATATTTATTTATTTATTTTTAATTTTCAATATTTAATTATAATTTTAAAATTATAAAAATACTTAAAATATTAATAAAATTTAATAAAAATTTAAAATTTTATTTTAATGTAAAATACATAAAATATTTAGTATAGAAAATATTAAAATTAAAATTAATGTAAAATACATAAAATATTTAGTATAGAAAATATTAAAATTAAAATATTTATCATAAAATGGGGTAACAACTCAAGGGCTTAACCTTGGAGAAAACTCCCTGGTTAAGTGCGCTTGAGCTGGAGCAGACTGGGATGGGTGACCTCCCGGACACCCTTCACCTCTGTGAGCATCACCTAGATGCAATGAGTGCTAAGTGGACCATTCGATATCATAGATGGGTTGTTCCAACTGACATGGTCAATGAGTTTGACTACTACACTTGAATCCCCAATATAGCGTTTCAAAATTAATTTAAATATTAAATTTTCATATTTTAATATAAATTATTACTAGAAATTTTGATAAAAATAAGTTTTTATTTATAATTTTTAAATTTGATTATTGAAGACAATTATAATGTTCAAATTTTTAGAACAAAATTTTAAATATTTAATGTATAAGATTTTATGTAAATCTTTAAATTTTAAACTTTTTTAATTTATAAAATAAATATAATTTTTTTGAATATAATGTTTATTTAATTTTTTAAAATAAGATAGAAAATAAAAATATTTAAATTTAATATAAAATATTAGAATCTTCTAAATACAAAAAACAAAATTAAAATATAATCTTTTTTTAAATAAATTTCATTTAAATTTTTATACTCTTCCATCGTATGTATTTAAATTTGATTATTGAAGACAATTATAATGTTCAAATATTTAGAACAAAATTTTAAATATTTAATGTATAACATTTTATGTAAATCTTTAAATTTTAAACTTTTTTAATATAAAATGAATATAATTTTTTTGAATATAATGTTTGTTTAATTTTTTAAAATAAGATAGAAAATAAAAATGTTTAAATTTAATATAAAATATTAAAATCTTGTAAATACAGAAAACAAAATTAAAATATAATCTTATTTTTAAATAAATTTCATTTAAATTTTATACTCTTCCCTATCTTATGTATTTTACATTAAAATAAATAATTATTTTTAAATGTTTTAATTTTATGATTAAAATAAAAACTTATTTTTATCAAAATTTATAGTAATAATTTATATTAAAGATATGAAAATTTAATATTTAAATTAATTTAATAGAAACATTTTTTAAAAAAATGTTTTCTATACTAAATATTTTATGTATTTTACATTAAAATAAAATTTTAAATTTTTATTAAATTTTATTAATATTTTAAATATTTTTATAATTTTAAAATTATGATTAAATATTGAAAATTAAAAATAAATAAATAAATATCTAATTAAAAACAAAATTAAAATATAATCTTATGTCATTTAAATTTTATACTTTATATGAACCCAGGAATCACCTTGAGAAAAATAAAAATAAGGACGCACGGAGTTTAAGGCGAGAAAATCAAGATATCGTATTTGTCTGACAACCTGACGGCCCACGGGAGTTACAGATCCGTGCGGTAGATTTTGTTGCCTGTATAGCCATTGCCGTCAAAAGACACGACAAGGGCTATAATAGAATGGCGTTAGTTGCACTGGCAGCGACAGGGATTGACGTGACAGTCTTGGCAGGTAGCCGCTGCCAACAAACCATCGTTGCAGAGGCTCTCTCCACTCCTCAGCTTACACGTGCCTGGTTGCTGCGGTCAGTGGGTAGACGGAAGCTGCAGACTCCAGTCGCGGGCATTTTGACGGAGACATATTAAATGCAAAGCTTAAGGGTACTTTAAACGATCAACGGTTGGCAATGGAAGATTTGTCAACCATGCCTTCTAGGGGAGAGGGCCCAGTAGTCGTACACCCTAACTTTGCGCTTCTAATTATCCTACGTCGAAATTTCAAATCACTCCCAATTTTTTACAGCAGCTTACTTGGCAAGTTATCTACGTATAACTAAGGTTTCAGGGCCACATCATCAAATATGATGCCACATCAGCATGCGTTTTTGTCAAGGTGTCCAAAAAGGCCCCAAAAAATAGTGAGACCAATTCTCGTGCATTACATCATGAGTAGTTGAGCGCTGATGTGGTATCACATGATTGGTTGCTTTTTAGATCAAAAGCATACATTTTGTTTAATTATGGGTAGTCAAATCACAACTATTGGACATTATATAAACGACTATTGGATATTATATTTACGATTGAGTGCACGACTATTAGACCCCGCACGACTATTGGGCCCTCTCCCCTAATTCCTTTTGAACCGTCGAAGGGCAAAATAAGCTTCAGGACACGCCTTCAGCGTAATAAATATTCATGCACGTGGAAAAGAGCGCAAAACGGTCCGCACAAAACTAATAATTCTACATGGTCTCCAACACGTAGTAATACATCTATATTAGTTCTTCTCCATCTCGAAGAAATCAGAGTGTTACAGTTTCATCAAATTTTCTTTCAAGTGTTTTAGTGATCGTAAGAAATGAGCATTCTGGGTGTTGATTTTGTAGATGCAGATAATTTGCGACCCCTATATTACCCGGAGAAGCGGAATACTTGTGAAATTGAGGTGGTCGAGGCAGGAACGTTTGAGCCTTCGAAGCATTTTTATCCCAGGGTATTGAACGCTCAAATTAATCCGTTAGTTAGAGCTTTTTTTACACTTGGCAATGAGAGAATAGGGAAGAGGTTTTGCCACCTGCATCCTGAAGCAGATTCTGCAGCTGTGGCCAGAGTCCTTAACCAATCAGCAAGGTATGTTTCTGTTATTTTAATTTCTTGAAATTCTCGTTACAAAGATTCTGTTGTTATTATCTGTGCTCGTGTTGCCATTCTCTGCCCATCCAATCGATACTTTTCTCATTGCTTGTTCTCTGAAATTCTTTTGTTGCATCATTTCTGAGTTTTTATGCCGTCCTACCATGTGTTTCAATCACAATTTTTGGTGTCCCATTTAAACTTCTATCTGACTGTACCATGTTAAGTACCGTCTCATGTTTACTACTGTCTGCTTGTCAAAAGCAGCTAATTGCTTTAGCCCTTGTATTTTATACTTCCTACAGTTATAAATTGCCACACTTCCCTGTTATAGCCCTTTATCATTTATGTTTCTCTATTACATCTCGAGAAACAAAATAAAAGTTGGGTTGATGATATCAAGTTTCCACAATCTATATTGCTAATTCAAATTGCCATTGGATTTGAATGTGTATGAGATTTTTGCATCAACATTTAGGATCACATTCCGTGATCCATTTTCTTCTCCTCTAGCTCTCTTATCCTGATGATGGATCATGTAGCGTGATCCAAAATATTAATGCAAAAATCTCATACAAAATCAAATCCAAAAACAGCAATTTGAAAGAACTGGGTTGTACCAACGAGCCATCGAGGAGACAACTTTTAATAACGAGGAAAGGCATGCTGAGGAAGACTAGCCGCAACCCACCATAAAGGAAAAGTTTTGGGCAGTTCGAGGGTGTGTTTTTCCCTGAGGTTGTGAGTAGCAAAGGCTTTGCTTGGAGAATGAAGGCAGAAACGCTCGAGGAAGAAGAATCGCGTGGGGATATGGAACAGAGGAAAGAAGGCAGAGAGAAACCGCGGGAGAGAAGGGCAAGATAAATCACGTGGAAAGGGGTCAATAGGAGAAGAATGCAGAAAAATGCATTGGTAGAAGGGGTCGACCAAGTTTTGGAGAGTCGATAGAGCGTTTGGAAGTTAGGCACAAGCATAGGAGAGTCTAAATGCCTGCAACAATGTCTAGATTCCTTGCTTGCAATCTGTGGTAGCATCTATTGTAATAATATTGGTATGAGGTACAAAACGGGTCTGGAAAAGAAGGCCAAGGAGGAGGAGATGAGACCCATGAGAGAGATCGCTAAGGCATTTAAGGAGCTGGAATCTACTATTATTTCAGGGAATAATGAGAATAATGATGTTGATGATCAGTTGGCTGTGTTCTCCCAGGCTAGTTCTCGGTCTCTATTATCTTTTGCTACCCTGGAATCACCTTCAAAATTCTTAGAAATGGACTATGTTAATAAGGTAAATGAATATATTTCACTGCTCATCTGTTTTCCTTTTATGTGTTGATTTCGATCGAGTAATAATGTCACTCATTAAGTGATTTGAGCATTTGGGTATACTATTCACTGGGGATTATTGGTATAACCTTCCTAGAAATTGATCCCGTATCCTCGCATTCATCGATAAAGTTCAAGAGAGCTTATCAGAAGCCCAGCTTTAACTGAGCGTTGAAGGAAATCTTGAAGCCCAATTCTAAACAGGGTCACACTCAAACGTATTCCGTGATCACACCATAACTTTACCTCTTCAACACGGCGTGGGGTAAGCTTTAAACCCCAAATTTTAAGATATATGAACATGGGTTATAATTGAATGCGCTCTATAGTGATTATACCGAATGAAGTCTATAAATAGACCTAGGAATTTGGGATTTACTAACTATCCAAACTATATCACCTTTGCATAACTATGAGTTAATCCTTCAAGGTTATATAATTTCATCTTTGAGTGCTTGGACTATATTGTAGACAAAATGGAAGGTAATCTATATTCTTACTTTAGGGTCCTTTATATGGAATAAGGTAAGGTGACATGAAGTGAACAAGGAACAAGATTTACTCAATATAAGTTTTGGCATACAGTTGCATATGAATGTAAGTAATAATGACTTTTTAAAAAGTGGTGTTAGAACCACATTATATTAAACATATTTTAAGTATTACAACTTGGTAGTTTTGGTAATCCCCCTTGGATTTCAAGGCTTAATATGACCATGATATCTACCAACCTCTTAAATATGAGAACCTTGATTTGGGAATTATCATGTGAAGGAATGAAGGATATTGTAGTTGTAATGAACCATAATATAATTTCATACTAAATGGAAGGCAACTATTGATTAATTTGACAAAGTTGTTGAGACTAAGTTAAGAGATAAACCCTATGTGATCTTGCTATGCATTATCTCTTGAGACCTTAGTATTGACCATCGAGGTCATATTTAGTATAAATGGAAAATGTCAATAAATTATCTAGTCTATGAACTAGACTATTTATAAGAATATGGGGTTGCACCACAAGAGAAAGGAAAATAGAAGATCAATGATATTATTAGTAATATTGTTATTGGATGTATATCTTTGGATGATGATCCAATGGATATAGTTTTTCCAACCGTCTATAGTCAACATGCATATTGACTTTTCTTAGAGAAAATTTATAACTATTATGTTACGTCTTTCAAAGTTTACTAGCCTTTATATGGCCTTATCAACGTATGGCATGTTCTAATGGAGACTAATGTCATAAATTAATAGGATCATGATGCTTGATCATATTAGTAGAATAACACTGGAGCCATATTGGGGCTTCATATGATTGCCACATGGTGATTAGATTTTCAGTATTGCTATGCATAATGTTAGTAAATTTATCCTAATGGTGGCATTTATTCTAGTGGGTTTTTCTCATACATAAATGTTTAAGGGGTTTCTTGTTAGTATAATATATTGGTTCAAGATATCAAGAACTAATACACTTGTGATACCTAAGATTACCAAATCATGTGGTATACACATTATCATGTTCTAAACCTAAATAGGACCCTATGCTATAAACTATGTGGTAATATCATCAAGGTACTAGATGTGGCATGATGTCCTTGATATATAATTGTAAGGGTTCTAGGAAGCACACTTTGAATTGGGATCAATCTCAGTGGAAGGTCTAACTAGAGATCTTGATGTCCTTAGATGGAAGTGTTATAGTTTAAGCTGGATAAATTGGGAATGGTGTCGAATTCCCTGCTTGTTGTTAAGCACTATTAACTATTGGGAATCATTTAAAGGAGCCCTATTAGAGTAATAATGTATAGTAATTATAAAATCTTGGGTATAAGAACCTAGGTGTATGACCATTGAGAGAGACCATGTAAGGAGAACTATGTGTGAATTTGATCTATTTGGAAGTGAGTATGTAGGCGGTCCTTGGGTGAAGGATGCCTCTATGACCTTAAGTCCGTAGGGGGAGGGTCTAGGGGGGCTAACTCCCATATTTGGGTGTGTTCCCAATTGGTTTGACCTTCTCTCTTCAATAGGATTTGAATGATGCCAAAATGGGTATTAGATGGTTATGAAAGAGTTAAGTAAGCTTGATAACTTTTATTTAATACTATGATGCTTGAGATTGATAGTAGTCAAGGAGCAATACTATGATGCTCGATATTGACAGTAGTCAAGGAGTAATACTATGATGCTCGAGATTGAGAGTAGTCAAGGAGCAAAACTATGATGCTCAGGATTGACAGTAGTCAAGGAGCAATACTATGATGCTCGGGATTGAGAGTAGTCAAGGAGCAATACTATGATGCTCAAGATTAACAATAGTCAAGGAGTAATGTACTATGATGCTTGGGATTGACATTATTCAAGGAGAAAAACTATGATGCTCGAGATTGACATTAGTCAAGGAGCATGGGGCTCAAGATTGACAATAGTCAAGGAGCATACTATGTCAGTGATGGACATCCTTGGTTGCTTAACCATCCAATAGACTATAGGGAAGAGAGCTCCTAATGAAGAATAGGTAGGTAACAGTTGGACCAACCTCATATTATAGTTTTGGCCTACCCTGATGTGGCCGGAAATGGTATCTTAGATTATCAGAGGTAGGTAATACCTTGGGTGAATAGTCACAAGGAAAATGATCCTATGCACTGTAGACTAGTTTGATTGTCTACTTTCTCACCACAAGCCACAAAATCCACTTGGATGGGGGTGGATAGGTATTGGTGTGTTCAAGGAATGTGTGTGTGTTACTTTGTGATGTGTCTTTTTTACTTACTCTTTACTCAGTGATGATCGCAAGTAGTATGGGATGATTGCTATCATCACAGTTGGTGCAGAAGACCAATGAAAAGGATGAGACCCTGCACTAACTTTTCTTTTCTATCTGGGATGCACTAAAAGTGTAGGTGTCAATAAATCACTATGCACATGTTAGTTACTCCCCAAGTGCTTGTGTAGATGGCCTAGGGTTGTGCACATTGATATATTGACCTACCCTTGCTAGTGATGAGATTGAGTAGTATGGGATGCTTGATCGTTGTCATAGTAGGCTTATGTGATTTTGAATCAGGTAGTGAGTTGATGCATGCAATAAGTTGCATCCATTTCCAGTTTACCTGTTGTTCCTTATGTGAACATGTGATAAATTGTGTGGATTGTCACATTGGATATATGTGATGTGTATGAGCTAGTTACCTTGTATATATGTGAAGTATGCTCAAGATAGTCACTATGTATGTGATTTGGGGATTATGGTATGATATGACCCTTGTATATTTGTGTATGGTTGTCCACTAAGGATTGGTAATGTTTGGATTGGGACCTACAATTGATGGAAAATGGTTATTGTTCTATTATAGTTGGACTAATTTGATGGCTTACACTTAATGAATAGTCATGGTCTAAAGGTGAGATCAAAGATCTCATACAAGAGGAGAGAATGAACTCCTTCTAACATTTTTCAGTGAACTATGAAGCCTTTGATTTCTCGAGGGGATATGCAGGAAGGGTCATCATGAACCCTCGAGGTTTAGTTCTAGGTCTAAGGATGACCCTAACCTTGTGAGCTTACCACTTTCATGTGTAAGCATATAGATGGTGACATTGAATTGCCACCACCATAGTGAATGAAGAAGTGATGACGTTAGCACTTCCAAATTAGATGGGAGAGAAGATGATTGGTTGATTAAGTTGGTTGTTGTGAATTGAAAAATTAAAAAAAAATAGAAAAAAAAAATAGTAGCAACCATGGGGTGGTTGTTACATTCTCCTACTGTGTGTAATAGCCCTTTATCATTTATGTTTCTCTACTATGTGTTTCAATCACAGTTTTTGGTGTCCTATTTAAAGTTATATCTAACTGTACCATGTTTAGTTATGTTTGCTTATCATCCAATGTTTTGCATTAAGTATCATTATTATTTTTATTACACCAATATGATGTAAATTCCCACATTTCCTTGGTATAACTGTTTATACTTTTATGCTTCTCCTACCATGTGTTTCAATCATAGTTTTTAGTGTTCTATTTAAACTTTTTCTTACTTTACTGTGTTTAGTGCTATCTACTTGGTTGCTTTGTCTCGTTTTCTTTTAGCAGCTAATATCTTGCCCCAACATTGTTTGTGTAATATTTCTCCTGTCATATGTTTCAACCACAGTTTTTGGTGTTCTCTTTGAACTTTTATCTTACTGTACCATGTCCAGTACTGTTTGCTTGGTTGTTTTGTCTCATTTTCTTCTAGCAGCCAATGTTTTGCCCCAGGTAATATTATTTCATGATTCTAACATATATAAATTCCCACATTCCCCTGATATAGCCTTTTATACTATGATCATTTATGCTTCCTCCACCATGTGTTTCAATCACAAAGATAATTTCCCACTCTGCCCTAGTATAACCCTTTATCCTTTATGCTTCTCCTACCATGCATTTTAGCCACAGATTTTTGTGTCCTATTTGAACTTTTATCTAACTGTACCATGTTTAGTACTATCTGCTTGCTTGCTTTTTCTCATTTTCTTTTAGCAGCTAATGTTTTTCCTCAAGCTATTAATCTTCACAATTCCCTGATATAGCCTTTTATACTTTTTTCACTTATGCTTTGTTGTTATCCATCTTTTGCACCTACTTCCTAGATGTTTTGAATATTATGTATTAACAAAGACGAAGCACTCTCATTGTATACTTTCACAGATCATCTCTAATATGTAAATTCATTCAATAGAATTCACACAGTGAAACTCAAAGGAGAGATAGCCTAGTATAGCATTTTATATTCTATCATTTATGTTTTGTCGTTATTCGTATTTTGCATTGACAGAGACGAAGCACATCACCATGTACTTTTTAATATAGTTCATCCCTAATAACCGCCTTGACCGGTGAGATCACAAATATGAAAAATTATCTTCTACATTGAATATTTTGTGGTGAAGAAAAATAATTACAACTAACGATAGCAACTAGGACAACTTTCTACTCACCACATGCAAATGCACTTAACTCCTTATATCTGTTGAAACAGGGTTGCAGATACAGAAACATAAATTACAATTTTTTATTCATCAACAAAAACATTACATCAACCATCAGAGCTTCGGCTCTTTAGACTTACAATTTTTTATGACACCATACCTACGTTACCGATTCGGGTTCGGGGACAGGTTCAGGTACGAGAACCTAGTACGTGGGTATGGGAATTTTTTTTAGGGGTTTGGGTACGTATGGGTACGTGTGTATATATATATATTAATAATTTAATATATTATAAATATATATATATGTATTATATATACAAAAAATAAGAGAAATATAGAGAATTGTAAAACTAAATCATTTCATAGTATGATACTTGATCATTGATCAATGCCAAATGCCAAAGATAAATATTAAATGCCAATTGATAGTTGAAAAATATTCAAATAAAATTACTGAATTACAAAATGTAGTTCATGAAACATTGAAACATGATTCAATGTTCATTGTTCATGTGCTCATCAATCATCAAAAGGATTGTCAGAATCATCATGACTTGGATTTTGAGTGGTTTCAACTTCAAAATCATCATCATTTGAACCCAAAGCGGATCCAACACCATGTGATATGTCATCAATATCACCCACATCATCCATAGTGGCTCTAGCAAGATCCTGAATGGTTGCATCCAAGTCAGTAGACTCGGGTGCTACATCCCAAAGCCTCGCTGCCCCCTGCCTGTATTGAGGATCCTTACGTGACAGAAGACGCAAATTGGAATGAATATACACTAAGTCTTCAGCTCTTTTTGCAGCCAACCGGTTACGCTTCACTGAGTGGATAAAGGAGTATGTACTCCAATTCCATTCAGCGGCAGAAGAGCTTGCAACCTGGAGAGAAAACCAACAAAATTAAAAATAAAATAAAAAAATGCAAGATAAATTCAAGAATGTTAAGTGTTAAATTTTACAATACAAGTGGCAAAAAAAAAAAACTTACTTGTGAGAGGATCTTGATTGCAAGAGGTTGGAGGTACATATAATCTTGACCATGGAGGTACCACCATGTAAGAGCATCCATTTTGTATTGGTCTCTAGCAACAGAAGCGTTATGATTTTTTGATTTTCCTGTGACAAACATTCCAAATTCTCTCATGACACTTGCATGCACTTCTGGATCACTGAACATTCTACTAAATGCCGTCTTATACCCATTAGCAACTTCAGAATCTCTATATGGCGGTATTCTCCCTGGGATAGAAAGTACTTCAGTGGTATAGTACCTCGGAGATAGGGCATATGCAAGGAGGTGCAATGGAGTTGTCATCTTGTTCCAATGATGAAGAACAATTGCTTCCACCCTTTTGTACAAGGTGTCTTCAGGATCATTCTCTTTTTTTTGTATTTCTATTTTTATTTTTTCCAACATTGTGTCCATGCTATCATAGACATCCCCCAAGCATGGTTCATCTGTATCAGCAAACCGAAGCATAGACATGATAGGTTCGGTGAATTCCAATACATAATTCACACGATCCCACCAATCGTCATTCAAGATCAATGCCTTGACTTTTTGGGCCCTCTCTGAATTTGATTGCTTCCATATACCCCATTGGTTGCTAATAACCATTTGACTCAATGCATCTTTCACCTTCACAAGTCGTCTCAGAACAATTGTGTGAGATGCAAACCGGGTCTCGGCAACCTAAGAACATGTTAATAGTAAGTTAATAACACATTTAAAATATGTAAATAATGCAAAAAATTATTTTATTCAATTATGTAAAACATGACATAAATGATAAATGAAACTAAATAAATTAAATTTTAAAATTTACCTTCAACAATTCCAATGTTGAAAAAGTTCTGAAAATTGCTTGTGACATATGGTGGTTTGTCACAAACATCTGGATCTCCTCAGACTCCTGGTATATTTCTTTCACCCACTCTATTTGGTTGACAATTGCTTGCATCACCAAATTGAGGGAGTGTACAGTGCACGGTGTCCAAAAGATGTGCTCATATTTGGCCTCTACCAAAGCACTTGCAGCCCTGCAAACTTTTGCATTGTCCGTAATTACTTGGACAACATTTTCACTACCCACCATCTCTATGGAGTCAATGAGAATCCTAGAAATGAACACTGCATCTTTCACTTCTTCTTCATAGTCAACCGCCCTCAAAAACATTGCCCCCTTGGGGGACACTGCAATAACATTAATCAATGGACGGTTTTTGCAATCTTTCCATCTATCCGAAACAATAGATACATCTGTTTCAACCCAAGAATCTCTAATTGGTTTTAGTTGGGCCTCTACATATTTCTTCTCTTTTTGCAATAAGGTGGTACGCACCTTTTCATACCCAGGACTTGTGAAATCAGGAGGTGCACTATTTATTGCCGACACCATGTCCTTCCAATATGGTGATCTCACCAAGTTGAATGGAAGACCATTGGCATAGAGGCAAGGTGCAATTTTTTCTTTAGCAATATCTCTTGCCTCCATTTTAAATGCCTTCTCTAATGGACCTCTATTGCGAGAGGTGGTTTCTGGTTCTTCATCTTCTTCTTCCGTAGAGGGTATAGACAAGAAGGGATGTCTAGAGGGACTAACTATCTTAGTGGGTAATGTTATTTTTTTCTTTCCGGAACTATAACTAGTTTGTTTTCCTCTTGCAACCGAATTGTCAGCATCTTCTTGTTCTTTTATAAATGCTGCTATTTGTACAGCAGAAAACCCCTTCTTATCTGGGCCCACACACATATTAATCCCTTTACCACCAGGGCCCATAAAATGAAGTTTCACTCGGTAGTAGGAGCTATTATATTGTACATTGCAAAAATTACACTTCCAAACAAACCCCCCACCTCCAGGAATTTGTGAAATTCGTGTGGTATGTCTCCATAAAGGAGATCCTTTATCAATTTTGAACTTTTGGCTTCCATCCCCACCCACTGAACTTTGACTACTGGCCATTGTTGCAATCTATAAAAAAAATGAAAAAAAATAATATATTTGAAAAACTTCTTCACAAACTTGAAAAAATCCATCAAAAACTAAGAAACTTAAAAAAATTCATCAAAAGATTAAAGAATAGGGTTTAAATGCATACCTTGAACACTTAAATCTCCTTTGTAGAAGCTATTTGCCACTCCACAATCGATCTCCTTCAAATGCAATCACCTCCCTTCAAAATGCTAAGATGGAAAGAAAATATGGAGAGAGCAAAATGAGAGGTAAAAATGAAATGTTTTAGTGTTGAAAGGCCTCATATTGGGTCGTTTTAGGGTTAAGAGGCAAAATAAAAATTAAAAAATTGTTTTTTTTTCACTTTTGGGCCCACTTTTTAAGTGCTGGGCCATGGGTTCTCAATGGTTCGCTCGGGTACGCGGCTGGTACCCCCGGGTCCGCGTACCTTTGGGCAAGGTACTCGCTGGGCACGCACCCTGTGCGTACCCAACGCGTACCCACAGGCGAACCCGTACCGGGTTAGCACTTGCGCACACCCGGGCGAACCCACAGGGCTAGGCACGCACCCTGTGCGTACCAGCGCGTACCCACAGGCGAACCCGAACCGGGTTCGAGGGCCTGTGGGTACAAATCTGGTAACTTAGCACCATACTCATCCTACAGGCTTACATTTTGCATCTAACAGCTAGTTTTAGATCTTTCACAAACAGGTGGTTTCAGATTACCACAAACTAACAGACAGGTGGTTTCAGATTACCACAAACTCATAGACAGCTCTAGAGAGTTGGACTCCAAAGAGTACTTAACAGATTGCAGAGTGAAACATTATATAGAGAACAATGCACATACGAAGGACAAAGACAGCAGATTAAATATTATATTTTGGAACACCAAGAAAACGTGTGAAACCTGCAATCAATTAATGCAAAATCTTTTCAAATCTATCAACATCTATCTTCCAAATATGATTTTAATGCTGAGATTTGTGTGTAGATACGAAGGCTGATATGGAGCATCTGAGGTAACAGTCCAACTGGAGAAATTAATGGAGTAATTGGGATTAGACTTCCAACAATATCTTTTCTTCAATCAATCTCTTCATTCTCTTGGAAGTTTATTTTCAAATAGTTCATATATATACACCCTAATAGGACACGTCACACTTATATTGCAGACTCCCATCCTGTTGCTTTGATGAAATGTTTATTTAAAGTTAACATACAGTGAAAAAAGAAAAAAAAAAAATATATATATATATATATATATATATACAGTAGACTGTTTTCTGTGGACATTCTGATCTTGCTGATGTATGGATTAAGAGGGATGATTGAAACCCTGATAATTGTGTTGTTAAATGTTCCGGACTATAACCCGTTTGAACTTTCTGAGTACATAACTATTTTATTATATGAACATTATCTTTTAACTAATAATATTTACAGTTACACTATTCATCAAAATACAATGCTTTATAGTTATAAATTTAAAGTTCAGTTAACCATTCTACACGTCTCTACTCTAACCACAACTGCTATATTAGTGCATGGGTTCAACTTGATACTTCGTCCGATATCTTTTAGAAAGTTAATCTAAGATTTGCAAAAGCAGCATTTTAGTATTGAGTTCATTTTTGTGTTGCTTGGATTTGATGGGATCTTGGAATTATCGACTTCTGTTTATTTTCTGCTTTACTGTTAGATTTTTATTGTGAAATTATGTGTCTTTGCGTGACATCTGTATGGAGATTTACAGCTATTCATATACGGCATCTGTTTGTTTTGCAGGTACTTTCATTGGGGAGGTACAGATTTATTTCTAACAACCACAGACCATGGACAGAAACGAATGGTAGTTGTAGAAACAAATTCATGTCCATCAGGCCAGAAATCCATGCCCCTGGCAAATGAAGAGATGGAACATGCTGGTTACCGCACCCTCCTAGAAAAATCCTTCATGCCCCATCTTTTATCAAACACATACAATGGAAACCCACTTCCCCAGGGAAAATTGGCCGTTCTCTATGATAAAAATAAGATGGAGGCCTCAGGTTATGCAGCTGCCCTTGCAGACCTTGCTAACGAGCCTGTGTACTTGACACCCTGTTATGCAGATGATCTCAATCCAAAGATGCGAGTTAGAGAAGATGGCATCTTGGAGATCTGCATCACCCGAGCTGTTATGCAGAGTAATAATAATGACATGGGAAGCAAAAATGATAATGAAAACGACAGCAGCAATAACAATTATAACTATGATGACAGTAAAACTAATAACTTCAACATGAAGAATAGCAGTAATGACAACATGAGCAGAATCAGCAACAACAACATAGGGAATGCCTCTAATGAATTTGAGCCTCACGAGGTTTGGGAGCCTGTGAGAGCTGCAGTTAGATATGTAACTCAGAGGCCATGGACTAGAATTCCTCCTATTACCAGGACACTGGTTTTCAATCCTGTTTTGGCCTGTCTAGCCGGGGGACGAAATAAGATGCTGGCAGCAAAAGCATATGATATTTATAATGCAGAAATTGGATCATCTGGTCTGTGTATATATACTCCTGAAACGATCTGGGATGTGGCCAAATCTGAGATCCCACTTAGGGTGAGGGAAATGGGAGGTCTTGCAGTGGTAAAAGTTCCTTATTCTAATGCTGGACAGGGAGTCTGGACTATCACTAATGACAATGAATTGAAAGAGTTTATGGACTTGGAGCATCATTATGACCATTTCATAGTTCAGGTAAATTCTTTGTCACTATAAGTAAAGATTAGCATTGTGTACAATCCGAGGTCATATTTTCTACATATTACACTAACCATTTACGTGATATAAAACACAGTTAAACATATAATGTGAATCCTCTTCCTGCTTAGGTTCACCTAAGCACCAACTCCTTGAATCAAAACTGACCTTCATAGTACATGGTTAACATATTAGCGGAAATAAAATTATTGAAAAAAAAAATCTTAGCCTTGTGAAATGATCGATTCCATCTTAAAATATTAAGTGACAGGCAGATTGCCCAAAAACTTTAAGGATGTTGTCGCTTGAAGTTTTATCAGTACAAAACATAACATGTGGATGCATTTTTATTTATGGTTATTCTGGGAATATAAATCTATAAAACGTAGAGGCCTTAAACAGACATAGATACCTACTACAAATTTTTAACATTAACTTCTTTTAGTGTGGATATTGGAACATAAGTATATCTGCATTAGAGATGGATCAGTTATTAAAAGGGCTGGTAATACAGTCGTAGAGTATTCTAACAGAATTGGGAGGTCTTAGGTTTGACTTCTAACCGGTTCATGAAAGTTTAGTATGGGATCATAGTCCAACTCAACAGAGCCAGGCCAAGCTAGGATCCTCAAGCACCTACAATGTGACTCAAAGGAAATGTTGGAAAACAAGCCACAGTTGGACAAAAAATGGTTTGATTGCCAAAAGGACAAAAAATGGTTTGATTGCCAAAAGGACTAGAAGTAGAATACCCCTACAGCAAATGGGATTTCTTAAATTTACTCTAACTGAGCTATGAAAAAATTTAGCAGTGAAATGACTGTCCTTGAAACTTTATATTTAAATATAAATAAACAAAAAAATTATGATTAACATTTGATTATTTATATATAGAACACTACAAAATTTTAACACCAATTTCTTTCAAATCTTAATCAAATGCATAAGAGATTAATGTCGTAACTTTAACATGACGCGAGTTATGAGTCACCCTACACACTTCCGATTAGACTTGGTCTAAACAGCTGGGAAAGAAGTTATGATAGTCATCCCACACACATTCAACTAAGGTTCGAAAGAAGTTGGTGTTAAAGATCAAGCCTTTCATAACTTATGACAGTCTCTTTTATATCAGCCATATAGGATTTGTCAATTTAATTCCTTAGGTGCTTCATAGTATGTAGATTCAGACTTGGAAAGTACTTGAAAGTTCAAAATTATCATATGAGGAAGTGTTTTCTATTAAATTTGATTTTTCAATAAATATGGATTTTATAAAATCGCACCATCGAATTAAACCTGCAAATACTTGTGCAGTAAAGAAAACTGCGAGTACTCGACAACTCGACGAATACTTGCAGGGTTTGCGAACTATAATTGCTACTATTTTTTCATCTCTCCTAAACGTAGTATTTAACATCAATTCATTGTAAATAAATCTGTGTCCTTCATTGTTTCATTAATATACGAGTTGAATTAATTTTTTGGTAATGTGCTGATAGGCGCTGGGAGGAAGCCACAAGCAAAAAACTGTTAGATGAAAATTTGCACTAAGGTATTATGCCAAATTAGTTGCAATCTTTTGCCTATCTGTGCTATGTGCACTTTGATTTTCTTAAGCCAGTAGCCAAGCTTAGTTAGGTTTTGGTGAGCAGAGTAATTTGTTAACAAATCCGATTGTAGTGATTTATTGATTTTACACAGAGCCTAATAAAGCATTGTCCTAGATATTTATTTGACTTCTCTTTACTTAATAGCAAGGACATGTTATACAGTCTGTGTTCCAATGTTCCCATTGGATAGCAAGCACATGCATGACAGAGTAGGTGTTCTTATACAAATGTAATCTGAGGTGATGCACAGGTGTTTGAATTACATATGATATGTTTCTTCTACATGTATATTTTCTCCTTTGCTCTGTATAAGTCGCCAAAAGAATTAAACTCGACCTAATAGAATCACATTAAGGTTCAGTTCAATTTTGTTGACAGTTTGAATTTTGTGAATAAATTCTTTGACCTTGAAGGCTCTGATTGGAAATAACGGATGGAGCTCTGTATCCCAGCATGGGAGATTGTATCATGTCGGAACAATACCCAATCTCAAGGGCAATATATATGCTGCAGATCTGAGGTTGATGATAGGATCTTCATGCCAAGGCTTCTTCCCTGTGGCTATATATGCGCGCAGAGCTCGCCTCCCCTTAGCTGAGAAACTGGATGGAGGAGCAACCCCTTCTTGGGATATGCTTGGAACTAATTTGTCTGTTAAGGTGAGCTTTGATCTTCAAAACATATCCATCTACTTTTTTTTATAAGTCGGTTAAGAACAATGAGATGAAAGATCCATGCAATGTCCTTTCTAAACGGCTATTTAGTTTATTAATTATGTTCTGGATTATTATCATAATGGCTTCAGGCAAATTCACCACCCAACAATTTACCGTCAATAAATTCATTTCTAACAATTCATCGTCATGACAAATTTATCTGGTGAATTTTTCACAAGATGAATTTGTCATGATGATGAATTGTTGGAGGTGAATTTTCCTAGAGCCGATAATGATGCAATGTTTTAAAAATATGATTTTAATCCATAGAGGTGCATTGATTAGTTAATATTTTCCACAGAAACCTGATGGATCATGGGGAACAGAGACGGATAGATTATTGCTAATGGATAGCAGAGACTTCAACCGGATAGGCATAGGGCTTGATGACCTTATTGAAGCTTACATGCAGGTAATGTTACAAATTTAGATTTCTACATAATTTCAGGTTTTAACATGATAATCATAGTCTCTGGTATTTAAAGGCTTGATAATTTATGCATAGATTCAATATGGCAGACTGTTCTAGCAGTCACGGCAATTGATGGTTTGGCTTGCAAGCTCATCACACCCAAGGTACTGTTCATGATTCTAAACCTTTTAAAGTGGTCTGTGTCTTTCAATTACTTAAAATTTTAGAGAAACAATAAATCTGAAAAAAGATAATATCACTCTACTCTATGAATTAACAGAACTTGTTAGTTCATGGGGCTTTATTTTCACTGTGTGATCTAGTAGTATGATGAGGCTCTTATCACAATAAGGGCACAAGTTCAAAGTTTGATACATGTCCTGTGATATAAGTGCTCTCCATGTTGAATGTGGATTCATTATTTATGATTACAGGGATATTTTGGTCTGAAGTTGTTTCAGTCACTTAACCCAGATCCCAAGCTGCTTGCAGAAATGTATCCAACAAAACTTAACCCACCCTTGCTTCCTTTGGGAGGGGCTAAAATAGTTTCCAACAATGAGAGTACAAAAGAAGAAGGTAAAAAATTAGCAGGCGCGCCATCCTTTACAGAAGAAAGATTGGCAGCTGAATTAGAGGCCCAAGTTGATAAAGCACAATCTCAATATAAAAAACCTTTGGTGAGTCAACAAACAAGCAACAAGCTTTACTAGAATCCATACTTATTTTCTTGTATATTCAATATTAGCTGACAATGTTGGCTTTTTTGTTCCTGGGCAAAACGCCCTCCTCCAATGCTCCGAGCTTTTTAAGAAAAGGGGCTTTGTCCATTCATTTGAACACTATTCATTGAATGTATGCTTTTCAAAGGGTATGGGAAAAAAACAGGTTATATAAATGTAATCTCATTAGATCGTAGAAGTGTGGAATATTTGGTTATTTTAGGCTGGTATAATGGAGGTGAGTCTTCATAAATATAATCTCATCAGCTTGCAGATGAATGGAATATGTGGTTATTATAGGCTGGTTTAATGGAGTCTTCTCATCAATCTTTTTTTAAAGTTGTAGAAATATGATATATTAACTTTTATTGTTTTATGATGTTTTATTGTTTTATGATGTGTTTCATGAAGATACCCATAATTTGTTCATAGAGAATTTTTATTTGAAGTTTTAAAAATATGATACGAGGTTATGCGGTTGAGGAGGCTATGTTTGACTCCAAAATAGATACCATGGAAAAAATATTTTTTAAGATTTATGATATATTTTTGGAAATGGTAAATGAGATCACCAACATATCCATTTAAAATTGTATCAGACAGAAATAACATATTTATTTGTTGATGGTTGGACAGTTTGAACAAGCAATAATTTGGAAAAAAGATTGAGTGTTCAATGATAGTTTTTTCATACATGTTTCTAAATTATCTATAAATATTCAAATTCAAAATATAGGTAATATAATTAATATATTAAAAAATAGTGGCATGTTATATGAATAAGGTTAAGTTCTTATGACAAAAGATGACAACATAGGTTAAATGAGTAAATAATGCATTTGTATTTAAATCTATAGAAAAGCTTTAAAAAGGTTTTTTAATGAATTATAATAAATTTTTTAATGTTTTCTCTTTTTTATTTTTTTTGTTCTTATTCTTTCTTTTATTTTAGTTTATTCTTAATGGTTTTAGATATGGAGATTTATATTCTTATAGAGATGTCATTATAAGATTTGGACCTTTAGTTTGAGATAAAAAAAATTGATGTTGTGATGGCAGCTAGTAGTAATGATAAGATTGATTAATCAAAATACAGTTTGAGTCAAGGGTAAGTGCATGGATCTGTAACACAATTTTCGCTCTTAAGATGCCACTTTTTTTTTTCTGAAATCAGCAAACTCTGATTTGCATGAGAAAATGAAGATAGTTACGCTCAAAATTTCAACATGCAACAAGAACAAGAGTTGAAGTGCTCCAAGTCTAGTTTTTAAGCTACTAATTCTTTTTGAAATTAATGAAGATTAAAGGTCTCAAAAAGGGGGGGGGGAAGGGGGCGGAGGTAGGGGCAAAACAAGTCCTGTTTTCATCAATATCATAGTGCCTGAGGGCTCCCCCCTTTTTGATTAACTTTTTTTTAGAATTTCAAAAATTCGAATGGTGATAAATTAGCTAACACCATGTAGTTTATCCTCATTCTTTTGGATAATTTTTTTAATGAATATATAATATTTTATGAATTTTAAACATGGACACATGCTGAAAAGTTGAAATTTGAGCATGCTCACCCATAAGTTTTTTGAAAACTAATCGAAAATTGAATTTTTTTCATCATGTGTAGAATGGAGTCTAGTTTAAAAAAATGTAATTTGTTTCACTTTTTGATGAACGAGTAAAAATCTATCCTAAAACTAGTGCATGTTGGTTTTTGACCAAAAACAGAGGCATTTACAATAGAAGTTATGGATCAAAACCTTAATTGAATCAAAATGAAAAAAAAAATTATATATTTTGATAGCTAAGAGAGAGGTTAATGCCACCACATTTTTTTTATAAACTTACATTGAAAGATGTGCAAACGTGACAGTGAGCACAAATGAAAATATGAGGAAATTTGGCAAATCTTGTCAATCCACTTGTCCAAAGCAGGTCATTTGGCGAGTGCCAAATTTACTGCTTGCCAAATGGCACATCACATTTGGCGAGTGCCAAATTTGGCGTGCGCCAAATGTGATGTGCCATTTGACAAGCGCCAAGTTTGGTGTGTGCCAAATGTGATGTGCCATTTGGCGAGGTCCAAATTTGACGTGTGCCAAATGTAATGTGTCATTTAGGATGTGCCAAATGTAATGTTCCATTTGGTGAGCGCCAAATGACCTACTTTGAACAAAATCTAACTTTTTGCTCTCTTTGGTTGACCACTTTGATAATGCTAAAAGTGCATGGTTTATGATTGTAGATGGATAGTTGAGGTTTTACCTTTCATACGCTCTCTACCTTGTTAGCCTAACTAGATAACTCTCTATCCCTCTGAAGTCTCTCTCTCTCTCTCTCAAGTCTCATTCCCTCCCATGCTACCTAGACTATTGTCTCTCACTCCAATCCCTTCTCTCAGGTCTCGTTCCCTCCCACCCTACCTAGATAAATCTCACTCCAACCTTGTTTCTTACACTCCCTCTCTCTCTCCCCCTCTGGTCTTTTTGTCTCTCTCACTCCATCTCCCTTGCTTAGGTCGTTACCTTTCTCTCTCTATCTCTGTCTCTCTCTGAAGTCTCTCCCTCTCTCACGTATCTTACTCACTCCCTCTCTCTCTCACTCCCTCTATCTCTCTCCCTCTCTCTCACTCTCTCTCAAGTATCTCTCTTTCACTCTCTCTTCCTCTCTCAGGTCTCTCCCTCCCACCCCTCTCTGTCCCTCTCTCCAAGTCTCTCCCTCCTCTTCTCTCTCTCAAGTCTCTCCCTCCCCCCTTCTCTCTCTCAAGTCTCTCCTCCTAGCCCCTCTCCCTCTCTCTCTCTCTCTCCTCCCTCTATCTCTCTACACTTTGTCTCTCACCCTCTCTCTTAAGTCTCTCCCTCCCTCCCTCTCCCTCACTCTCTCTCAAGTATCTCCCTCCAACCCCCTCTCCCACACTCTCTTTGTCAAGTCTCCCCCTCCTACCCCCTCTCCCTCTCACAGTCACTCCCTCCATCTCTCTCCCATTCCCTCCCTCTCTCCCTCCCTCTATCTCTCTCCCTCTCTCTCTCAGGCCCCTCTCTCTCATGCCCTCTATCTCTCTCCCACACTCTCTCCCTCTCTCTCACTCCCTCTCTCTCACTCCTCTCTATCTCTCTCCCTCTCTCAAGTATATATATATCTCTCTCTCAGCTATCTCCCCCACCTCCCCTATCTCTCTATCTCTCTCTATCTAATGCAGGGGCATCCAAAAGCATTCAAAAAATTGAGGTAGTTGACAATGAAGTTGTACAGAGTACCGAATTATTGCATTTGATTTCCAGCTTAGTATATTGATGATCAGTGGTTGTGGATTAAAGGGTTTGTTGTCGAGCATATAGTGTTTCCATGTTAGGTTTCAGAGGTTTGCATGAAGATTTGATCGAGTTATGAATACCTATGTTCTAACAGTTGTTCAGTCATTCTAGTTGGTGAACCTGAAAGAAGATAATGTGATTCTGGTAATTTGAGTTGTTGCGGATGTTTCTGTGGTGATTCGTGATGCTCATGGATGTTTCTAGATCGTGTGTTGTTGGTCCACATCGATTATTGTGTTCACGATTGGTGATTTTCTTTTGTGAGTTCATGTTTTCTTGTTCTTGGACGACAAGGTGTTTTTAGCGTGTTGTGGATCTTTGAGGAATAAATTTTGAAGGTGTTTCATGTTTGAGGATGTTGTTTTGAGTCCTTGCTTTGTTGTGGCCAACAATGGTTGGTTCACATTGTAAATTGTTTATTATTTAAGGCTGACCTATTTGAGTTTGCACGTTGTTGTATTTAGGCCGACATGTTAATGGTTAGATGATTTGTGGATGATATAAATAGAAGAGAGAGGATACATTACAGATATGGTAGGAGGACAAGGGGAGATGGATCAATAAGGTGCTTGATAGTGTGAATTATGAAGCACGGTGATGAAGTATTTTGATCCAAAAAGATCTCAGAGTAGAAAGAGTGTGGAGTAGAGCTGAAGGAGTCGATGAAGATTGTTATCATTTAAGTTATTTGTAATTCTTGGGTTGCGGCCTAAAATCTATTAAGCCTGAGAGGCATATGTGATGTCTTTTGCGATTATAATATAATGAGGAATAAGCTTTGAAGGCTGTGTTTTCCCCTATTTGGGTTTTCCCGAGATATATCTTGTGTTTGGTGTTCATGAATGCCATTTATCTTTCTGTTGTTTAGCTATTAATTTATGTTACATATTTGTTGTGATCATGGAGTTAGTAATTTAGGCTGCAAGGTGGGACATTCCTTAATTGGGCCCTCCTACCCTGATTACATCAAATGGTATCAGAGCTGGTTGCAAGTCTGTTAGCTGGTTGTGAATCTATTAGGAAGGAGACAGTGTTGAAAGAAGTGTGAAACCCTAGAAGTAATAAGTTTATCATAGAAGAAAGATCGAGGAAAGGAAGATTTGGGTAAGCATTCAAGTTTAGTTGTTTATATGATTTGTTTCAATGGGGAAGATTGGGAAGATGATGAAGAAGGAAAATGAAACCCTAATATGCGAAAGGGATACTTTGGAGGAAGAATTGTGAGAAATCAAGAAGTGTAATTCATAATTGATGGAGAGGATGAAAGAACTAGGAGACAAGTATGATGCTCTCGAAGAAGAACTGGAAAATGTAAGAAGGAGAAATGAAGAACTAGAAGCAGAGCTGGATATGTTTGAGGATCTTGAAAAGGAATTTGCAGAAGGATTCAAGTTATTTGTAAAGGTGGAAAAGAGGAACAAAGATCTAGAGGAAAGTTTGAAGGAGCTGAACAAGGAGAACAGTTTGCAGAAGAAGGAAATATTTGGCTTGAAGGAACATGTTAATCAGTTGGAGCAATCACTTACAACATGCCAAAAGGAGAATGAGAATCTAAGATCTAAGCCTGAATTTTGTTATGTTTCTTGTGATACTAATGATTTGTGTAATGTTCTAGAAGTTTCTTCAGAATGTGAAGTTGAAGATAACCATGTAATGAAGCCTACAATTGTTGGTAATGGTATTGGTTTCAAAATCATGCAAAGAATGGGATATGAAGGAAAATGATTGGGAAAGTATCAGCAAGGAATTACAGAACCTATTGAACCAATAATGAGACCCAAAAGTGAAGGCCTTGGATATGACAGAGGTAAGAATGTTATTGCAAGTTTGAATCAGAGAAGAAAAAGTATGTATTGTTCACATTGTAATAGGCATGGAAATGAAAAGGAATTGTGTTGGGATCTATATCCTTGTAAGTTATGTGGATTAAGGAATCATTCTGAAAAGATGTGTTGGGATAAGATGAGAAGGAGAAATCTTATGAAAGATTGTAAGTAGATGAATTATGGATAGATTGATGGAGCAAAGTGGAAGCATGTTACTTGCATGTTTAGAAGATTGTATAGATGGAAGAACTCATATGTTGGAGGAAAAGAGGGAGCAAGATGCAGAGAAAGAAGACCTTATGCAGAGCAAAACAAGGATAGTTATTCCAACTATAGAGGGAGAGGTGACATAATTCATAATGTTTATCACAATGAAAGGTACCAAAGGAGTGAAAGAGGATTTTCTAGAAGAGGAACCTATTTTCAAGTTTGGAGGAAGAAATAATCAAGCATTGAGTGTCATCAAGAGCCTAATACCTGAGCAACTAATGAAAGGGAAGTAGTAAAGGATGCAGAGGTAGTTTTTGCAGATGAAGAAGAGCCTATTGAAACATAATTAGTTATGTAGAGGAAGGGGAAGCTTTGGAGGTATCAAATTTCATAGTGGAACTGGAAGAAGGTGAAGCATTGATCTTAAGGAGAAATTTTATGTACCAGAGCAAAGTAAATGTGAATGAAGGAATAGAAACAAACGATGATCTTGAGGAAACTTGCAAAGAGGGCTTGCTCAGAAAGCCAACTAGTGAGGTAGTGCAAGGATTGCAAGTAGACCGCCAAACCTTGACCATGACAAGATGAAGAACTTGAGGCAACTTGCAAGGTGGGCTTGCTCAGACCACCAACTAGTGAGGCAATGCAAGGCTTGCAAGTAGAACATTGAACCAATTCAAAGAGGAGAAATTGAGGTAGTTTGCAAGGTGGACTTGAATAGAACTTCGACCTTGAGGCAGTTACAAGTACCTGTGAACAAATTGCGAAATCAATTCAAGGAAGAACTTGAGGCAGTTTGTAGGGTGGACTTGAAAAAAACACCAACCTTGAGGCAATTGCAAGTTCCTATGGACATATCGTCGAACCAATTCAATAAATAACCAACCAAAGTGAAGAGTCACTTTTCAAATAACCCCAAGAGTCTCATGCAGGGGCATCCAGACGCATTCAAAAAATTGAGGCAGTTGACAGTGAGTTACAAAGTACTGGATTATTGCATTTGATTGTTATCTCAATATATTGACGATTAGAGGTTGTGGATTAAAGGGTTTGTTGTCGAGAATATCTAGTGTTTCCGTGTTAAGTTTTAGAGGTCTGCATGAAGATTTGATTGAGTTGTGAATACTTTTGTTCTAACAGTTGTTCAATCATTCTAGTTGGTGAACCTAAAAGAAGATGATGTGATTATGGTAATTTGAGTTGTTGTGGATGTTTCTGTGGTGATTCGTGATGCTTGTGTATGTTTCTAGATCATGTGTTGTTGGTCCACATTGATCGTTGTGCTCACAATTGGTGATTTTCTTTTGTGAGTTCATGTTTTCTTGTTCTTGGATGACAGGGTGTTTGTAGCGTGTTGTGGATCTTTAAGGAATAAATTTTGAAGGTGTTTCATGTTCGAGGATTTTTTTGGGCCCTTGCTTTGTTGTGGCCGACATTGGTTGGTTCACGTTGTAAATTGTTTATTGTTTAAGGCCGACCTATTTGAGTTTGCACGCCATTGTATTTAGGCTGATATATTAATGGTTAGATGATTTGCGGATGATATAAATAGAAGAGAGAGGATTTGTTACAGATATGACAGGAGCACAAGGGGAGATGGATCAATAAGGTGCTCGATAGTGTGAAGTATGAAGCATGGTGACAAAGTATTTTAATCCGGAAGGATCTCAGAGTAGAAGAAGTGTGGAGCAGAGCCGAAGGAGTGGATGAAGATTGTTATGATTTAAGTTATTTGTAATCCATGGGTTGTGGCATAGAATATGTTAATCCTGAGAGGCATATGTGATGTGTTTTGCGATTATAATATAATGAGGAATGAGCTTTGAAGGTTGGGTTTTCCCCTATTTGGGTTTTCCCAAGATATATCTTGTGTCCAATGTTCATGATGTCATTTATATTTCTATTGTTTAGCTATTAATTTATGTTGCATATCTGTTGTGATCATGGAGTTAGTAATTTAGAATGCAAGGTGGGATAGTCCTTAATTGGTCCCTCCTACCTTCATGAAATCACTATCTCTCTCTCACTCCCTCCATCTCTCTCCCATCCCTCTAGCTCAGGCACTCCCTCTCCCTACCACCCCCTCTCCCTCTCTCAAATCTCTCCCTCTCACTCCTTATATCTCTCTCCCATCCCTCTATCTCCCACTCCATTTATCTCCTACTCTCTTAGGTCTCTCCTTCCCACCCCCTCTCTCCCACTTTGTCTCCCTCTCCCTCTCTCTCAGGTCTCTCCCTCCCACCTCTCTCTCCCTCTCTTAGGTTTCTCCCTCCCATCTCATCTCCCTCCCTCCCTCTCTCTCTCTCAAGTCTCTCCCTCCTACCCCCCTCTCTCTGTCTCTCTCCCAATCCATCTATCTCTCTCCCACTCCCTCTATCTCTCTCCATCTCTCTCTCTCCCTCTCTCTTAGGTATCTCCCTCCCACACCCTCCCTCTCTCTCTAGATCTCTATCCCTCTCTCTTAGGTATCTCCATCCCACCCTCTTGCCCTCTCCCTCTCTCTCGGGTCTCTCCCTCCCACCCCCTCTCCCTCCCTCTCTCTCTAAAGTCTCTCCCTCCTACCCCCTCTCCCTCTCTTAGGTCTCTCTCTCACTCTCTCTTGCTAACTCCCTCCATCTATCTCTCACTCCCTCTCTCTCTCACTCCCTCTCTCTCTCTCCCTCTTTCTCTCTCACTCCCTCTATCTCTCTCCGATCCCTCTATCTCCCACTCCCTCACTCCCCCTCCCTCTCTCTCTCCCTCTTTCTCTCCCCCTCTCTCAGGTAGGAGGGAGAGACTTGAGAGAGAGTGAGAGCGAGTGAGAGAGAGAAACAGGGTTGATGGTTTAGGGTTAAGTGTTGAGTGTTGAGTGTTTAAGGGTTGAGGGTATAGGGTTGAGGGATTAGGTTTGAGGGTAGAGGGTATTGGGTTGAGGGTAGAGGGTATAGGGTTTATGGGTTTAGGGTTTAGGGTTTAGGGTTGAGTTTTTAAGGGTTGAGGGATTAGGGTAGAGAGGGAGGAATGGATGGAGGGAGATATGGAGGGAGAAGTGAGATAGAGATAAGGATAGAAGAGGAGGGAAGGATAGAGATAGATGAGGGTTGAGGATCCTATGTTTAGGTTAGAGGGTTGATAATTGATGGAATAGGGTTGAGGACCTATAGGGTTGATAGTTTAAGGTAGAGAGAGAGGGAGAGGGTTTAGGGTAGAGGGTAGAGGGTAGAGGGTAATGTTGGATGATGTGGGTGTGTTGCTAATATGTAGTTGTCATTGACATCAAAACTATTAGCATTGATGTATTGTAAGCTGCATATGTCGAGGATATTGAGAAATTTGTAATAAGAAGTGTTATAGGTTGTCAGTGGAGAAGTGAAGATCAGTTTGTCGGTGTGATCAGTACATTGATGATCAATGGTTGTGGACTAAAGGGATTCTTTTTTAGTGTATCTAGTTTATCCACATCAAGTTTCAGATATCCACATGAAGATTTGGTCAAGTTATGAAGATTTGTATTCTAACAGTTTTTATGTTACTTCAGTTTGTGTTCTTGAATGAAGATCATGTGATTTCTATTAGTTCGATTGTTTTGGATGATTCTCTAGTGTTTCATGGTGTTTGTGGATATTTCTAGTTTGTGCTCTATCTATGTTGCATGTTCGCATTGATCATTGTGCTCATGATCTGAGATTTTCTCTTGCGTGTTCATGTTTTTCATGTTCATGGACAACTAGGTGTTGAAGCGTGTTGTGGATCTTTGAGTAGAAATTAATTGAAGTATTTTTTTGTTGGAGTTGTTGAGTTGGGTCTACACTATGTTGTGGCAAACCTTGGTTGATTCACATGAATAATATTTATGTGTCTTGGGCCGACTGTTTGAAATTACTTTATTATTTCTTTGTGGCTGACTTGAAGCGATGTAATTCCATGTTGCAGATACATAAGAGCGATTGCTTTATCATTTGGAAGTGTGAATAAGTGTGGAAGTTTGAAGTGTTCAAGTCATGTGTGTGAATATTTTTCAAATTATTCAAAGGCAGAGCAAAGTGTGAAGAAGAGTGAAGAAGTGTTCATGTGCTTAACTGTAATTGTAATCAGGCATTAGCAGATGTTATTTTCTCAATTCAAATATGGATGGTTTTAATCTAAATCTTTCTTTGGGCAATGATCCCTCTTGTAATTGAGTAGTGAGCTCTAGGTAGTGTTCCTGAATGCATGTGCATTCCCATTCATACTTCTTTATACTTTTAGTAGGGTATAATATTGTGGACTGACATCCACCATGGTTTTTCCCCTAATAGGGTTTCCATGTAAAAATCTTGGTGTTCTTTGTGTTTCTGATGTGCTGATTGTTTATGGTTTATTTTTCATTCATTAGATCTAAGATTAAGTTAAGTTTGAAAAGTTTAAATATTTTGTGACAACTAATTCACCCCCCTTCTCAGTTGTCTGTCCTTTTTTTCCCGAACAATTGGTATCAGAGCAGGTTCCTCTTAAGAAGTTTAAAAGCTTGAGGTGATCCAAGATGGCATCATATAAGAAGGAAATTCCTAGATTCGGTGGAACAAACTACTCTCTATGGAAAGATAGAATGGAGTGTCATTTGAGGTGTATTGGTGAACCCTTCTGGAAGATTACAAAGAATAGATATATTATTCCTCAGAATGGTCCTTCCACTCCTGATGAGGTTAAAGAGGTTGAGATTAACATCAGGGCTATTGAAGCTTTGCTAAGTGCTATGACAGATTCAGAAATGACAAATGTGATGGATCTAAAGACAACTCATGAGATCTGGAAGAGGTTGGAGACTTTGTATGAAGGAGATGCACTTGTGAAGGTCGCTAAGCTAACAAGTTTGAAAGGAAAGTACAAAACTTTGAAGATGGGTGAAGATGAAAATATTTCTTCTTTTATGCAAAAAACAAATAAACTTGTGATGGGTATTAGATGTACTGGCGGTACCCTAGATATGAAAAATAAATTGTAGCTAAAGTGCTCAGATCATTGCCTCCCTCTTACAAATCAAAGGTTCATGTTATTGAAGAGATTAGAATAGTAACAAATGTGACAAGAGATATGCTAATTGGTAAACTTGCTACCTTTGAGTTGAGTGAATTTGGTGATTCTTCCCCTAAGACTAAATTTGCATTTAAGGCTTATGTATCCGGAAGAAACAAGAAAAGATATGATATGGGAGAAAGTTCTAGAAAAACATTCAAGTATGAGGAAGAGATGAAACAACTTGAAGAAGAAGAAAGAGAGGTAGAAGAACTGGAAGCAATGATTGTGAAGAAAGAAGGTAGAGTACAAGGTAAGTATAAAGGAAATTTTCCTATTAAATGTTTCTCTTGTAGAAAAATAGGTCATTTTTCCTCAAGGTGTCTTGAAAGAGTCCATAGGTCCAATCCTTACAAACCAAAATTTCAAACGAAATGCTATTATGCTGAAGAAGGTGTGACTAATGAAGAATCTGATAAAGAAAATGGAAATAAAGATGAGTGGGCTTTCATTGCTATCAAGGAAAATGGTCTAGTGGCTACTGCATCTACTAAAGTTGAGAAAGCTCTTGCAGCCTAAATTGAAGAAAAGGGTGAGTGGGTTATTGACAGTGGATGCTCACATCATATGACTGGTGATAAAAGAAAAATTTTAAGTCTAAAGAAATATGACGGTGGGGTTGTAAGATTCAGAGATAGCAATGCTGGTGTGATTTGTGGCAGAGGATCTATTTGTCTTGGTGGTAAACATAACACTGATCTAATGTTCTTTATGTTGAAGGCTTGAAGTATAACTTGTTGAGTGTTAGAAAAATGGTGGACAAGGGTTATAATCTTCAGTTCAAAAATGGAAGATGCAGGATACTTGGAAGTTCTAGAAATGAAATTGCTTTAGGTACAAAGACAAAAGGTAATATTTTTCACCTGAGTGTTGATGTAAGTTGTTTGATTTCTCAAGTGGATGAAAGCTGGTTATGGAATAGGAGGTTGTGTCATGTGAATTTTGATAAAATTGTCAAGGTAAGCTCCACTCAAGCAGTAAGAGATCTACCTAAGTTAGTGAAGCCTACTAACACAATATGCAAGGAATTGTCAAATGGAAAAATAGACTAGAGTTTCTTTTCAGAGCAAACAACATCATTCTAATGGAGTATTGGAGCTGGTGCATACTAATTTGTGTGGTCCCTCCAGAATCAGAAGTCTACAAGGAGAAAGGTACTTTATGCTACTTATTGATGATTACTCTAGGATGATATCGGTTGCTTTCTTAAGAGAAAAATGTGAAGCATTAGAGAAGTTCAAAAGTTTCAAAGCTATGGAAGAGAATGAGACAGGTCTAAATATCAAATGCTTGAGGTAAGACAAAGGTGGTGAGTTCACCTCCCGAGAATTCAATTCTTTTTGTGAAGAGCATGTAATCAAAAGACAGTTATCTGCTCCCCGAACCCCTCAACAGAATGGAGTTGTTGAGAGAAAGAACATAACAATTTTGGATGCTGCTAGAATAATGATGTTGGAAAGAAATGTGCCTCACATCTATTGGAGAGAAGTTGTAAGCACTATCATGTACACTCTAAACCAGGTAAATGTCAATGGTATTTTTGGTAAGAATCCTTTTGAGCTATGGTTTGGTTATAAGCCTACTGTTAAATATTTCAAGATCTTTGGAAGAAAGTGTTATATTAAGAGAGATGAGGACATAGGAAATTTTGATGCAAGGAGAAATGAAGGAATCTTTCTAGGTTACTCTACTAAAAGCAAGGCTTACTAGTGCTATAATAGAAGATTGAGAAAAATGGTTGAAAGTGGAAATGTTACAGTTGATGAGGACTCTGCTAGATCATCTAGATACCGTGGATATGATTCAAATGACCAACAAGATAGTACAGACAAAGGGAAGAATGCTTAGACACATAATCAAGGTCAAATTGTTCCGGTAAATCATGAAAGTTAGGAAGGAGAGACAAGTAGAAGTGCAGAAGAAAGACCAAAAAAACCAGAAGTGCGAGAGAATCCTAAAATTCTTAGGTATGTAAAGTTAAATCATGCTGAAGATCAAATTATAGGAGATACGAATAAAGGTGTGTAGACTAGAAGAAGGATTGCACAAGAGTATTGTCTAATTTCCATGACTGAGCCTAACAATGTCAATGAAGCTTGTAATGATGAACACTAGATGGAAGCTATGAAGGAAGAACTAATGCAGATTGAAAAGAATGATAGATGGATTCTTGTTCCCAGACCTAAAGATAAAAATGTGATTGGTACTAAATGGGTCTTTCGAAATAAGGTGAAGTGGTTCAAAATAAAGCAAGATTAGTATGTAAAGGGTATTCACAAATGGAAGGTATTGATTTTGAAGAAACCTTTGCCCCTATTGCTAGAATTGAAGTTGTAAGATTATTTCTTGCTTATATCACATATAAGAACTACAAGGTCTATCAAATGGATGTGAAGTCAACATTTCTGAATGGTGAGTTAGAAGAAGAGATATATGTTGAACAACTAGACGGATTTCAACTGACCAATAAGGAAGACATGGTTTACCAATTGAAGAAAGCTCTGTATGCACTCAATCAAGCCCCCAGAGCCTAGTATACTAGACTTGATAAATACTTACTAAAGCTTGGATTTAATAAAGGTATTGCTGACAACAACTTATATTTTAAGTTGGATCATGATAAAGAGTTGATTATTGAAGTCTTTGTCGATGACATTGTTTTTGGAGGAGATGATGATCTATATATGAAGTTTGCTAATGAAATGAAAAGTGAATTTGAAATGAGTATGATTGGAGAGATGAAGTTCTTTCTGGGATTGCAAATCACTCAGTTGCATAATGGGATTTTCATATCACAGTCCAAATATGTGAGAGAGTTGTTGAAGAAGTTTGGCATGGAAGACTCAAAAACTATTGGTACACCCATGGTAACTGAATGCAAGTTAACATAGAATGATGATTCTCCTAAGGAAAATCAAACAAGATATAGGTCAATGATTAGCGGATTTCTCTACTTAACTCAGCCTAAACCAAACATCATGAATGTTGTGTACATATGGTTGCTAGATTTCAAGCTAACCCAAAAGAATCTCATGTGACTGTTGTAAAGAGAATTTTTAGATATCTGAAAGGAACAGTTGATTTTGGCCTTTGGTATCCTAAAGATGATGATCTTATCTTGAGTTCCCACACTGATGCAGATTGGGCAGGAGATGTAGATGACATGAAAAGAACTAGTGGTGGTGCCTTCTTCCTAGGGAAGAAGTTGGTGTCTTGGTTGAGTAAAAAATAGAATTTCATTTCCCTATCTACTGTTGAGGCAAAGATATTACTGCTGCAAATAATTGTACTCAAGTGTTGTGGATGACATAGATGCTGAAAGATATCAGATTAGTATATGATGAGCCTATTGTCATACACTATGACAACTCAAGTGCAATAAACATATCAAAGAATCTGGTGCTACACTCTAAGACCAAGCATATATCAATCAAGTTTCACTTCCTGAGGGAGAAAGTAAGTGAGAAAGAATTCAAACTGGAGTATGTGCCTACCAAAGAACAGATTGCAAACATTTTCACTAAGCCATTGCTAAAGGATACTTTTGAGTATCTCAAAGGGATGCTAGGGGTGATTACCCCTCCTAATATGAACTAGAGATGCATTGGTTTGCATCAATCTCTGTGCTTCATGATCATATTTTGATCTAGATTGATGTTGTGGTGCCTGCTACTCAGGGGGAGTAGTCAAATTTTTAGATGTTCAAATATATGTGTCATAGCTTGCATAAAAGAGATCTTTGACATTGATGTCAAAGGGGGAGATTTGTAATGTGAAATATCTTTCTGGAAGAGAAGAGTTGAGGAGAAGAGTTAGAACCTAAGGAGGAGTAAGTGTTGTTGTGTTGATGTTATTTTTCACATCATGTGTTGCTAGCAATGCCAAAGGGGGATAATGTTGGATGTTGTGGTTGTGTTGCTGATATGTGTTTGTCATTAATGTCAACACTATTAGAATTGATGTATTGTAAGCTGCATATTTCGAGGATATTGAGAAATTTGTAATAAGAAGTGCTACAGGTTGTCAATGGAGAAGTGGAGATCAATCTATCAGTGTGATCAGTACATTGATGAACAATGGTTGTGGACTAAAGGGTTTCTTGCTGAGTGTATCTAGTTTATCCACATCAAGTTTCATATATCCGCATGAAGATTTGGTCAAGTTATGAAGATTTGTATTTTGATAGTTTTTATGTTACTTTAGTTTGTGTTCCTAAATGAAGATCATGTGATTTTTGTTAGTTCAGTTGCTGCGAATGATTCTTTGGTGAAACATATTTGTATCAAACTCAAGTGCAATAAAAAGGGATGATTCTGACAAGAAGCTGGTGTCTTGGTTGAGTAAAAAGAAAAATTCCATTTCCCTATCTACTGCTGAGGTAGAGTATATTACTGCTATAAAAAATTATACTCAAGTGTTGTGGATGAAACAGATGTTGAAAGATATCAGAGTAGTATATGATGAGCCTATCTTCAAATTTTATGACAATAGGCTTATCATATACTACTCTGATATCTTTCAACATATGTTTCATCCACAACACTTGAGTATAATTATTTGCAGCAGCAATATACTCTGCCTCAATAGTAGCTAGGGAAATGGAATTTTATTTTTTACTCAACCAAGACAGTAGCTTCTTCCCTAAGAAGAAGGAACCACCACTAGTGATTTTCCTGTAATCTACATCTCTTGCCCAATCAACATCAATGTAGGCACTCAAGATAAGATCATCATCTTTAGGATACCAAAGCCCAAAATCAACTATTCCTTTCAAATATCTGAAAATTCTCTTTATAGCAGTCACATGAGATTCTTTCGGGTTAGCTTGAAAACTAGAAACATCCACAAACACCATGAAACACCAAAGAATCATCTGTAACAACTAAACTAATAGAAATCACATGATCTTCATTTAGGAACACAAATTGAAGTAACATAAAAACTGTTAGAATACAAATCTTCATAACTTGACCAAATCTTCACATGAATCTCTGAAACTTGACGTAGATAATCTACGTATAGTCAGAAAGAAACCCTTTAGTTCACAACCATTGATCATCAATGTACTGATCACACCAACAGACTGATTTTCACTTCTCCACTGACAACTTGTAGCACTTCTTATTACAATTTTTTCAATATCCTCGACATATTCAACTTATAATACATTAATTCTAATAGTGTTGGCATCAATGAAAACAACATATCAACAACACAACCAAAAAATCCAACAATCTCCCCCTTTGTCATTGATGGAAACACATGCTATGAAAAATACCATCAACACAACAACACTTACTCCTCCTTAGGTTCTGACTCTTCTCCTCAACTCTTCTCTTCTAGAAAGATTTTTCACATTGCACTTCTCCCCCTTTGACATCAATGTCAAAGATATTTTCTATGCAAGCTCTGAAACACATATCTGCACATTTGACTACTCCCCTTGAGTAGTAGGCACCACAACATCAATCCAAATCAAAATATGATCATGAAGTGCACGGATTGATGCAAACCAATGCATCTATAGTTCATATCAAGAGGGGTAATCACCCCTAGCATCCCTCTGAGATACTCAAAAGTATCCTTTGGAAATGACTTAGTGAAAATGTCTGCAATCTATTCTTTGGTAGGCACATACTCTAGTCTGACTTCTTCCTCACTTACTTTCTCCCTTAGGAAGTGAAACTTGATTGGTATATGCTTGGTCTTAGAGTTTAGCATCAGATTCTTTGATATGTTTATTGCACTTGAGTTGTCACAGTGTATGACAATAGGCTCATCATATACTACTTTGATATCTTTCAGCATCTGTTTCATCCATAGGACTTGAGTACAATTATTTACAACAACAATATACTCTGCCTCAGCAGTAGATAGGGAAATGGAATTTTTCTTTTTACTCAACTAAGACACCAACTTATTCCCTAGGAAGAAGGCACCACCACTAGTTCTTTTCCTGTCATCTACATATCTTGCCCAATCTACATCAATGTAGGCACTCAAGATAATCTATCATCATCTTTAGGATACCAAAGCCCAAAATCAATTGTTCCTTTCAGATATCTAAAAATTCTCTTTACAACAGTCACATGAGATTCTTTCGGGTCAGCTTGAAATCTAGCAACCATACACATAGCATTCATGATGTCTGGTCTAGTCTGAGTTAAGTAGAGTAATCCACCAATCATTGACATGTATCTTGTTTTATTTTCCTTAGGAGAATCATCATTCTGTGTTAACTTGCATTCAGTTACCATGGGTGTACCAACATGATGATCTTCACTTCTTCACTGACAACCTGTAGCACTTTTTATTACAATTTTCTCAATATCCTTAACATATGCAGATTACAATAAATCAATGCTAATAGTGTTGACATCAATGACAACCACATATCAACAACTCAATTCCACAACATACAAAAATATGATGAGACAGATGCTGAAAGATATCAGATTAGTATATGATGACCCTATTGTGACAGTGTATAACAATCATCCGCAACAAAAAAACTAATAGAAATCGCATGATTTGCATTCAGGAACACAAACTAAAGTAACATAAAAACTATCAGAATACAAATCTTCATAACTTGACCAAATCTTCACGTGGATCTCTAAAACTTGACATGGATAAACTAGATACACTTGACAAGAAACCCTTTAGTCCACTTGACCATTGATCATCAACATACTGATCACACCGATAGACTGATCTTCTCTTCTCCATTGACAAGAAGTAGGTGTCTTGGTTGAGTAAAAAGAAGAATTCAATTTCCCTATCTACTGCTGAGGAAAAGTATATTGTTACTGCAAATAATTGTACTATAGTGTTGTGGATGAAACAGATGTTGAAAGATATCATATTAGTATATGATGTTTGTGGATGTTTCTATTTCATGCTCTATCTATGCTGCATGTCCGCATTGATCGTTGTGCTTGTGATCCGAGATTTTCTCTTGTGTGTTCATGTTTTTCATTTTCATGGATGACTAGGTGTTGAAGCATGTTGTGGATCTTCAAGGAGAAATTAATTGAAGTATTTTTGTGTTGGAGTTGTTGATTTGGGTCTACACTATGTTGTGGCTGACCGTGGTTGATTTGTATGAATAATCTTTATTTGTTTTGGATTGACTGCTTGAAATTATTTTATTATTTCTTTGTGGCCAACTTGAAGCGATGTAATTCCATGTTGCGGATATATAAGAGCAATTTTTTTTTCATTTGGAAGTGCGAATAAGTGTGAAAGTGTGAAGTGTGTGATTCCTATACGTCAATATTGTTCACATCATTCAAAGGTAGAGCAGAGTGTGAAGAAGAGTGAAGAAGAGTGAAGAAGTGTTCATGTGCTTAACTAGAATTGTAATAAGGCATTAGCAGATGCTATTTTCTTAGTTCAAATCTGGATGGTTTTAATCTAAATCTTTCTTTGGGTAGTGAGCCCTCTTGTAATTGAGCAGTGAGCTCTAGGCAGTGTGCCTGAATGCATGTGCATTCCCATTCATACTTCTTTATACTTTTAGTAGGGTATAATATTATGGACTAACATCCACCTTGGTTTTTCCCCTAACACAGTTTCTATGTAAAAATCTTGGTGTTCTCTATGTTTTTGATGTGTTTATTGTTCATTCATTAGATCAGAGATTAAGTTAAGTTAAGTTAAGTTTGAAAAGTTTAAATATTTTGTGACAACTGATTCATCCCCCCTCTCAGTTGTCTATCCTTGTTTTTCCAACATGTAGAGGTTTAAGGGTAGAGGGTAGATGGTTTAAGGGTTAAGGGTAGAGGGTTAAAGGTTAAGGGTAGAGGGTTATGGGTAGAGAGGAGAGAAATAGAGGGAGTGAGAGAGAGAGAGAGATACTTGAGAGTGGGAGAAGGGGTAGGAGGGAGAGACTTGAGAGAGAGAAAGAGAGAGGGTAGAGGGTAGAGGGTTTAAGGGTTTAGGGTTTAAGGGTTAAGGGTAGAGGGTAGATGTTTTAGGTTTTAGGGTTTAAGGGTTGAGGGTTGAGGATAAACGGTAGAGGGTTGAGGGTTTAAGGGTTGATGGATTAAAGGTTGAGGGTTGAGGGATTAGGGTAGATAGTTTAATTTGGTTTAATGGTTGAGGGTTGAAGGTTGAGTGTTTAGGGTTGAGTGTTTAACGGTTTAACGGTTGAGGGATTACGGTAGAGAGGGAGGAATGGATGGAGGGAGACATGAAATATATAGAGAGAGAGATAGGGTTGATGATTTAGGGTAGAGGGTAGAGGGTAGAGGGTAGATAGTTTAAGGGTAGAGGGCTTAAGGGTTTAGGGTTTAAGGGTTAAGGGTAGAGGGTAGAGGGTAGACAGTTTAAGGGTAGAGGGCTTAGGGTTTAGGGTTTAAGGGTTAAGGGTAGAGGGTGAATAGTAGTTTGAGGAGTTAAGAATTTAGAGGTTTAGGGTTTAGGGATTATGGTTTACTCAAAATCTAAGGGTAGGAGTGTAGAGGTTAGAGAGAGAGAGAGGGTTAGAGGGGTTGAGAGGATTAGAGGGTAGAGGGTAGAGGGTTAAGAGATTAGAATTAGGGTTTAGGGTTTAGGGTTTAGGGTTTACAATTTATGGTTTACTTTTAGGAGTCTGAGGTTTAAGGGTTAAGGGTAGAGGAGTAGAGGTTGAACATTTTAGGGTTGAAAAGAGAGGGGAGTTGAGGTTTTAGGGTTGAGGTAGGGTAGAGGTTAAGTGTAGAGAGGGTAGAGGGTTTAAGGGTTAAGTGTATAGGGTAGAGGGTTTAAGGGTTTAGGGTTTAGAGTTTAAGGGTTAAGGGTAGAGGGTAGAGGGTAGAGGGTTGATGGTTTTAGGGTTTAAGGGTTGAGGGTTGAGGGTAGAGGGTAGAGGGAGAGAGAAGGTTGAGGGTAGAGGGTAGAGGGTTAAGGGTAGATGGTAGACGGTTTAAGGGTTTAGGGTTTAAGAGTTAGGGGTATAGGGTTTAAGGCTTTAAGGGTTGAGGGTAGAGGGTATTGGGCTAAGGGTAGAGGGTAGAGAGTTTAAGGGTTGAGGGTTGATAGTTTAGGGTTTAAGGGTTCAAGGGTTGATGGTATAGGGTTGAGGGATTAGGGTAGATATTTTTTGTTGGGTTTAAGGGTTTAAGGGTTGAGGGTAGAGGGTATTGGGTTGAGGGTAGAGAGTAGAGGGTATTGTGTTGAGGGTAGAGGGTAGAGGGTTTAAGGGTTTAGGGTTGAGGGTTTAGGTCTCCCATCCCTCTATCTCCCACTCCCTCTCTCTCCCACTCCCTCTCTCAGGTCTTCCCTCCACCCTAACTGAATAACTCTCTCCCTCTTAATTCTTACTCTCTCTCTCTCTCTCAAGTCTCACTCCCTCCCACACTACCTAGACTAATTTGTCACACTCTAATCCCCTCTCTCACTCCCTCTCTATCAGGTCTCACATACCTCCCACCCTAACTAGACAAATCTATTTCACTCTAAACCCCTCTCCCATAATCCCTCTCTCTCTCTCCCTTTGGTCTTTTTGTATCTCTTAGGTCTCATCCCTCCCAACCCCTCTCCCATTGTTAAGTCTTTCCCCCCACCCTAACTGGATAACTCTCTATCCCTCTCAAGTCTCTATCACTCTCAGGTCTCACTCCATACCATGCTACCTAGAATAATCTATCTCACTCCTATCCCCTCTCTCTCTATCTCAAGTCTCACTCCCTTCCTCTTTATATTTGGAAAACATTTCAAAGCAACACATTTGGTGCTTGCCAAATTTGGTGAGCTCCAAATTTGGTTCTCTCCAAATTTGGCGAGCACCAAATATGTTTTTACCTTCAAATGGTAAAATAGTAGTTGACCCCATGATTCAGGCCCACAAGCTTCTACATTTGTCTGGTTTAGTGCTTTATCCAGCTTAGAAATGCCTTTTTATGTAGTTAACTCCCTGTTGTACCAATCTATGCTTGATCCATCACCTTTTTACCACCAATTTGCATGCTAGACAACGTAGAAGAAGACATTTTGAAGTTTCTACATCATTTTCTATTATCTTAGGTAATATATTCATTTTGGTAATATTGAAATGTTTATATTTAGTATATTTGTTTATTTTTGACAATATAAACTAAATTCCTTTCATGATTTTATTAATCATAACAATTGGACATAAAATTCAACATTGAATTAGATGGGAGTTGGGTAAAAAAATTTAATTTTTATGAGTTTGAAGAAAAAAATGAAAAGCATGACATAATTTAGATGAATTCATGTTTTAACTTATATAAATGACACCAACTTAACACAAATTTGTTTATGAATTCTATTTTCATTTCTTATAGTAGTCCATTTCCAACATGGCTAGTGGAATTCACTCTATTTAATTTTAGGTAGATGTTTATATTGAGTTTTTTTGTTTCGTTTTGACAATTTATAGACCATTCATTTGATGATTGTATTAATCTTCATTGTTACACATAGAATTCAACATTAAATTAGATGGATGTTGCATGTAAAAGTTTAATTTTTAGGAGCTTGAAGATATCCAATGGAAAACATGACATAATAGATTCAAAAATTCATTATTAGTGATGGTTGTGGGAAAAAAAATATTTTCAACTAATTTGGAAAACCTAAGAGCTTTCATCAATGTTAATGGAAATTTCCATTAATTTTTTGTGCCATAAAAAAAAACCTTCATCATGTGCTTAGATAAATTCAAGTGACTTGACATAGTTGTTAATGCAAGTTTCCATTCATTCATACCATTTACCTTTCTAAGAAATAAAAAATGGGAAAATTTTGTGCAATTGAAAATTCTTATTGTCTTTCTAAGTTACCTCATTTCCAAAGAAATAGTGAATAATTCCAAGATATAGCATCACAAACCCTACTTTGAATTCATGTTCTTCATGGCTTGGCTGACAATCACAATGTGGTTTTGACAACAATAAGCACAAGATTCTCTAGTTTCCAAAGGTGTTAGCAACTTATACCCTGGGTTTGACACTTCTTTTCTCCTAAGCACTTGTCCACACTCCAAATACTCCCCTCAAATGCTTTTTAACATTGATCAATGCTTACATGAAGCAATTTTGTACAAATCCCTCAAAGTACTAAGTTTTACACAGTATAGTTGCAAAAAGAAACAACCTGTCTTCAATAAATCACACAAAATGATGATTTAGTAACCCTCCTTTTGTCAACACATGCATATAGGCCTACAAAACATTAGTACCAAGTTTCATATATTTTCACTAGACGCGTCAAAATTTATGGGTTTTTTGAAGCTTGATAGAAACCCTAGGCTGGGGACAACACTATTTGACAAGATATGCAATGTTTGATAAGTCGCATTAGTTATGCAATGTAAAGTAATGCTTTGATTTTTAAAGATATGGAATGCAATGTAATCAGTGATATGAATAAGTTTCATAAAATGCTTGGTGTCTTTCATAAAATACAATGTAATCAGTGGTATGGATATGTTTGAAAAAATGCATTACTTACTTTTCTTGTAGTATGGAGGTAGACATGTATGAAAAATTTTGTAGCATAGACATGTTTGATAATTCTAAATAGCTCGTTTCCTTCTTTCATAAAATACTTTGGTGTGTTTCATAAAATGCAATGTAATCAACGATATCAATAAATTTCATAAAATGCATTACTTACTTTTGTTATATGTGTGTTTCTGAACATGTAGCATTCAACATCATGCCGAGGAAATGACCAAAGGCTCTAACACTGAAATAATGTGAAGTTAAAAATGAAAGGAGACGAGAATAAAAAATTGTAGCTCGTGAAACAAAGGAATTGTAGCCCATACAACCAAAAATTCTCGTGCAATCTAAGAGAGATGTCCAATTGGCATGCCAAAGGGCACGAATGAACAAAGTTCATGGAATGACACAAATGGATCTCAAAGTTGGGGGCACATCATCAACCATAGGTGAAGTTCAATGCACATCTCTAGTTGAAGAAACACCAACAACAACATGTGGTTTTCCAAGTACATCATAAATCACATCTACAGTTGAAGACACACCATAAACAACATTGGGTTTTGAAAGTACATCAAAAAACACATCTCTATTTGAAGGCATTCCACAAACAACGTCTCAAGTTGGAGGTACAACATCGTTTACATGTCAGGGTATGTGCATGATCATGGGGGTCCAAACTAGGCCTCTAAGTGGCGATGGAAATTCAGAAAATCGGAGTTAAGAAACTTGACATAAAAATTTGAATAGGTTATTAACATAATTTGAAAAATATGTAAGAAAAAAAGTTGTAGCAAATTGAATGTAGTTTCTAGGCTACTAGTCCTTTTTTGGAAAAAATAAATTTTTTTGAGAAAATTTGAAATTTCAATGCAGTGGTACTGAATTTTTAGGAAAAGATAAGAAGTAGGTGTATCTCTGACCACCCTAAGTACAATAAAAGAAAACAAAATTTCTGAATTTTTCAATAAAGTAGAGGACATGCCCAGATGTGCCAATTTTTTTTTTTTGTAATTTTTTTCCATGTAAATAATTAGTGATGATTTTTTATTAGAAATTTTTAGAATTATTAAAACGTCTGTGTCTGACCACCATAACTTGGTCAAAAATTTATGAAATTCATTTTTTTATCCTATAGTATGTGAAGCATAGAATGTGGTGCATCTTGTAGATTCGAAAAATATTAAGTAGTTTGAAAGTTATAGAAGTTTTTCATTCATCCTATCAATCAGACTTTAGACGTAATGTAGGTAGAAAATCAATAATAATTATTTATTAAATTTAAAATAAGACAAAAGTTATATTGGTGGAAAGCTGACAATTTTTTCTATAAACCCTTTTCATTTGATGAAATTTAGATTAAAAAAAGTCATCAGCCACAAGGGTGAACTTTGAAAAACTAAGAAAATTTTTCAAAACATGTTTTTTAGGTTGACTTTCTAGGTCAGGTAATCCCCAACCAAATCCTGAGCCAATATCCATTTTGGTTTGGTAATACCAAAATGGAACGAATATCCGTTTCAAAATAGATATCCATTTTCGAAAGCGGGAACCCTTTTTTTTTTTAAACAAAATGGATATCTGTTTTGAAGACCTAAATAACCCTCTTTAGAAAAATGAGCATAATGTTTGTGTTTCTTATCAAAATTTTGACTTTTTATAGGCATTGGAAAGGTGATTGAGAGCTCTATGTAATGGACTAAGTGGTGTTTATATATATTTACACAAAAAATTAATTATAATCATTTGAACAAGTCATGTTTCATTTTTTAAACATCAAATGCTCACTACTTTCACATGCAAAGTCCTTTTTTCATGATTTTTTTGTAACAACCATCTCAAAATACTTGAAATATTAGAAAAAGTAATGAATAATGAAATATTTATATTTTTTTGTATCAAGGATATGAAAAAATATTCATAAATCATTATATCTCTCTATCCCTTTCTATACCTCTCTAAATATCACTATGTCTCCCCTTAAGCTCTAAACCTATCCCTCCCTCCTTTCTTATCTCTTTGTCCTTCTTTATACCTATCTTTCTCACTCTCTCTCTCTCCTTGAGATCTATACCTATCTTTATACCTCTATCTCCATCCTTTCTCTCTCTCTCTCTCTCTCTCTCTACCTCACTCTCTCTCTCAGGTCCCTCCCACTCCCTCTCCATCTCTCTCTCCCCCTCTCCATCTCCCTCTTACTCTCCATATCCTCTCTCCCTCTCTCTCTCTCTCTATCTCATCCTCCCTTTGAAGTTTCTCTTCCTCTTAAGTATCTCTCCCTCTTAGGTCTCTCCGACTACCTCTCTCCCTCTTAGGTCTCTCCCACTCCCTCTCTCTCTTTGTTCTCTTCCACTTGCTCTCTCTCTCTCAAACTCTCACTCTCTCCATCTTAGGTCTCTCTCCCCCCCCTCTCTCTCTCAAGTCTCCCCCCTCTCTCTCTCCCTCTCAAGTCTCTCTCCCTCTGTCTCTCTCTCTCAAGTCTCTCTCTGTCCCTCTCAGGTCTCTCTCTCTCTCAAGTCGCTACCACTCCCTCTCCATCTCCCTCTCACTCTCCATCTCCCTCTTTCCCTCTCTCTCTCCCTCTCTTTGAAGTCTCTCTCTCTCTCTCTCACACACACACACACACACATTCCATCTCCATCTCAGGTCTCTCTCTCCCCCTCTCAAGTCCATATCCCTCTCCCTCCCTCCCTCTATTTCTTTCTCTCCTCAATTCTACCGACCTCACTCCCTCCCTCCCTCCCTCTCTCTCTCAAGTCTCTCCCAATCCTCTCTTCTCTCATATATCTCTCTTACTCACACTCTTCATCTCCCTCTCAGGTCTCTCTCTCCCTCTCTCTCTCTCTCTCTCTCTCTCTCTCTCCCATTCCTCTCCCTCTCTCCTTCCCCTCTCTCCATCTCAACTCTCTCTCTCTCTCTCTCACACCTTTCTCTCTCTCACACTCCTCTCTCCCTCTCCTCTCTCCTTCCCTCTCTCATCTCCGTCTCTCTCTCTCTCACCCCTCTCTCACTCTTGGGTCCCTACCCTCCCTCTCCTCTCTCCCTCTCCATATCCCTCCCTCCTCTCCATCTCTCTCTCTCTCTCTCTCTCTCTCTCTCTCTCTCTCTCTCTCTCTCTCTCTCTCTCTCTCTCTCTCTCTCTCCCCTCTCTTCAGAGTCTCTATCTCTCTCTTGAGTCTCTCCCACTCCCTCTCAGGTCTCTCTCTCTCAGGTCACTCCCACTCTATTTCTCTCTCTCACTCACACTCTCAAGTCTCTTTCTCTACATCTCTCCCTCCCTCTCTCCCTCTCAATTCTCTCTCCCTCTCCCTCCCTCTATCTCCCTCTATCCCTCTCTCCCTCTCAAGTCTGTATCTCTCTCTGTCTCTTTGTCTCTCTCTCCCACTCCCTTTCTCTCTCTCTTAGGTTTCTCCTTCCCACCACAACTAGATCTCTCTCTCTCTCTCCCTCTCTCTCCCCCTCTCTCACTATAAAGTCTCTTCTCTCTCTCTCTCTCTCCCTCCCTCCCTCCCTCTCTCCTCCTCTCTCTCTCTCTCTCTCTCCTCTCTCTCTCTCTCTCTCTCTCTCTCTCTCTCTCTCTCTCCTCCTCCTCCCTCCTCCCTCTAGAAGTCTCTCTCCTTCTCTACTCTATCTCTCTCCCTCTCAGGTCTCTCTCTCTCCTATCATAGATCCTCTCACTTTCCGTCTCTCTCTCTCCCTCTCTCCTCCTCCTTTGGTCTCTCTCTCAAGTCTCACCCACTCCCTCTCTCTCCCCCTTTCTCTCTCTTAGGTCTCTCTCTCTCTCACTCACTCACTTTCCACCTCCCTCTCAAGTCTCTCTCTCAAGTGACTCCTTCCCACCCTAACTAGATGACTCTCTCTCTCCCCTCTCTCCCTCCCTCCCTCCCTCTATCTATCTCTCCCTCTCTCTCTCTCCCTCAGAAGTAACTTGAGATGGGGAGAGAGAGAGAGGGAGAGTGACTTGAGATGGAGAGAGGGAAGGAGAGATGTAAACAGAGAGTGAGAGAGAGAGGGACCTAAGAGGGATATGAAGAGATAGAGAGAGATAGAGTGTGTGTGTGTGTGAGAGAGAGAGAGAGATACTTGAGAGAGATTCTGAGAGGGACATAAGAGGGAGGTGGAGAGTGTGACTAAGAGAGAGAGAGTGAGAGAGAGACATGAGAGAAGAGAGAGAGGGAGTGGGGGAGACCTGAGAGAGAGAGAAAGATACTTGAGAGGGAGAGAGGGAGGGAGGGAGAGAGATACTTGAGAGGGTGAAAGGGAGATATAGGGAGGGAGAGGGAGAGAGACTTCAGAGGGAGAGAGGGAGAGAGGGAGAGAGAGAGGGAGAGAGAGGGAGAGAGAGTGGCAGAGAGTGTGAATGTGAGTGAGACATTGAGAGAGAGAGGGAGTGGGAAAGACTTGAGAGAGAGACCTAAGAGGGAGAGAGGAAGTGGGAGAGACTTGAGAGATACCTAAGAGGGAGAGAAACTTAAGAGGAAGAGAGACTTAAAAGGGAGGGAGGGAGAGAGAAAGGGAGTGAGAGAGAGAGAGAGAAGGAAGGAAGTATGGAGAGAGAGGTAGAGAGAAATGTCTAGAGCTCAAGGAGAGAGAGTGAGAAAGATAGGTATATAGAGGGACAAAGAGAGAAGAAAGGGGGGAGAGATAGGTCTAGAGATTAAGGGGAGACATAGTGATATATAGAGAGGTAGAAAAAGGGATAGAGAGATATGATGTTTTATGAATATTTTTTCATCTCCTTGCTACAAAAAAATATAAATATTTCATTATTCATTACTTTTTCTAATGTTTCAATTATTTTGAGATGAGTGTTACAAAAAAATCATGAAAAAAAGACTTTGCATGTGAAAGTAGTGAGCATTTGATGTTTCAAAAATGAAATATGAAGTTCAAATGATTATAATTTTTTTTTGTGTACAATATAGAAACACCACCTATTCCATTTTGTAGAGCTCTCAATTAAATTCCAATGCCTATAAAAAGTCAACATTTTGATAAGAAACACAAAAGTTATGCCCATTTTACTAAAGAGGTTTTTTTAGGTCTTCAAAATGGATATCCATTTTGTTTTTCAAAAATATGGGTTCCTGCTTTCCAAAACGGATATTTGTTTCTATTTGGTATCACCAAACCAAAATGGATATTGTACCCAAGCCTGCAAAAAGTCAAAGGCAGAAATTTCACATTTTTGGACATGATAAAAATGCCTTTTTTTCACATTGCCACTTTTTGGACCCCCATGATCTTGCACAGGCCTGCCAATCTCAAGGTATGTCATCAATTGCACCTCTAATTGAAGGTATGCGATCTATCCCTGATGTTGTTGGCATTCCTAATGTTGACACAAATTTACATTTGAGAACTCCTCCTAGATTTTTGCATAGAAAACCTAAATTTTTGATTGATATTGATTCAAATATTTTGAAATGGATGCCTAATAAGATTCCAAAATGTTTATGTCAAAGATATGAACAAAAGATATGGAGTTTATTTTTTGAGAAGCTAAGTGAGGGTGGAAGATGTCAACTATTTGTTGAAATAATGAGGCAACTCAAATTTAGGCCCACCATGAAGGCTCTTGGGCCAAGAGTTTTGAATGAATCAAGTGAAAATTCTAGTGTAAAGAACTTGATGAGTGCATATGAGAGCATGGGTTATACCTCACGCACGAAGGATAGTTGTGCCACATGACGTGTGATGACAACAACACTGTTAAGAGGTGAAACAAGGAACAAGGTGAACCTTAAAAAGACAAGTAAGTATTTGAAAATAAGTAGATCATATCTAATGAGAGCCAAAGGAAGGCATGAAAGAGTGGAGGATCCAAATAGAAATGAGTTATGGGAATTCTCAAGTAGAGTGCCACAAAAAGATAAAAGAATTGCTCAAGCCTTGAGATCTATAATAGTAGATTATTGGAAGGATAACACAAGGACCTCTCCCAATCAAAGAGTTGTTGTAAGAAGGGGAATTGGTAGTCAAATCCATGAGCCACATCCAAAGCATTATTTGGATACCACTTAAACTCAATTTTTTGCTGATTTTGTACGAAAGTTTCCTGAAATCAAAATATGTCAAAGATATTTTGAAATGCTAAAGTCATTTTATGTCAAAATAAATCACACACACACTACTTGTTGTTGTAGAGTACATATTGATTTTCCTAACCACTATGATGTTTATCGACATATATGTGTAGATATGCATACTAAAAATATTTTGCAGGAATGTAGCATAAGGCCTCCACCTACATCCTCAAGGGAATTATTTTCTTCCATTTTATGCGAAAGAGTGGATGGTCAAATTTTTTACAAGAAGTCATGTTTGGATGGCACATGTGATCATTGTGGTGGCATGCAACATTTTCCAATTTTCTAACACATGGCTAGTACACACACAATTGGAGACGAAATTGTGGAATTTGGAAAATACAAGACAGTGGCCTATAGTATAAAAGATGGACCTCCAAACAAGCAAAGAAGTGTGAATCGGTCAGGGATGAGATTCTAGTGTATCAGTTTATGGGAATTTTTTGTGATCAGGTGGTCTATGAGTATGCAAGGCATACACATAGAGCTCAATGGTTGGACTCATAGTTCAAGTTATGCAAGGACATGTTTCCACTTCATAGCATCGTTTCAGTTGTTGACTTCATGGAGAACTACACACTTCAACCACAAACCGAGGTGCAATCACAATACTACAACTCCATGCAGGTTGCTATATTTTTGCATATAACATTCATTCATGCAAATGATAGTATAGAGGATAACAGGAAAGTATTGAGGGAATATCACTTTTACATTAGTGAAAATCAAGAGTTGTAGGGTTGGAAAATCAAATACTTAAAAGAAGGAAGCTAGTCTAGGTCATGCCATTTTTACTAATAGGGTAAAAGTTCAAAGTTGTGTCACACTTTCAACCAACTTATCAGGACAAGTGAATTTTAGTATTTATAACTAAAAATGATTTTTGGTCAAATATATGATCTAGTAAGATTCATTCTAGATAAGTTAGATATGTCCACAACTTTTCCAACTAAAATTGTTGGATAAATGCATATGTAGAACCACTTTGAGGCCAATTTACTTAAAAACTGAAATTATTTGAAAAAATTGATGTTTCAACAACTCCTACTCATAAAAAACTTAAAAAAAAAAAGTAAAACTACCCTTTTGTAGATCCATAAGTGTAGTTTTCAAATATATATTTATTTTAATAGTTCAATTATTATTTTTATTTTTTACTAAAAGTAGGTTATTAGCACAAAAATATTAGGTTGATTACCATGTCAAGAAAAATATTAAAACTTATTAAAAAAAATAAAAAAAATATGATGCCCTAGGTAAAAGAGTCTAGATTAAGAGAGTATAATTTTTTTTCTATTTTAGATAAATATTCAATATAAAAGTTGACGTCAAGTGGAAACAATTGCATTTTAATACACACACATTTAAATATATATTTAAAAAGATAAATTTATTAAAATTACAATAAAATATATCCATGCCCTAAAGTTTTTCAGTTATAAATATACTGAAAAAAATTGAAGGAATAAAAGAAAATTTACTATATAAAGCTTGACATCTCATGAAACGTTACTTTTCAACATTTTATCAACAATTAAATTATAGTGTTAATTTATAAAAAAATTATATTCAAATAATTTCAAAAAAATACAAACATAAAATATACTAAAAAATAAACATTTTATTAGTTTACATCATTTCAAAATTCAAAACATATATGCCACTTTCTAGTGATTCAAGTTTAAAATTTAGATCAGCCTTAGTCATTTACTTTATAAAAGTGTGACATAACTTTGTACTTTTACCCAATAGTATCTATTAGTTAGGAAAATTGATCCTTTATCCAATTAGGATAAGTAAGATTATCTCCTTTTCACTTGACTCGACATTAAACATAAATTGACTAGGGTTTTGATTATTATATTACTGCCACAACAGAGAGCTAATCCCCTAGTGTTTATGTTTTTTTTTAGTTGTGTTTTGATAAGCATATTTTACATACAACCCTAGATCTAAACATATAAGTTTTGCATAGGAAAAAATGGAAAGTCAAAAATAAACTTTAGATCTGAGACTAAGAAACAAAGAGGAAATTGTATTGTAAATTTGAGCTTGATTTGTAAGAACAAGGGCACAAAGCACCCTAGACTAGCCTCCTCTTTTGTTGAATTTAAATAATTTGAGTTGAAGGTTGTAGTTTGCATTGTGTTTTCTCAAGCTATCACCTACTAGAATTTCCAGATCTCACCTACACACATGAAAATAGGGGAAAAGTTGGTATTGTATAGGGGCTTTCATAATTCATACCCAATTTTGGTATTCCTACCTCCACATACAATTATTGATGATGATCAAGTGGGCATGCCCTAGGTTGGGCAGAGGCCAAACCAACAATAATTGACTAAAATTGATAAATGATGATTGTTAATGTTACCTTGATGTGAAAACCCTTGAAGAAGAGATTTCACACACAACTTGATTGATGGATTCTTTGATTTCTTGATATGCCTACAAAAGGTTAGCTCACATATGCCATAGATTGTTGAAGATAGGATGTAGAGGATAATTCAATACTTCTCTATAATTTCCTTATAATTAATCTCCCTCTCTAACATTAATTTCTAATGTTCAAAATGAAAGAAAAACATGTTTATATATGCATTTTAATTAATCCTTTTGGATAGGTTCTGACCTATGGTCATTTTCAAATCGTAAAAGCCCACCAATCAAAATTTAAAACATTAAAAAAATTGTTTTTTGGTCTAAGGCACCCTATACCCTTGACCAATACTTTTTGGCTTGAATTTATAGGGATGACAAGATTTAAATGTAGTTTATTAATTTATCCCCAAAATTGGTAAATTATTATTATAATTAAGGTTAATATAGGAAAAATAGGGTATCAAGGTAGTGTGAAATTGTCAAGGGTGACAATTTTGACGCTACAATAGCTAATTTTGGGAATATTTTTCTCTTTCATTATGTATAACTAAGTAACTAATAGATGATTTATAGGTACCATTTAATCATTCTTTTATTGCAAGGAAATAGGAAACAATTATTTACATTCTTAGTTATTGTAAAAGTAGTTAAGATGGTCCTTGGAACCAATTTCCTAAGGGCTGGTGAGAGTTACAGGATAAAAATGGATATTACATCACTCTTTGTGGCTTCCCTTTTGGATTTAGGTGAGAAAAAGGAAATGGTGTGGGAACTAGCCTCAAAATTGTTTAAAAAGCATAACCTTGGAGGAGATGAGGAAACCCTAGCTACAACAAGGTATGGAGTTGGTGTCCCAAGGCCACAAGCTATCTAGTGTTTGTGAGAGGGGATCACTAGGGTGGAATGGCTTCCATTCCTTGGAAATTTTTGCACGATGACACTAGCACAACACAAAGTGTTGGTGCACATGGGAAGTTGTTTCCCAAAGAAAGTAAATAACTTGGAGCCTATGTTTGACCTCCAATGAATAATGTATTTTGATGCCTCCCTTGATGTTGCATGAGGAGTGCACTCAATCTCTTGTACAAAATATGTTATCTCTATGCTTTTCTTTTACTTTCTATATGAGGCTTATGTTCTATTTTGGCCTCCTTGTATAAAATCCCTAGTATATGGAACATTTTATCTTGGTACCTAGACCTGCTTATTCTATAATTTTCTATAGTATCCTTATGTAATTTCATTGCTTTCTATTATTAATAATAGTTTAGGATTTTTTCCTTTCATTTGAAAAAAATAAGATAGATAAATAAATTCTTCATGTACCATACTCCATGAAATTTTCGCTTTGCTTTTTTATTTGTCTCCAAAAATAATTTTATAAAAAAAATAGGGAGGTGCAATTTAATGTTGAAGTAATCCATTTTTTTAAACATAAAACATTTTTATGTACAATATGTGGCAAATTTTGACATCACTATTTTGAATCATTCCACTAATAGGAACTAGAAAGAAACATTAAACTATTCAATAGTAACGAATTGACTAAAACATACACCTCATTTATGCACAAAAGTGGTAAATAGTTTTCTTATTTTATTTAAAGATAAATATCTTTGACTATTGATTTTTCTTAAAAAAGATAGTTGATAATTACATATACTAACAATAAGCCTACACAAATTATGAATTCATATAAAGTTGTTCAATGCTATGGAATTTTTCAAGGATGTTAATATTGAGCTATCTAAGGATAAAATATCTTTCATCAATTAGATTGAACTTTTATAAACCCCATTATATTCATTTATAGCTTGACACACTCACACATTAAGCTCAAAATATTTTATAATTGTAGTGTAGGAAAATGCATACCCTTGCATTTTCACACTTGTTTGGGCCCACCTTACTTTGTTTATCCTTATTTATGTCTTAATTAGTCCTATTTTACATCCACAAGCCTAATGAATTACATCTTTTTATGGCTAATCCCGACAATCATCAAAGGGGAAATGATAATTTAATGATTTTGGCTATGTCCTTGATTTTTTGACTAGGACTAACACGCCACCTAGGGCATCTCTATCCCCCAACGGTCTTGGGACCCTGGTTTCAAGTGTTCCTTAAATGGACCCCTTTTTGGAGTCTATGCCTTGAGATTCATGCCTTTAGACTGAGATGCCACCTAGGGCATCTTAGTCCCCCTTAATGTATTTTTGAGATTTAATTTCAAATTTTGGCAGGATTTAGCCTCATTTATTTAATGATTTCATATTTCGGCTTGTTGTGGTGTAAATTCGAGATGTTAAGCATAGATAAGTATAAATACAAGGTTCTTTCACTCATTTCTCATCCTAACACACCTAGCAATCTAACAAGCATCCAAACATTCAAGTATTTGAGGATTCAAGAGCAATTCATCAAGCATTTGGAGCCATCATCAAGATTCAAGCATCATGTGTTTTTTTGAGCTAACATTTGTGATGTAGGGTTTTGATTCAAATAAGTAATTCAGGTCAAGATCTATCAAGCATTCCTTTGATTCAAGATCTACATTCAAGCTAGCCACCTCACACAAGTTTATAAATTTCATGATAGGGTTTGGTGAGTTGTAACATTGTATTTTGTTCATTCATAATTTCCATTCATTATTCTATTTCAATTGAAGGTTTAATTACCAACAAGGGGTTTGACCAAGGAAAGCCCCCATTTACTAACAATCAACAAGTTTTTCCTCTCTTGCATGTTTGTGATTGTATATTTAGGTTGAAGACTTGAAGATCTTTTGAAGTGAAAAGTTGGAAACTTGCAAAGTTTCATTACAAAGTTGTCATCTTCACATAAACTCACCTACAAGCCATATCTAGAAGTTTCAAGACCAGAGATATGAGAAGAAGGAAGTGCAAATATTGGACCTCAAGATCACATTCAAAGATTTCAGAAACTCTAGATGGCCCAACTAAGCCGCCACTTAGGGTGTCTTAGTCCTCTTGAGGGTACTTTTCAGAGATTCTTTCAAATCTTGTTCCAGTATCCAAAGATTTCACAACTACCCTAAAAAATAGCAGTGGGACTAAGACAACAGTAAGGGTATCTTAGTCCTCCCTAGCATATTTTGAAAGTATTTTTACATTTCTAGAATCCTCATTACATTTCTAGACTTCCCAGGTACACACATCCTAAATTTTTGTTGCATAATTTCATCACTTGCATTCACCATTTAGCTTACATTACTAGGCTTTGTGAGTTGAATGTTAAGTAGTCTTTTTCAAGCTTTTTCTTGGTGGTGAACCCTTAAAATCCTAAAAGAACCCCTCCTAGGTCTTCTTTGTTGAGAATTGATTCACCCTTTGGGTTGATAGTCAATCCAATTTGGGATCCTAGGACATTATTGAATGACCTAAGGAGAATAGTGGCATTTCCACCACCTATTTTATTTATGATTCATTTTGGTGAACTCGACATTTTAGAGCATTCATTTTCTGATTTGGAGTCCATTAAAGTCCTAGATCTAGGTTGCATTCATTCTTGCATTGCATCTTGCATTAGTGAAAGTGCATCTAGGGTTTCTCATATTTTCATTAGTGAAAGTGCATATAGGTTGCATTTTTGTTTTCTTGCATCAAATTATATTATTGAAAAATTGAAAAGTGCATTGTCAATCATCCTAATTGCATTCACAATTGAAAAAAATTGCATTCAATTTTGCATCTAATTTCTTGTCATTAACTAATTTTTCTTGCATTTATTTGTACACTTTTCTATTTCCAAACACCAAGTCTGGGAACACTGTTAACAACTCAGAATTTGTTATTTTTCTAAAAAAAACCTCTACTGGAACAAAAAATCCCTTTCTAGCATCTTAGTCCCTCTGTGGGTTTCTGGCTCAAAACCTTGTCTGTTGTTCACTTTCTGTTTCATTTTCTAGAACTTTAAAATCTCACCAATAGAACCAAGATTCCCTTACTAGCTTCTTAGTCCCTATTGACTTTGACTGTACAATTTTTAGAATCTAAAACTGCTTTTTTGTGCTTCTATTTGCTGCCATTGGTTATCTATTTCAGTGGGTTGAATTTCTATTTCATGCATTTTACTTAAAGTGCTTCATTTCATGCATTGCTCAATTCCAAAATTGCATTTAAACATTTCATTTTAGGTTATAGAGTTGCACCTTATTTACTTTTACATGATAACATGTTTTCTTTCAAGAGATACATGTGGCTTTGATATGATTAAAAATGGATTGCATAAGTAAAATATCCCCTCTTATGAGTTCAATCTAGAGTACAACAATGAGGTCATTAAGAAACATGTTAGTCATCCTTCTACTATATTTTAGAGGTATGTGAACATCTTAGAGAAAAAGGAACCAACAATTGACATAATCCTTAATATTACATTGCATATTGGTGAGAACGATATAATTCAAGAAGATACAAGCATAGACAATCATGAAAACCATAATTGTTCTTCTCCCAATACCTCTCCTACTAGAGACAAAGGAATCTTGGTGAAAGAAGGCACAATCATTATGGATCATGAGAGTCTTGATTGTCTCTCTCCTCCTCCCCCTTGGAAAGATAGTATGATGCAAGAAGATGAGATCATTGCCACCACTTTTCTTATCCTAAATCTATCTCTCAACACCTCCCCTAATTTCTAGGAGGATTTAGTAAAAGAGGATGCAATTGTGAATGACCATGAAAATTGCATTTGTTAGGAGGACATGTGGACTGAAAGTGATAACCTTATCTCTCTCCTTCCTAATGTCCCTAACATTTGGAAATAATTATTTGAATAAAATCATTTAACTATTTGTAATCATGAAAACCATAGCAATCCTTCTCTTGATGCTTCCCCTATTAGTGATGAAGTTACTTTACACAAAATAATAATGGAGCTCGTAATGAGCCTTTTGTTTTCCTCTCTCCTAAAATCTCTCCTACTAGGGTATAAGTTATGGCACAAGAGAATGAGACCCTATAAAACAAGAATGAAATCACCGAAAATTAGGATGATCACATCTATCCTTCTCCTAATATCTCTTCTAGCTATGAAGAAGATATTGTAGTGTTAGAAGATCAAAGCTATGAGAGTCACAAAAATCCTATTTGCCTCTCTCCCTCTAGAGAAAAAATTATTGAACAGGAGAATGCCTTTGATCATTCCCCTACTTGCGATGAAGTCATTTTCGAAAAACCAATCCTTGAATGTCAAGAACATTTGGTTTGTAGTTCTCCTAAAAACTCTCCTACTAGGGAAGATATCATGATGCAAGAAAATGAGAACATTAACAATAGTAATTCCTTATTATGAAGATTATGAATTGACATTAGAATCCCCTTCACTAGGACATCATGGAAATTCTTCTGAGGTTATGCACATTAGGTACCCCTTGGAGTACTCTCCCGAGCCTAAATTTATCATTTATCCACCCTCTCAAAAATCACAAGTTCAAAACAAACTCATCGTTATCCTCAAACCACCTAAGAACAATTTTTTTCAACAACCGAGTTAGAATACCGTTTCTCATACATATAACACTAGGAACAATCTGCAACCAAGACAAACATCTTCAACATCCCTCCCATTGCCTAATCCTACCCTACCCAACCCTATCTTACCAGGTCCTCATGGAAAGGAGAATGATCTTGTTGAACAACTTAAGAATACTACCACAAAGATATCCATCTAGGAATTGATTCAAAATTCACCTAACTATCACACTATGCTTCAAACTTCCTTACACCAAGTTCCTTCTAATGCACAACTAAATGACATAGTAGCCCTGATTCAAGGAATAAATGTTGACATTTTTTTCCACCAAAGTGAGCTCCCTCCTTTGGAAGTGCAAAAAAAATTGATTATTTCATGATCATAGCTCAATACAACAACACAGGGATAAAATGAACCCTTGTGGACAATGGCTCAACCTTAAATGTGTTTAGTGCAAACCTTTTGGATAAGCTTGGTGTTGATAAATCAAAAGTCAAAATTTCCTCTTTATCTATTAGTGGCTTTGATAACATGGGAAAATGATTGCTTGGGGTGATCACATTACCTATTAAAGTTGACAAAATTACATTACAAACCTCGATCCATGCTATGCATGATGATCTTTCGTACAATCTTCTTCTAGGCAGACCATGGATTCATGAGATGCAAGTTGTGCCCTCTACCCTTCATCGTATCATGAAATATGTCTACAACAACAAATTTTATACAATCAAAGCTGATCCTGAACCATACAGTTGTTTGAACATTGAGAAAGGTAAGGAGAACCCTTTGAAAATATTGCTACCAACTACACAAGTAGAACCCATGCGAATTGGATGGTTTGGGATCTTTGAATTTTGAACCAACTTTCATGGGAGAATACAAGATCATAAAAAAATAAATTAGACAAGATAAAAGAAAAAACAGTAATGTCATCAAAAAATTTAGAAGACCCTTCAAAAGCATCCACCTCAAACACTTTAGAAGAAAAAGAAAATTACACAACAAACTTTGACGAACTTAATAATGAACAACCACTAAATCCAAAAGAGATGAAGAAACTTTATGGAAAATGTTATGAAATGATGAAACAACTTGGTTATAGTGGAAAAGGATGTGATGCTAGAGAACAAGGTATTTGTGTCCTTATAGATCCTCAAATGCAAGAAAAGACTAGTGGTCTTGGTTATTGTCCTTTGATAGAAATAAAGAATCCTTCACTTAACATCAAAACTCTTACAAAAGATTCCTCTAAGCTAACTTTAACAATAGTACATCCTGAATTGATAGACACTAGTGGTCTTGATTGTTATCATTTGAAAGAAACAGAGAAGTCCTCGCTTAACATTTGTAGACACTTAAAAATGGCCTAGGCCTGCAAGCTCTATTTTACCACTTTCATCCTAGCATAATTGTGACATTTAATTATGTCCTTCATCCACATTCGACTATTAATTAAATAATTCATAATTATTTAATTAATTCATCTCTTTTATTCTTCATGATTATTAAATAAATGAATTATATTTATTTATTTAGTATGTCACTAATTCTCATAATTAAATGAATTTATTAATTTATTTAATTATTGGTCATTATCCTCTAAATTAAATAATTATGTTTAATTATTTAATTACTCAATTTAACATTTTTCTCATTTTAAATAAATGAAATTACTTAAAATGATTTCATTTTATTAACTGTCACTCCATTTTAGTAAATAATCTGAAAAAGATTATTTGTTGTCACACAAAATCCATATTTTGAATTAATTTAGTTCAAAGTGGTAATCTTCTTCCAAAAATCAAGTAATTGAGCAAATTCTTGATTTTCCAAATCTGCTTTTCAGTTCAATTCTTATCTTCTTGATTTTTCGAATCTCACAAATCAAGCAGTCTTTATCTTCTTGATTTTTGAAAATCTTTATCCTTTTAGCTAATTATCACATTTATTTTCAACTGTCGATTTGATTTTCTCAAATGACATCTTGACCACTCATTTAACAATCTTTCCCTAACCCTAATTAGGGACTGTCACATGAAATATCGCCATTGATTTTAGGCTTTGTCAGCTTTCAATCTCGTTCGTCCTCTCAAAATTGCATTTTCTATAAAATGCCAATTTGCTCACATTCTCGGGACCACTTCTTTAATATAGACATTCATGTTTAGATGTTACTTCAAATTTTAGCTTATTTCAATTTGATTATAGTCATTTGTCATAATCATTGTCATTTTTCATAGGCATTTAGTCATCAAATCCTTCAAAACTTGCATAGGACACAATCTTAGGAAATTGCTCACATACACAAATCTAAGGGCAATAATCATACGATTGCTGCAAGCTAGGAGGTGCTATGGAGGTGAATCATGGAAGCTTCAATGAGTAATTGGTATAACCTTTCTTTTTTTAGTTTTCATTGTACTTGATAGCTTCTTTGGGTTTTTATTTGATCTAATCCGCTAACCTTAAACCTGAAAATACCCATTGATGCATTGGTGAACCTAACACATTTATTTTTTTTGTAGTTTTCATACGGTTTTTGGTTTTTTGTTGTTTTTGCAGGTACAAGTATGGAACGCCACATTTTATTTTTCTTGAGCTGCATCTAATGCATTGCGATGCATTTGAAGGTTAAAATGACGCAATTGCTCTGAGGTACCGCATATGTGGTCCAAAAAGCCGCATTTGCAATAACGAGTCGCATCTGATTCTTCAAATGACGCATTTGATCTTCGAGACACATTTTTCTGTCAAACTCCAGAACACAGAAACACGATACATTTGAGGTACAGAGTGATGCATTCGCTCTGCTGTGACACATTTTCCTGGTAACTTTTTCTTCTTTTTTGCATTCCGATTTTCTATTTTCTTTTTCTTTTTGTTTACATTCTGGTTTTCTTATGCATTCTAGTTTTCTTTCTTGCATTCTTCCTAGCATAGGGTTTTTTTATATTACTAATCTTTGTTTGCAGCATGTGGTGGTTACATTTTGTGGGTCCAAGACTGGTTGATAAAAATCCTAACTTGTGGTTTTGTAGATTCATTTGTCCAAGAAGCTCCCATTTGAAAACATTGTGCTTATTCTTTTTTAGAATAGAAAACATTTCTTTTTGGTGCACTTAAAATCAACAAGTCTTCCATTTTGCCTGATTGTGTTCGAAAGTTGTAGGTGAATATGCTCTCACCCTGTGCAAACTAGGTGATCAGAAAGCTAGACCCACTTTGTTTCTGTGTTACCTCGATGCAAGAGAAATGATTATTGCCTCTAGAAATTGGGCCTGCTTGGGGATTTCATCACCTCTACATGACTCAAACTAGCAATGGAGCTAAAGCCAAGCTACCCCCAACCGGTATATAAATGTGAATCTTAAGGGAAAACCTAAGATTACGAGTGTGGATGTGTCATACGGACCAAGTAGTACTCCTCAAAACCTTTTTGAGCTTAACCTCTTTAGGCTGGAGTGCATCCTAAATGGAGATTAATCTTGCACCCCATGTATGGCCACTCGAACGGGGGTCTCAAATTAAAAAATCTTGTGTAGTAAGCCAAAAACCTATTTTCTAGTACAACACTGGTCGGTGTGAAGCCTTCCACGTCTTCGTAGTCTCTAGTAGAGTTGATCAATCTGCCATGGGAGTTTCATGGGAGTTTGAAGCTTGGTTGGCCTGAGAAGAGAGTGCACTGTAAGGGAGAGCCTGTGCAACCAAGCTTCTGGATTCACACACTACTGATATGCGGCTGGGGAAACCCATTTGGAGTCTAGCAAATACTGTCCTGGCTTAACCATAGGATTGTACTTGTTCTCTTATGTATTTGATTACTTTCAAAATATCATGCATGTCGAGTGTTTGTTGGTTACTAAAATGAAAGAAACAACACTAAAACATTTGGAAACAAATAGTCAAACTTTCAACAATTTGGGTTTTTAACCAAAACATCAAAAAATTGACTTTTTACATTATATAACACATTTATTAAACCACAATCACTTTGTCGTACCACATTTGCAATCCTTCACAATGCATCTGCTCTGCTAAAACACATTTGCTTCTCCAAACACTGCATTTGCCTATCTAGAAATGCATTTTCCTTCTGTAAAGCCGCATCTGCAACACTAAACCACATTTGGCTTTTGTAAAGCTGCATCTGAAACAATACACCACATTTTCCATCTGTAAAGCCACATTTGCAACACTGCACCACATTTGCAATTTCTAGTGCCGCATTTGTTCAATGCAACGTATTTTCTGCCTGTAACGACACAATTTATTGACAGAAAAAAACACTTTTCTAGACTAGAATCTGAGTCCAGACAATTTACGCTGTTGTCAAACATTTTTTCAAAAAGTCTCTTTCAGAAACCAAAATTGAAATTTCTCAAAACATCCATCATTTGCATTCATTAGCTCGCATTTTAACCATAGGGTTAAAATTTCCAAATTTTAGTTACATTCCCTAGGCATCATAATCGTCATTTCTAGCATAATTTTTTCCTTAGGTTTCATCTTGGAAAACTTTGGATTAGGCCAAATCTCCACACTTTACAAAAACCATTGTTTTCAAAACTAGGTTATCTTGGGACTTAGTCATTATTCCTCTTTTCGGTCATTGTCCTTTTGTGAGAACCTCCAACTCAATAGTCTAGTTAGGCAGGCTCACTCGTCATTTCTTCCTTGTCATTTAGTCCCCTTAGCAAGTCCTTTGATAACCTAAATTGAGACATAAGTCAAGCTTAGAGTGGTTAGGAAAACCTCCCTCCAAATATTGTCCATTTTTGTCTTGATTTTGAACTTAGACTTTGCATTGTTCATCTTAGTCCTGATTTTGAACCTAGACTTTACATTAATCATCTTAGTCCTTTGTCAACATTATCATCTTAGTCCTCATTTGACACTTTGGCTTTGACAACCTTTTCATCTTGCATCAATCGTTTCCTTAGAAAAACATCATCATCACCTTGCATTGTCATCCTTTATTCCAAAATACAAAAAATTAGTGTCATAACTTGTCATCCTAGTCTTCATTTTACATTAGCCATTTTATTTAGAAAACATAGTCTCGCATTGTCATCCTTTATCAAAAATCCAAAAACATAGTCTTGCATTGTCATCCTTTATCACAAAAATACAAAAAAAATAGGTTAGTGTCATCCTTGCATTTAGTCGTCATTCTCATTATCTTCATTTGAGCAATTCCCTTTTATGGTGGAAACTAGACTCCAAAGAAAGAAAAGACAAATGACAAACTTTGGACAAGATTCTAATTCCAATGTCACCAATCACACTTATGACCCAAATTGGACTTTTGATGACCCATTTAGCGACACAAAATCAACCTCTCATGACCATACCACCCTCATAAAACAACCCTTTTGAACCATTCTTACGTAAGGATGAATATGGACAATTACTTGAGGAAAACCTAGAGGTAGCAGCACAAGATCCAGAGGTGGCCTACTTCATAGAACAAATGGTCTTATATGAAAGAGATAGATATTTAGCCATACTTTTAAGTCAAGGAGCTAAATTACCCCATGGGTTTAACATTAATACTTTGATACCACCATCTCCTGACCATAATGTCAACAATACAAATAATATTTCCAATAGTGGTCAACCTCCAAACAACACAAACAATACATTTTTTGATGCTACCTGGAAAACTGCCACAACTACCATGAGTGCTACCTCAAACATTCCAAACAATTCCAATTCAATCAACATTACATCCATTGGAGGAACACAATATGCCACATTACCTACACTATCCACAATATTGTCACAATCAGCTAGAGCCACCTTTGGGTCCTCGGTAATGTGGGCAAGTTATTCCAATCCTCTATTTACCACTTTGGTAAATGCCTTGGGGGCATCATCAAGCTATTCAAATCCTCCATTTATGACTACATCCAGTATCATGAATGCATCCTCATCATATCCTCACATAATCCTTTGGGTGGAGGTAAATGGCGTCTCTTTATTCAAGGGCCACAACCAAATGTTAACACGTCAACACAATTTAATACCAACCCCTCCCAAGGACAAAATATGAATATTCCTCTGGGACAATTCCAACAACCCTGACAAGGCAATCAAAACATGCAACCTATGGCATCTATCAGACACCAAAATATTCCTAGTCACCATATACTCCAAATATTGACCCAAATGGCTAGGGGACACATTTTGACATATTCATCCCATATCCATACCCATCAACATGTCCCCAATCCAAAATTTCAATACGAACAGACAAACCAAAACACATCATACATGTCACAACAACACATCCCTCAACAACACACCAACATCCACTCACAACAAATGGGGACCCACGGGATACCAATCAATACATTATGTATGGTGCCACAAATGACCCTATAATTGATGCCTTGCAAGATAAGCTAATGGGTCTAGAGAAGACTTTAGAAAACATGCAAATATCCAACAAGGACTCACAAGTGTCATATGATTTATATGTATATCCCTTTGACATGAACTTATATATGCCACCATTTCCTTCGGGATATGTGCCACCAAATTTTACCAAATACAAAGGAAAGAAAAACCCTATTGAACATGTCCAAGAATTCACAACCAATTGTATGGACATTACTTATGAACAAATGTACTTGATGAGACTCTTTTCTAAAAATCTTGTAGGTCCTGCCCTTGAATGGTTCTCCACTCAAAAGGATATCAGAACATGGGACGAACTTAAACACAAATTCATAAAAAAATACTCATACAACATTGACATGGACACCTCTATTGCTAGCCTATGTACTCTCATGCAAGATGATGCGGGTGAAACTTTCATCCCATTCTTCCAAAAATGGAGAAGTCTAGCTAGTCGCTGACACATCGACATACCCGAAAGAGAAAAGGTTGATATGTTCATTCAAACACTTCTAGGTCCCTTAAAATATGGATTGCAAGTGCATTGTTACACAAATTTCATAGACCTAGTCGTAAAAGGTGTCCAAATTGAAAAATACCTTATTGCAAAGGGAGAGCTAAAATACGGTCCCAAAAACACTAATGCAAATCCTCCCACTAACAAAAATAAGTACTGGGTCAAAAATAAACATGTTACCAATGACAGTGTTATCGACGCCAAGGTTGTAAACACTATGGGTCATGTACTAGCTCTAAAAGGGGTTCAACCACAAAACACACCAACAACGATATTGGCACCCCCTACCAATGTCACTCCAAACTACCAAAATGGTCAAAATAGTCAAGGTCAAGGGCAATTCCATCAGACAAGAAAATTCCCAAAAAGAAAAACATACTCGACATTGGGAGAACCAATTGAGGATGTCCTTAAAGAGCTCCTCCAAAACGGTCTCATCACCCTTGAAGAACCAAAGCCATATGAACCAAGATAATTTAAACCATCACAGTGGGATGATAATGCTTTCTATGAATACCACCGAGCTAAAGGACATAAGACATCGTCCTGTCGACAACTCAAAATATTGTGCAAGACCTCATTGAGAGTCGAATAATTGAATTGGGTGGGCCACAATTTCCATCAAATGATGACCATACCATCCATAAGAACCCACTGCAAGACCATGGTTCTAATAATGCTTCCACGTCAAGTCCTAAGACAAACAATAATCAAGCCAATTATGCCTGTGCCAAGTATGACTATTTAGGTGGAGCTATTATTAACAATGTTTGAATTGACGATGAATGCATCAACACCATCACAATAAAAAGAGCACCTCAATGCAATGCCACTACTCGAAGTGGCAAGATCACCATAGTTGGTCTGCCTCCTACTAGGCAACCTAAGATCACCATACCTGGTCCATCTCCTAAGCAACCACAAACCCGCTTATCCACAAAGCAGTGGCAACCCAAGAGTCAGTTTAACCTTATCAACCAGCTTGGAAAAAATCATGCGCAAATTTCCATACTTGAACTGCTTCACATTTCTCCCACGCATAAGGCTATACTAGATAAAACCCTGTAAGATTCATCAGTCCCCAAAGATATTGATGTCAACCAATTTGAGACCATGGTGGGATGCCTCACTACACCTCACCATGTCAGTTTTTCTGATCAAGATTACTCATCACCAAAGACCAACCATAATGACACATTACATATCAAAAATTTCATCCATAAGCACAAGGTTAGAAGAGTTTTAGTAGATGGAAGAGCAGGATTGAACATATGCTCCTTAAAACTGGTTAAATCTCTAGGATTTTATGATGCATGTGTAGACCCTACAAAGAGTATAGTCATAAAATCATATGATGATGAAGAATGTTCTTCACAAGGCATTATTTCTCTTCCTATTAGAGTGGGACTAGTCATTGTGGATACAACTTTCTAGGTCATGGATCTAGAATTACCTTACAACATCTTGCTTGGCCACCCATGGATTCATGCCCTAAAGGTTGTTCCCTCCACATATCACCAATGCTTAAAATTCCCATTTGACGACATAGAAATCACCATATATGGAGACCCTGACCCTTTTCAATATTGTACCAACCTAAGGGGTATTTTCAAAAACTGAGTGCCCATTAACCGAAAGGCTCCTAACTCCTCTTCTTCTAAATATGTTGACCCATTCACACTCGCATCATCTTCCACATCCACTCCATCCGTGACTTCCATCACACCACCATCTTCCTCAAACCCTAAGGATGAGTCCAATGTCAAGATCCAGGACCTTGGATGTGGAGAATTCAAACTACATATGACATATAGCATAACAACAATACCCCAGTCTCCAAAGGTCTATGGCTGACCATGTTTTAGAATGAAACCCAAAGAAATTTTCAAAGTTCCACCAAAAACGGTTTTCATCAAATGGGGAGACATGAGTAACAAGGACATTGCCGATATTACATGATGGCTCTATAAGGAAATGAAAGACCTATCTCCCCATTACCAGTTAAGAAATATGGCAAGGGATATGACATGATGAAGGTTAAGGGCTACGATGGAACTAGTGGCCTAGGTAGAAATAAAACTGGATGAAGAGAACCCATAGAACCTTTCAAAATACCAAAGTATCTTGGGTTAGGGTATGGATTTCCCAAAAATGACGATAGATGTACCAATGGACTTTCGAGTGAGCACGTGCATGCTTCAGAAAGTGTTAAGACTGCTAAGGAAACCTTCACTGAAAATGACTCCTATGAGTGGGAATTTGGTTCTCAATGATCCTTAAGCTTGATTTTTTCCTTAAAGCTGGTGAGCTTACCTTTGAACAAATTTTTTGGAAAACATTTAAAATCAATCAAGCACCAAATAGTCACAGTCCCATTTACCTTCCCCATGAAATACAAGCCCCACCATCTAAACCCCATAACCATCAGTCGAATCCATCTGAATTGACAAATAACATTGATACCCATGACTCTAAGTCCTTCACCCCTTACTTTGACAATGAATATGAGACAAGTGAAGGGGAATATTAGATAGAGTCTGACATGGAATTGGATGATGATAACTTCATCTTCAATATCTTTGAATTTTTCTACATTCTTTCTGCATCCTCCCCTCAATTCACCAATGTTGATGATGTTATTACCCTAGTCTATCCTCAATTAATCGATTGGAGCCAACAATGCCCGCTAGTCCTAGACACCTTTTAGAATGATGAGGCTATCACAAAATTTATGGGATTATGTGAGGGCATACACAATGGGGATCACAAGGCAGGATTCACCATTGACCCAGATTGTGCGACTTACTTCAGCAAGACTGCTCTGTCCTCCAGTCACAAAATTAAAAATAAGAATAAAGAAAAAAATGAAATGTCTTTAGGTGAAAATTGAAATGCACCCCCTGATTACAAAAAAGTAAAAACAAAGGACATATATGTAGGTGAAAACCTCTCTGAGGTACCCAAAGATGAAGGACTGGACTTTCTTCTCGTAACCCAAGAGAAATCAACTAGGCTCATAGAGGACACCATAGAAGACAACATATCAACCACAAAAGATCCCAAAATGGTCCTCTTCGCTACATCCTTGACTAAAGAAGAGAAACCAAAATTTCACAAGTTCTTTGCAGACCGTAAAATCAACTTCGCATGGTCCTATGCTGACATGCCAGGACTAGACTCAAAATTGGTTCTACACCATCTTCCATTATTGTCGAATGCCAAACCAGTTAAATAGAAGTTTACGCAAAATGTATCCTCAAGTTGTTCTATTGGTCAAGGATAAGTTGAAGAAACTTTTGGACACTAGGTTCATATGTTCTATTGATTATTTTGAATGGATATCTAACCTTGTGCTAGTAACAAAGCCAAATGGAATGATCCAAGTCTGCATAGATTTTAGAGACTTAAATAAGGCATCCCAAAAGATGACTTTCCTTTGCCGAATATAGATATCATATTCAACCTAACGATAGGATACGAGATGTTGTCCCACATGGACGGTTTGTCAGGCTATAATTAGATTCGTATTGCCCTCGAAGATCAACATAAAACAACAATCACTTTCCCTTGGGGTACATACTGCTAGAATGTCATGTCGCTTGGTCTTAAAAATGCAAGCGCCATGTATCAGAGAGCTATGACCACAATATTTCATGACATGATGCATAAGATAATGGAAGATTATGTGGATGACCTTTTGGCTAAATCAGTAATAAGAAAAGATAATTTGAAGGTGTTAGATGCAATTTTCAAGAGACTAGAAGAATACAAAGTCCAACTGAATCCTAAGAAATGTGTCTTTGGCGTAAGATCTAGTAAACTCTTGGGATACATAGTTTCTTAGAGAGGCATTGAGGTCAATCCAACAAAATTCAAATCCATCATGGACATGCCTCCTCCCAGACCAATAAGTGAACTTAGGACATTACAAGGCAAGGTACAATCTATTCAACGTTTCATAGCACAATTGGCCAAAAAGTGTCAACCATTCTAATCTCTTCTGCGTAAAGGAATCCCCTTTGTGTGGATAGATAAGTGCCAAGAATCCTTTCAACAAATAAAATATTACCTACTATCACTGCCAGTCCTTATGCCTCCCATTCACAGAAAGCCTTTAATTCTATACATCTCCACCACTACTTCAGTGCTAGCAGAATTACTAGCACAAAACAACCAAGAAGAAAAGGAAAGGGCCATATATTATATTAGTCAGACACTGTTTGGGTATGAACTGAATTACACATCAATTGAACGTGCTTGTCTAGAAGTGGTCTTTGTAGCTCAAAAGCTAAGACATTATATGTTGAGCCATCAAACATAGTTGGTAGCAAATATTGACCCCCTCAAATATCTATTGAGTCATGCAACATTGATAGGATGTCTGGAAAAATGGGTCATGATTCTAAGTGAATATGACATCTATTATGTATAAAGAAAAGCAATCAAAGGACAAGTGATTGCAGACCAACCCATAGACGCACCAATACAAGGTGACCATCCCTTAGTGGTAGATTTCCTAGATGAATCAATATGCCATATGGAACCTAAGGAACCTTGGAGGTTATACTTTGATGGATCTCATACCAATCATGGCTCGAGGGCAGGAATAATGTTTATCGCCCCACAAGGAGATTAAATTCCTAAGTCTTTCTGCATAGCTTTTCCATGCAGAATATGAGGCACTTGTTATAGGACTTAGAATTTAAATAAAATGGAAAATCAGAGCACTGCATGTATATGGGGATTCTTAGTTAGTCATCAACCAAGTTAACAATGACTATGACACTAAATATGGGAAACTAATGCCCTACAAATGAATGGTTGATAGCTTCCAAACACAATTTCACATGGTGACTTTTGAGCAAGTTCTGAGAACAAAAAACAAGGTGGTAGATGGCATGGCTACAATAGGCTCTCTCCTCAACATTCAAAGAAATATGGCTCAGTTGGAATTCTTGATAGAACAACTGTTGGTCCCTGCCTATGATATATTCCAGAATCGAAGATGGTCTGTGAGCTTGTTGGTCCCGATTTCCCTTGGTACCAAGACATTCATGACTACCTTAAGTCCCAAACCCTTCCTCCTAATCTATCCAATAACCAAAGGAAGTCCTTTATCTAAAAAGAGGCAAGATATGCCATCGTCAGTGACACCCTTTACGGTTGTAGTTTTGATGACACCCTCCTTAGATGTCTCGACACCAATGAAGTACATGAAAACTTACGTGAAGTACATGAGGGTATATGCGGGTCTCATTTGAGTGGTCCTACTCTAGCTAAGAAGATAAGAAGACTTGGGTACTATTGGCCAACCATTGAGAAAGATGCACTAGAATATGTCAAGACTTGTCACCAATGCTAGATTCATAGTGATTTGATTCATGCTCCAATGCAAGAACTTCGGTTGATCATATATCCTTGGCCCTTCGCATAATGGGAACTTGACCTCATGGGAAAGATCCATCCTACCTCATCAAATGGCCACAAATTCATCATAACTGCCACTGAGTATTTTAAAGTGTGGATCGAAGCCATCCCCCTGATGTACATGACCGACAAACAAATCTCCAAATTCATTCTTAACTATATCATTTTCTGGTATGGCCTTCTGCAATCCACCATCACTGACAATGGAAATCCGTTCAAGAACCAAGATGTTCGTGAGTTATGTGAGTGATTTCGTATTCAACATCATTTTTCCTCTCTATATTACCCGCAGGGAAATGGCCAAGCTGAGGCATCAAATAAAACCATTGTTAAAATCCTTAAAAAGACTGTCAATGATGTTGGTCATGATTGGCATATTCAAATTAACCCTACCCTATGGGCTTACCACACTAGCATTCGTATGCCTACGAGAGCCACTCCATTGGCCCTGGTCTTTGAAGCTGAGGCCATCTTGCGCATTGAGGTTGAAATTCATTCCTTATGAGTCTCCTTGAAGGGTCTGACCGATGATGAGTATAGATAGTTGGGCCTACACGAGTTAGAGATGTTAGAGGAAAGAAGGCATACTTCCCTGAACCATCTGCAGGCATATCAAAACCATCTATGTCACAGTTACAACAAGAGAGTCATGGTCAGGAATTTTGACATTGGTGACTTAGTCCTCATGTAGAACCCTAAGAATCAGGGAGACAGAGAAAAGCCAAGAAAGTTTGAACCAAACTAGTTGGGTCCTTATGTCATCATATCCTCTTTTGGTTCTGGAGCATATCAATTGGCTACTCCAAATGGTGAAAAACTAATGAATCCTATCAATAGTCTTCATCTCCGCAAGTTATATGCATAACATCAGAAAGTCGAGCTGAAAACCTTAAAAAATACAAAAAAAATTGAAAAATATAAAAAAATTGTCACCTTGATGAAAACTTGGCAAACAGGCATCTTGGTGACACCAATTTTTTTTTGAAAAATGACAAAAATAGTAGAGAGAAAATAATTCATCCAACAATGAAAACCTGGCAAACAAGTGCTTTGGATAAATACCATGACGAAAACCTAGCAAACAGGCGCTATGCATAGTCAATCATTGCTCTTCCATCTACTGTTACTTTATCTGTCCTGGTCTATGATGAAACACATTTTCCATCGCTGCCACGACATCTGTCATGACATCATACCCTTCCTCTCATGGTTGAAAAATGGTTGACATCAAGTCCTGCATACTGTCCATCCAGGATCCCATGCATATCCCTTTCACACCCTTTAAAATTGGCTAAGTCTTGGACCTGACTAGGGGAATTTTTTTATCATGTGACTGTAGTGGGTATCGTACATGGTCTCGGAAATTGCAAAAATTCCTGAAAAAAAAGACAAAAACATTGCAAAAACTCTTGAAAAAAGATAAAAACATTGCAAAACATCCTGAAGAAAGACCAAAAACACACTATTGAATTTGACACCATTTTCTGACGGACGTTCGTCGGTCGTTCAAAAAATATTTGTCGGAAAAGAGAAAAAATGACAAAAATATTTTTGTCGCTATTTTTTCGTCGAAAGGCTGATGAAGAATTAAACATCGAAATAACGACGCAAATTCGTTGGTCGTCGACATCATAAAATGGCATGGATGTTTGTTAGAATATCAATGAAACTTCGTGTATCCATCGACGAATTACACCAGAAGTTCATCGCAATTTCGATGAAATGGGTAAGGAGTAGCATTGAAACAACACTAGAAGTTCGTCACCATTTCGACAAAATGGGAAAGGAGTAGCATCGAAAGAACACCATAATTTTGTTGCTATTGCGAAGAAATGGGAAAGGAGTAGCGTCGAAACAACACCAAAAGTTCGTCAAAATTGTGACGAAATGGGCAAGGAGTTACGATGAAGCCTTTGTCGCAGCTATAGCAACTTCGTCAGACCTTTTCAGTGATTCATCGGTTGTGTTCGTTGAAATTGTGATGAAACAATGCAAATTTTTTTTTTTAAATATTCGTTGAAATGAACCATCACAAAGATTGATGACTGATCATACATACAGACTGCAAGATGCATAGATGCATAGAAAAATCATTACACTTGAGATGATTGATCATACATATAGATTGCAAGATGCATAGAAAAAGAATTACACTTGAGAACAACCAAGGGCTAACAAGGGAAGGAGTTAAGAAACGTCTGGATTGAAGATAAAATGTGTAGGGAAAATGTTGAGCAGTGTCAAGAGAACAGAGCTTGTAGAACATATTCTTGAGTTAATCAAGCTCTTGAACAACTTAAACAAAATTAAAATACTAACACATACATGAGACATGTAATGAACTTCCAATATCTGTTATCTTTTTCAATTAACCATTTAAAGTACTATAAAATAAGGTAAGACTTTTACTTGAGAAAGATTGGGTACACTTGTAGGATTAAAGTTCTCACAATCATCAGGATTTATTGGCACAGACACAACCTGCAACATATGAAGTAATGGATTACTACAAGTTAGTGAAATGGTCCTTAATATGTGAGTGGTTTGCAAATTGATTGGTAGAAAATAAGGTTACAAATAGATCTACATGAAAAATTATGAGGACAATCTACTGTAATCATCAAAATAGATAAAAAGTGCAAAAGAAAGAGCCAAGCTACATCTCTAGAGCCTAAAAAAAACACATGCAAGAAACATAAAAAAAGAACAAGCCAATTTTTGGATGAATACAAAATGGTGCCTTCAGCAAGTGATTCATATGCTTTCACACCTAACAGAGGACATTAAGAAGATTTTAGTCTTCCTCTGTGAAAATAACTACTTACAGAATAAACCCATAAACCAATATTATGTACCTCGATGTCTAGCCGAAGGTAGGTATAAGAGAAAAAAAAATCTTCAATGCAATGCTGAAAAATATCAATGTGTGTGTAGGTTTGTATTACTCAAAATATCATTTCACTGCCTAATGAAAATACCAAAGTGATGTTTTAAATTTCAATCTTCACATAGGCTCCCTTATTGTACACAGGCATATACAAGCATTATTCGAGCTCTAAACTATTAAAATATTAAGGATTTAATTAGCCATAATATGGAAAGTTGTTGTTTAGACATAATCCATCATCTTTTACATATCTTTATTCACTCCTAGCGCTTCAGATAAATTTGTGTAAATGAGACAAAAATGTGAATCTTTTATGACAAAGAAAATTCTTAAAAGGAGGGGGAGAGAGAAAAGGGTAGGGGGCAAGAGAATGCTTGAATGTATAGCAAAGTATAACATTTTGATCATTATAACAATGAAATGAATCTTAAGTTTGAAGCATTAATATCATTTACAACATTTATAATCAAGAATGAACGTAAGTGTTGTGCCCTTAGCACACACGCCCCATTTCGAAACAGGGACCCTCTTTTCTTTCACCTTGTCAAATCATTTTTGTTGCCGCCTCATTTTGCGTGCCCACCTTTTTGGTGTCCCGGATGGTCAACATTGCTTCAAAGTTCCACCATAAGTTGATCGTTCCTTCCCCTTTTAATTTTGTCATGTTCTAGTGCCTCGCGGAGTCCCTCTAGTAGTTTGACCCTGCCAACGGCCCCGGGCCCTGCCGGTCCCGGCTGTTCAGGCTTCCCTCGCCGGGTTTCCCTGTTGCACCTGCTGTTCCCAACGGCACTCGGCTCACGTCCTCCTAGACCCAGGGTTCCGGACCCCCATTCTCCATCTTCTATATCCATGGAAGTCTTGACGGCTGCCAAACCGTCCGGGCCTGGGATCTCGGAGTTCCACTCCCGAGGTTTCGGGAGTGTTTCGTCATTCCTCATGGTGAACCTCTAGCGGCGTCTCGCCTTCCGAGGCCCGACCTCCTCTTTGCTGCCAGTGAATTTACTGAGCTGAACTTTCCAAGTGGCCGCTATCCTACGCCCTCCCGGCCACTGAACCCCGAGTCCACCGCCGCCATTGCTGATTTTCAAATTCACCAGCTTCATTGTCTCGCCGTACCTGCATTTAATAGGGTCATTAATGGCGATTAGGGGTATAAAAGACCCGCTCAAGCCCGTCATTATCACTTGACAGTGTTGCAGAGAATAATCAGAGCTTTCCATAGGAGTCTGCCGTCTTTGAAGCCTCTGGTGATCTTCGTCCATTGCCTTCACTTGTCGATCATGAGTGGATCCCCCACCTCCCCGCATTGAGTGTTTGAGGTAGGTTCTCCGTTCACTCTCTCAGGCATTATTTTCATGATTTCTAAGCATTAAAATGGACAATAAGTATCAAAACAATGTATGAATGATGAGCCATAGCGTCACGAGTAAAACCCATGTTTTGAAAACTTAAGAAAACCTTCGAGGGTGCCCTCATGATCGATCCGGAGCTCCACCTCGCCATGGCTGTTCTTCCCGCAGGGAGATCATCCCTTTCGGCCCTGGGACTTGTCTTGGCCATCCAAACCAAAGCGATGAACATTCTTTATGACAGAAATTTCCCCCTTTGGGCTTGAGCCGTCGGACTTCCTTGTTCAGAAGTCAGTAGGGATGCCACCGTGTCAAAACGACGAACTTTCCCCGACCGCCCGTCCGCTGGGGCCCACCCTTCTCCTTGCTGTAGGAATTTCAAAATTGGACAAGCGTCCTTCAAGTTCCCGGATTCTGCCCTCTAGACCTTCGTTCCCAGGATCTTGCCCCTCGCTCTCTATCGGCGAGACCTTCTCTTTTCGGCAGGACCTTTCGCTGAGCGAGCCCTTCTTTTGTCGCGAGACCTGTTGGGGAGACATCCATTTATCACCATGACTTCCTAGCGAAAACCTACCTCTTGGTGAGCCCGGCTCCCCTATCGGGGTGACTTCGCAAAGTTGGCATGAGGTTACGCCGATGGGGCTCTTTGTCAGGGAGACATCACTGGTTCGCCAAGACCCTTCCCCAACCCGAAAATTTACACCGAAGATTCCTCTTTTCGGTAGGACCTTACATGTTCGCTAATACCTCATAGTGACGTCACCTTCTTCTTGGCGACTACTGGGCGTCCTTCCGACCTCTAGGCTCTGGACCCCTATTCGCTGTTGGGATATAACTTGAAAAAATGTAAACCGTCATTCCTGCCAGCTCCAGCCATTCGGGAGTCCTTTCCTCATCCGTCGTCTCGAGGGGAAAATATCAACCGCCCCTCTGAGCACCGAGCTCCGCCCTTTTGTCCACTGCATGACTGAAACAAAATGATGACTTCATCTTCGCACAAACCCGAAGCTCTGAACTTCCTTTCGAAGTTTTCCATCCCAAACGCCAAGTGCACCATGGCCCCCCGACCTTCTGTACCCAGTAATGTAAAACTGTTGGCCGCCGTTTGACCCACCGGACCCCGGACCTCGGAGTTCCATCTCTAGAATTTAGTTTTCAGCCTGCTGTTCCAAGCTACAACCTCCAGACGGCTCTCCAGCATGGGACTTCCGGATTCTCCTAAACCTATCCAAATGAGCCCAAATCTGAAATCTAACTTCAACCGACGTGCTCAATTTTGGTCCTCTTCATTGCGAACCTCTTAAAGTACTAGAATCTAACCGAAGAGAATCTCCAGGAGCCCTCCGCCCTATTTGCCTTTCCCAAACAACATTCCCACCTGGGAAGTCCGGCCATCTGGGCCTGAACTGTCCAAATGCCCTTAATCAAAGGACCAATGACATCAAGAGATAAAGTATCATGTTATCCTTGATAGGTCATTTAAAATGGATTTCATCTTTGGGATTTCAACTAACATGAATGTTTTTTATGATCCATTACACTGATTACGCCTTTGCTTGCAGAATATATGGAATCAGGTGCAGGACCTTCAGGGGCATCCGCCGAGAAGGACAAAGGAAAGAAGTCAGGAAAGACCCCTCAAGGGAAAGAGGACAAGGAACAAATGAAATGCTAGTTTTAGGGTGAGCCTCTGCACTCAAAAGTTACCACGGATTGGAAGGAAATCATTGACACCAACATAGGCCATGTCGATATTGACGAATTCACACAAAGGGTCATGGTCAATCCAATGACAAAGAATGCAAGATTGATAAGACAAAGTGGAATAGCAAAGGTTGCTAGATTCCCTCCATCCCTCATGGCCCCTGAGTTGGTCATGGCTTGTCAGGAGGCATATCAACCCAACGCAAGGACAATTATTGACAGAGAGCGCAACATTCTCGCCGACATGTCACCTGAGGGAATCACAAAGATTTTCCATATCCCCACTTTTAAGGAGATGGAAGTCTCCACCATAGAAGAATGCTAGGCAGCGTGGGATGATAATCTGATGGGCTGTAAGAGGTCAATAAATCAACATTGGCTCAAGGAAAAGCGGGGCAGCGCTGCAAAGGTTCCTCATGAACTCTTCCATAGTGATTTCTACGAAGATTACCATGACTTGGTCACGATGCTAAGTAGAGTTATGGGTTTTCCTATAGTGGCCTTCTTCCAAGAATAGATGGTGTACTTCATTGAGAAAATTCTTCATGGGAATGAGGATGTCACCACAAAGACATCGTTTTACTGGGGAGGAATCATAAGCAACTGCTTCCATGAGTAGTTTATCAACATAAAGAAGAGCTCCAAGTTCTATATGACTTCCTATCTCGTCTATTCCTTGGTGGATCAGAGGCATTACAATGGGTTGTTTGTGGCACCTGATCAGGAGCAAAGGCGAAGACTCAAGGCCTATGATAGGTATCCACAGCTCCAATACTGGAACTTCAAAAGGGAATACTGCAGAGTAAACGAAGACTTCATCGGCCATATTATCAGAATGATTGTCAGAGACTTTGAGAGGAGGGTCTCCCACAGTGCCAACACATTTTTGAAATAGTATGCCTTTCTCTTCATCCAATATCTGAAGTTCACATATATCCGTGCCCAAGGCTTCATCGAGAGGCCAAATAAGTTGCCTCAATACCCCAATGACCGGATCATCCTTTTGAAGCTTTCTCGGCAACTCCAACACATACAGGCAATCTTCAGTAGCAAGAACATAGCGGGGATCTCCTATCCCACGACCCTTGGCCAGGGCATGTACCGACTGCAAACTTCCCAATGTGCTGGTAACTCTAAGAAAGAGCTAAAAGATTACCATTTCTACCTACACACTGCTCGCCCATGGATAGACCCATATGGTCACGTCAGAAAGGCGCTAGGGCTGGGGTTTTCCCATCTTCACCACATCGAGGATTTATGGGCAGACTGCCAAGATGATAAAGAGGTATGTGCAAGGCACTATATGTGAATCACTGTGCAGTTTGTAAGAAGGGTGCAGCCATTCCCCATATGGGACCAAGTCGAAGAAGACGAGGCCACCATAATGCACCCCAGGTACCCTACAGTCGTCAATCTGCCAATACCAACAATAGACTGGGACGAGCAGGAGGTCGATGACCTTGATACCATAACCCAGCCAATCTTGGCTCGTACTAAGGAGTGGGTTGATGGACGGATAGCCCCATTGAAATAGCAGGAGGTGATTTTGACTTATGAAGGGCTCAAAAGTGAGCCAAGTGCTATAGAGGATGTTGCTACCACCACTTCAACTGGCGAGACTTCCAAGTCTCCTTCGGTCACCCAATCTAAGAAGAGAAAGGGGACAGAAACAGAACAGTCTCCAAACCCCAAGGTCTATGTAAGGAAAGAAATGGGAGGCTCACCTTCCAAAAGGCTCAAACAAGTGGAGAGCGCTGCAGAACAACCCTCAACCCAAGAGGAGGAAGCAAAGGGTACGGATCAATTGGAACCTCTCTTGGCTCTCCCTACCCCTCCTATTGCACCACCTACCTCCCTGGCTATGATCGCTGCATCCCCACCGACAATGGACATTTTTGTCCATCTTGCCCCTTCACCTCCAGCTGAGTCTGTAATAATTATCGACTCCTCTTTTTCCATAACTACGCCCCCTTCCTCCGCTGCCATGTCACTAACCACATCGCTCCCTCTTGCAATAGTAACAACACCTATTCCCACTACCACCATGCCTAAGGCTCTCTCAAGACATATATAAAATCTCCCCCCTAAGCTCTCCCAGATCCTAATGGATCCGACTCTTCAAGTAGCCCTTGTAGAAGTCCTCGCTACTGCTCAGCCTTCACAACCACCGACAGGGCCACTGGCTATGGAAGCCACCATGCTAATCTCTAAGGAGTGGGAGGAACGAGAGCAGGAAACCTCAAAGCCTATTGAGGAGGAAGCCAATGAATACCATGAGCACCCAGAGTATGAACACCAAACCATTGACAGGGTGGCTTATGAGGAGGAGGGAATGGGCTCTTTCAAGAGTGGGGATGAGGAAGATAGCTTTAATGCTAAGGTAATCATGCAAACCTTTGATGATGACCTTGAGGAGGAGCTGGCACAATAGCTGAAGGACACCAAAGTAGAAGCAAAAAGGTCACCCCGTGACGGAGAAGGGCAGCCACCAGAAAATAGTCTAAGAGAGGATTTACCTGAGAGTCAAACCCAAGTTGTCAAAAGCCTCGAAGTTGAGTGTGATGAGGAAAAGAAAGAAGAAGAGATAGCAGGAAAAGAGAGTCTTGTGTAGCAACTGTCCGCGAGGCTTCCTATCAAACACCTCATGTTCATCCAAGACTCTGACAAAGAGGAGGGAGATGCGACCAAGATAAAGGGAAGAACCCAGGAAGGTAAGGTAGTAGAGGCCTTGACCGAGGGAGGCGAGGGTGATTATGAGTTACCTAAAGGAAAGTCCACCCTTCCACAGTGGTTAGACAAGCAGCTCTAGAGAAAAACTCCCATACTAAAGGACCCGAGAGCGAGACTAGAGGCTATTTTAGCCTGAGCTCAAGTCACAACGAAGAAAGAAAATAAGCTTAAGATCCGATCCAAGGTGACGATGGATGCTTCTGGGTCTCGAGCTGTGTAGGTGGCCACACCTATGGTAGGTCAGGTTGGAATAACTTACAACGTCTCCACCATGGATCTAGGGATTTCCACTAGAGAATAGAAGGTAGGGCATCTTGAGGAGTTAGTAGCCACTATGGTACATTTGATAAGGCAAGACAAGATTTCAAAGGATGAGGTCAAAGCACAGTTTGTTGCTTTAGCAGATTACATCTAGCAGTGGTCATCGATGGATGACCTGCCTACCACGTCCACGACAGCACCCCAGCTGCTGTCCAAAGAATAAATCGACAAGATGGAGAGAAGGAAGAACTTGGAAAAGACTACAGAGGACTGGTTCCAAAAAGTATTATACATCGAAAACATGGGAATTAGTCGGGCTGTTCAGACAGCCAACAAGTTCTTGGACCTGGAGCATTCTTTGGAGGGCACAAAGAAGCTATGCACTGACTTTCCTGCAGTATACGACTCCACCTTTCTGAAGATCAAGGCTATCCTTCAATTGCCAGAAGCCACGTGGGAAAAGGAGCTAGCTTTTAACAAAGATGATCATTGGTTAATGGATGTATGGCAGCGAGACTTTGACAACCGGAGGGAAAGGCTGGAACAAATAATAAGCAAAGTGGATCTAGATATAGAATGGATAAAGGAAATCAAGGCAGAATGTGCTCGTTATCTCAATCTAATGACAGAATATGATGTGCCCACTATGTAGATGGATCCAGAAAAGATGAAGCCCTACTTCCAAAAGAAGATGGAGGACGGAATGTCAAGTGAAATCACAGTGGAATTCATGAGTTTTGTTGCCCGTGCCTTCGATCAATCAAAGCTATTTAGGGACCAAGGTACAAAGTATGATGAGGATTGGAAAAGGCTCGAGGATAATGCAAAGGAGTGGAGCTACCAAGTACTAAGGTACAAGATTTTTGAAGTGGACAAGCTCCAGCCGGTTATCCTAAAGTTCATGGAGTACACAGCTTCTAAGATTCAGGAGGACAGCCCCGTCAAAGATGAAGAACTCCCTAAAGAGTAGCTACAATAAAACAGAGATTAGCTAAAAGACGAAAATGCTACAGTGCCATCACTAGAGGACAAAATAGAGAAAAGACAAAGATGTGATTTTAAATTGTAATATATAGGGGGGTAGGTGAAACCCTATTTTGTAATGAATCTTGGCCACACAATAAGAATTAATCTTGGCCATTCATTTGACTTTTGGAACACTATAAATGAGGCTCTCCTCTCATTTGCAAAGAGAGTTGAGTTGTTGTAAAGAAATGCTGCAGAAATTTATAAGGAAAAGACATTCACTTTGTGCATTTTCTGAGTTTCTCACATGTTGCTTGATTCAATCTCCATTGTTAGATGTTTAACTTAGGTTTTATTGTTGTTCTAGTTAGCTATTTTCTCGCTTTGGTAGATTTTAGGAATGTTGTCCTGTGATCATGAAAATTCCTGCTATGTTGATGACTTCTCAGTCCATACTTTTTGTTGTTTGTTGATGGTAGATAGCTGTGAAAAGTTAGTCTGGGCTTGAATTCAAAACTGCTCTAAAACTTTATCTTTGTTCATGCATGCACATGGTGAATGAAAGACAAAGCATTTATAGACCTTAGAAGATAGCACAAATTCCACGATAGTGTGAAATTTTTGGTTAAGTGGAATATTGTTTCAGGAAGCTGTCCATTGCAGGAACTCCATCATCACTGTTCACAATTAGTTGCAGATTTAGGAACTCTCTCTCTTCCTTGCTACTTTTTCTTTTTTTCTAATGATTGACCTATGTAAGGTTCATTGCACATTTTAAAGCCAAATCCAATGACAAAATGGAGTCCAAGACTATTGTTTGAACCTACAGCCAATGAGTAACAACTCTCCCATCCTAAGAATTCCATTTCAAGATCCAACTTCCCTATGCTTTGTAATCCCTGCATAAGACCGCCTTGTGATTCTAACAAATCACACCAAACAACTGAGATATTCCAAGCACTGTCAAGACCTGACATTAGAGACCTTGGGATAGTGTTCTGCAATTTGATTGTGGAAGATTGTCTTTCAAGAGAGGTAGTGCACCTATGCACTGGCTATGTTGAGAAGTGCATAAAAAATATATCAACAGAACTGGTGCTAGAAGGAGGGCTAACACGTTGGGAATACAAAGCTAAAGGTTAGAAGTGATTCATTTTATGCCCTCCTCCTCCTAACGCCATCAACAAAACTAGCGCTAGAAGGAGGGCACACATTGGGAATACCAAGCTAAGGGTTAAAAGTTAAGCTAGATCAAATTGGATCATTCTCCCCAGAAAGATTTTAAAGAGTTTTACGGTCAATGCCAAACAAGGAAGAATTTGAAGAATTGTAGCTTCCTACAAGGGCGAAGCGAGTTAAGGGAAGTAGCGGTGCCTCTTCCTTTCCCTCCATTCCACCCACTTCTGTTCCACCCTCACCTTCATTCGGCTTTCCTTCGTATTCCGCCCAACCATCCAAAACTGTGTTTGTACCTCCTATCTCCTGTAGCCAGGGGATTGCTTCTCTCTTGGCCCTTCCAACCCAAGGCACAGTCCAATCAGTCGAAGCTCAAGTGCAGTCCCAGACTATTGCTTTATTACAGGTACAACCCCAACCCACTATTTTTCAATAGCAAGTACTACCTCCACCTCCCACCATGGCTTGGTTAGCACATAACCCTTCGCCGATACATTTCACCTCTTACCATGATATGCCCAAGAATCTAGAGGGATTTTGTTTGAAGTTCCATCTGCATGACTTGCAAAGAATAGCTGAGGAGCATATCAAAATATTTGAGACAGTAATTACCGAAATGCAAGTCGATCACGAGGATGTTGCATACCGCCTTTTTCTGCATTCGTTGGGGGAAGAGGCCTTTTATTGGTACATCAATCTACCAAGGGTATCCATTACCTCTTGGACTCTAATGAAGAATGGATTCCTGCAAAAATACAAGATTCCTATCAGCCCTTCGGAACTTTACCAGCAATTCATGTCTGTCAGAAGGGAAGTCAACGAACCTATTGGCTCCTTCAATGACCACTTTTATCGGACCTATAGAAGGTTTCAGGACCCGTACCTTCATAATGATGTCGCGGCTCTCTCGGTCTACTATGCAACATTAGACAACCTCACGTCAGCTTTGGTGAAAAGGATGCAACTGCCGCCCACCTTATTCGTGGCGGCCTATAAAGAGGCTGTTGTTGCCAGTGCAGATTTGGGGCAGAATATCTCCAGCCCGCTGCCTTCTTTGGGGCCAGCAGCTCACCCAATGCAAATTCAGGGGCTCAATCACGCATTCACTCATCAGACCCCTCTTATGAACCAAGTACCTTAGTTTCCCATGGTCCTACATCTAGGGCAACCACTGACTTATGCGCCTCCCATGCCTTCCTATTTACAGCCTCAACCACAATATAACTATTCTCAGACTTCTCCAAAATAGCAGGCATATTCCTAGCAGCCCCAGGCACCATTGTACCTATCGGGGCCAGAATTTCCTCCAGCTTATCAGAATCAGCCGACAGCCCCGCCCGCTTTTCTCCAAAATCTGGCGCTGTCGCCTAGGAACGGGATCAAGAAAGATAAGTTAGAGGAGCTGACTGAGATGATAAAGAAAATTTCCATGAAAATGACGCACCTAAAAAATCAGAATAATCAGTTACAGGCCTTCCAACGTAATTTCCATGCCAATCTTAACCGGGACAACTGAGACAATAGGGACAGTAGGGATAATCAAGAAGCAATCACTTCCTTTGGGCAAAACTATGATAGGGGGCAAAATGCCAATCAGAATTCAGAAAGGAGACCTTCTCAGAGGCAGAATCGCACATAGAACACTAGGCCCAATAACGGAGGTGTCCCTACGCCTTTCGACCAACCGGGAAGCAACGAAAAAATAACCAGTGGAGTATACCTTGCCAAGACAGCCTTGTCCGGATGGTGTCAAATTCACAAAACCAACAGACATTCTGAGTTGGATTGCCCTGAGTTCTAGACATCTGCTGAAATATTCCAAGTGGAGATACAGAATGTAGTCAATAATGCCAGCTATAGGGACATCGTCCCATCCAAGCCATATGATTCCTCATGTCTCATGGTTAATCAAGCGTCATTTCCGTGAAGCGACCGCAATGAGCCTGAAGTCGAGCCTGCTCCTGTTGAGGGTGAAGAAGCATGAGAGGTAAGTAACAAACAAACTTTGGCTTAGCTTTTCGATTCAGTAGATAATGGTCCAATAGATGAACAGGAGCCATTTGTAGATGAGGTCCACATATTTCATCAAAGGTCAACTACCTATTTCCTTAGGAATAGACAGGCAGGTGGACCCTTTATGACTTCTACCCCACCCAACAATTTCAGCACCTTGCCTGATCCTGATGCCAACAACAACCCTAGGCTTCCCCATATACCTACCTAATACCTTAACAAGAATGGATCTCAAAACTAGTCACAAAATCAGCCTCAAGGCCAATCCCAAAATCCGTCTAGTCAAACGAAAGTCCAACCTCCTAGTTCTACCATAGGCCAAGCTTTTAGTTCAAAAATTGAGCAAATGGGTGAATATGTAGCAGAAGAGTTCAAGAAGGTAAAAATTAGTTTGTTCACCTTTAAACTACTCAAAGTCCCTGCTGTGAGGCATGCCTTCTTTAGGGTTCTTAATGAGACTCCATCCTCTAATGTAACTCCGGAAACATCAGCCAAGAGAGTTACCTTTGAAGAGCCTACGAAGGAACCAGAGATACAGGATAATATTGGGAAAAGGAAGGATGTTCCCATGAATCAGTCTACAAGTAAGCAAATTGAAAAGAAACCAAGGCAGAATAATAGGCAGATTTCCAAGGACCGGTCATTTAGGTAGACCAAGGATATAGGCAGTGATAAGAACAAAGGTCAGGTAGCTCACATAGACACACTCATGGGCATTTTCTAAGGAAGGTTGGAAACTCCCCCTTTCTTTACCACCATTAGGATATTCGGGAAGAACCTGCATAACTGCTTGCTCAATTCAGGAGCGTCTACCAATGTCATGCCCTTGGCAGTATGCAAGGCTCTTGGCATCACTCCCACACCTTCAAGGAGGAAGGTGATCTAGCTGGACAAAACAAAGATCAACATTGTGGGAGAAATAAACCATATCCTGATGCAGATTGGTATAGACCCACGGATACAACAAGTCATTGACATTCAAGTGGCTAACATTTCTGATGCATATGGGATCATCTTGGGGAGGGAATTCACCAAGGCGTTGAACGGATATACTACCACAGACCTTTACCACATGTGGCTACCTTGAAAGGGACTGCCAAACCAAATCCGTGTTGACTGCAAACCCCGTATGAAGTATATGAACATGGAATACAACAATCTAGGCGAGGTACTATTCATTGAGATAGAACTAGGCAATTACTATCCCTTGGCTTGCCAAAATGAGGTTGAGCTTCAGAAAGAATGTGCTAATGAAGTGCTCCTAGTGTTGTGTAGTCCTTCGGCTGATTCTACATGAATGCCCCCAGACACAGAAATGTTGATAGAAGTCGATGATGAACCTGATAAGGATGACAACTGGGGACTACTCAGTGTTTTCCAGGAGTTCATGGAAAAATGCTCAAGGGATCAGCTCAGCCTAGGGGCCCAAATGAATTTACAAGATCTCTTATTGCCAAACTGGTGCAGGGTTCACAATGCTGCCCACTCTGAGTTTGATTGTTGCTTGTGTCAAACGGCAATTGAACATGTTAAAAAATCAGCTGCTCCTCGGATAGAAACGCCAAAGGAGGCACCAGTATAACCACCTACTAATCACTACATCGAGCCAGAAAATTCCCCTAAGATCACAGGGCCCGTCACCCAGCTGAAAGGGAGCAAGAACTTAATCAAACCCGAAGATAAAGAACCTTCCACGTGTTGGACACTCCGATTTGATGGATCCAAGTCCAAGCAAGGAGTTGGTGTTGGGTTCAAACTCATCAGCCCAATGGGTAAGACCTTTCTAGTTGCCCACAAATTACAGTTCTATTGCACCAATAATGTAGCAGAATATGAGGCCCTGGTCCATGGCCTTCTCATGGCCTTGAAGAAAAATGTAAAAGTGCTACAAGTTTTTGGGGATTCCGAGCTCGTAGTTAAACAAGTTAGGAAGTTGTATTCCTGTCATGATAGAAGACTTACAAACTATAGGCATAGGGTTTGAGATCTCTTGGAAGGCTTAGATGCATTCAATATACAATTGATCCCTCGTGCTCAGAATCGTACAGCTGATACTTTGGCTTGAATGGCCAACACTTTACAACCCCTCTCTTTATCTAGGCTCACAAAATTCATGGTTGAGCTAACATCCATGCCATCGGTCCCAGATAATGTTGCCCACTTGCAAGTCTTCAATGATGACAAGCATATTCTTGAATTCATTATGAGTTCTGATGTCTTCGCAACCCAAATAATTGATGAGGCCAATCCATGAGAAGCCGAGTGGGATATAGAGGGGGTTATTAATCTCAAAACCAACATGATTCCTAGGGGCATGGTTTAGTTGGAACGCATATTTGACTTGGACCAAATTAGAGATCAGAACCAGCAAACAAAAAAGGAAGCCATAAGCAACCAGTGCGATGCCCACAACTTTGGGACAGCCGAGGAGATCAAGAATGTTTTTATCGGCAAGGTGTGCACGCTGGAGGAAAAGAAAGGAATTGCCGACGTGTTGCAGAAATACCATGATGTGGTGGCATGGAGCTACGAAGATTTAAAAACATATGAAACTTCTATCATTACGCACGCCATCCCTCTTAAGACAAAAGTGAGGTCATTCCGCCAACGGCAGCGCCCTATCAATGCCTTGTTGGAACCCGTCATTTACAAAGAAGTGCAGAAGTTGCTCTCAACAAGAATTATTTTTTCGGTTAGACACTCTACGTGGGTGGCCAACTTGGTCCTAGTCAGAAAAAAGAATGGGGAGATTAGATTGTGTGTAGATTTCTGCAATCTAAACCGCACCTCAGAGAAAGACAACTATCCAGTGCCTTCATTGGATGAGGTGTTGCAGATCGTTAATGGCTCCCAGATGATGTCTTTCCTAGATGGGTACTCCGGATACAACCAGGTGATGGTACAGTATGAAGATCATCACAAAATGACATTCACCACTAAGTGGGGAACATTCGCGTACAGGAGGATGCCTTTTGGGCTCATCAACGCCGGAGCTACCTTCCAACGTGCCATGGATATCACCTTCAAGGACCTAATTGGCAAGTGCATAATCATCTACATGGATGATTTTACCGTATTTTCTAAAAGGCGAAGCGATCATGTCTCTGATTTATGCAAGGTATTTAAGAGGTGCAGGGAGTTTGGGGTTTCCCTTAACCCCAAGAAGTGCATTTTCGGTGTAACTGAAGGTAGGTTGCTCGAGAACATCATTTCAAAATAAGGTGTTTCTATAGACCCTGAATGTATCGAGTCCTTACTCAAAATTCTGCCCCCAGGAAGTAAGAAAGAATTAAAATCCTTCTTTGGAAAGATCAACTTCATCAGGAAATTCATCACAGGTTTCGCAGAGATTTTTAAACCTCTCAATGCTATGTTGAAACAAGATGCCAAAGTTGAGTGGACACCCAATGCCAAACAAGCTTTTGAGGAAATCAAATGGGCCATCGCCGAGGCACCTGTATTAGTGAGCCCGGATTATCTAAAGCCTTTCTACATCTACTCATTTGCTTTAGAGCATTCATGTGCTAGCATGTTGACCTAGAAGGACGATGAAAGAAATGAGCACCCGATCACCTTTATGAGTGCTCCTCTCAAGGATGCTGAATTATGATATCACAACATTGAAAAGAAAGCATATGCTCTCGTCAGAGGGGTGAAGAAATTTAGACACTACATCTTACGCAATAAGGTGTTTTCCATTGTCTTCGACCTAGTAGTAAAAATGTTGCTCATGTAAAATGAATTGGGCGAACGAAGAGCTAAATGGGTCACCTTGCTCCAAGAATATGACATGGAGATCCAACCGATGAAGCTAGTGAGAAGAAAGGCACTCACCCGCACGAACACTAAAACAGTCGCAAAGGCTGGACCCGAACTCACTGTGCAGCAGTACCAGCTTGAGGATGTCTCCCCCAGAGAGTGGTACCAAAATTTCATCTATTATTTGCTGAACCATAAGTGTCCACTGCACCTGCAAGGAGTCCAAAAGTGGGCCCTTAGATTGAAGAGCAATGGTTACATGCTACAAGGGTCCATTCTCTACAAGAAAAATCATGAAGGTATTTATTTAAGATGCCTTGGCAAGGAAGAAGTAGATCGATTCTTAAGAGAGTTCCACGACAAATTTGGCACAAGCCATGGTTTTGATTCTTCCACAGCACATCAGATATTGAGAACGGGGTATTATTGGCCAACCGTCTTCAAAGATGCCCATTGCCATGTTCGCTTATGTCACACATGCCAGACCACTGCCACCAGGGAAAAAAATGTTGTTGTCCCACTACAGCCTGTACTAGAGGTAAATCTATTTGCACAATGGGGTCTCGAATTCATCGGTCCGGTAAGCCCTCTATCATCTGCGGGACATAGGTACATTCTTACCGCTACTGATTACTGTACTAGATGGACAGAAGCGATCATATGTAAGCAATGCACAACTGAAGTAGTTACTAACTTTTTTGAAAGTTTCATTTTAAATCACTTTGGTTGTCCTTATGCTTTGGTATGTGACAATGGACCTGCGTTCACCTCATTAAAATTTTCTAGTTGGGCATTCGACTATGGGATCGCCCTTAAGTTCTCATCCAATTACTACCCCCAGGGCAATGGCCTTGCCAAGTCTACAAATAAGAACCTGATTACCATGATCAAGAAACTGCTAGATAGGAATCCCAAGGACTGGCATACCCAGCTCCATTTTTCCCTTTGGGAAGATCGCACTCACCATAAGGCTGCCCTTAGCAATTCCCCATTTCACCTCATTTATGGCCTAGAACCTATATTTCCTATCTATTTGAAGGTTCCTACTCTTCAGTTTATCAATGACTTTTACGAGGGAGGAGTTCATAGAGAGGCTCAGTTAGCTGAGCTCTTTCATTTAAAAGAAGTCTAAGACCATGCAATAGAAATTTTTTCCAAACATCAGGGTGTAGTGAAGAGATGGTTCAACCACCGAGCCAAAATTAAAGCCTTTAGGATCACAGATTTGGTCTTGTATTGGGACAAGGCCCATGAAAAGAAAGGGAGACACAATAAATTCGACAAGCTCTGGCTTAGCCCCTTTCAAATAGCTGAGATTTTGGGAGACAATACCTTCCACCAAAAGACCTTAACTGGTGAGAACATCCCGTTGTTGGTCAATGGGCAGCACCTGAAGCATTACTTCCAGGCTTGAGCTCGTTCGAGCTCTTCTTTGTAAATATTTGTGCATTGGTTAGGGTAGATTGCTTTTCTGGTTTGCTTGCCTCTTTTGTTTTCTCCCTCCCTGTGGTTTTGTTTCGAAAAGTTGTTTCCCGCCCCTTAGCGGTGGTCGTGCTTGCTTGACAAGTGATTTACTTTGCTATTCGTCCTTTGTGTTCTTCGGATAAACATTCACTCTCGACTATCGGTCTCTGAAAGCTACCCATGAATGATTTCCTTGTTTGAACTCTGCTCAAAACTTGACCCTGGATTGGATCTTCTTACACACATCTCGGATCTCGCACAAAACACATAATAATCATTTCTAAAGGACTATGCCATGGTTGTTATGACACCCTAGTGAGTGAAAAATCTTACGTCTGCTCCAGTGACCACTGCAGTCTCAAACCCATTGTAGGCTTCAGTGCTTACCCGGTCAAACTGAATGATAAATGAGAAATGAACATTGAAGGAAATATTAAAAAAAAAAAATTTGAAAGATAAGCAACTGTATGGGTGTGCAGGTAACTCTACCGGAGCTATGGACACCCGGCCGATAGTAGAGCAATATATGTGGGATTGCAGTGACAACTCCATCGGGGCTATGGACGCCTGACTGGTAGCGGAGTAATGTCCGGGTTACTCTTGGTGTTAGATGATTTATGTAGCTTGCTCAGTTGGATTAGCAGCTCCTGGTCACTATCCCGAGGAAAGGAATGAATTCACTACACACAATTTTGAAATTTCCTATAAACTGACCCAATTAAGGATCTTGTTCTCCCAGATTCACCTTTGGAAGCCGCTCCTGGTCTGCGAAACTAGAGATTTTGGGTCCCAAATGAATATTTATCCTTAGAACGCTCAGGAGCGTTCCACAGTGGAGTCGCCATTTGTTGTGCCCTTAGCACACATGCCCTATTTCGAAACAAGGACCCTCTTTTCGTTCTCCTTGTCAAGTCATTTTTGTTGCCGCCTCATTTTGTGTGCCCACCTTTTTGGTGTCGTGGATGCTCAATATTGCTTCAAAGTCCCACCATAAGTTGACCATGACTTCCCCTTTTAATTTTGTGATGTTCTGGTGCCTTGCAGAGTCCCTCTAGCAGTTTGACCCTACCAACGGCCCCGGGCCCTGCCGAGCCTGGCCGTTCAGCTTCCCTCGCCAGGTTTCCCCATTGCACTTGTCGTTACCAACGACGCTTGGCTCGTGTCCTCCTGAACCCTGGGTTCTGAACCCCCATTCTCCATCTGCTATATCCATGGAAGTCTTGACGGCTGCCAAACCTTCCGGGATCGGGATCTCGGAGTTACGCTACCAGGGTTCCAGGAGTGTTTCGCAGTTCCTCATGGCGAAGCTCTGGCGGCATCCCACCTTTCAAGCCCTGACCTCCTCTTTGCTGCCGATGAATTTACTGAGTCAAACTTTCCAAGTGGCCACTGTCTTACGTCCTCCTAGCTGCCGGACCCCGGATCTCCCGCTGCCGTTGCTAATTTTCAAATTCACCAACTTCATTGTCTCGCCATACCTACATTTAATAGGGTCATTAATGGTGATTAGGGGTATAAAAGACCCACTAAAGCCTATCATTATCACTTGACAGTGTTGCAGAGAATAATCAGAGCTTGCCATAGGAGTCTGCCATCTTTGAAGCCTCCAGTGATCTTCGTCCATTGCTTTCACTTGTTGATCGTGAGTGGATCCCCCACCTCCCCGCATCGAGTGTTCGAGGTAGGTTCTCCGTTAACTCTCCCGGGCATTATTTTCATGATTTCTAAGGATTAAAACAAATAATAAGTATCAAAATGATGTATGAATGATGAGCCATAGCATCACGAGTAAAACCCATGTTTTGAAAACTTAAGAAAACCTTCGAGAGTGCCCTCATGATCGATTTGGAGCTCTACCTCACCGCGGCTGTTCTTCCCGTAGGGAGATCATCCCCTTTGGCTCCGGGACCTATCTTGGCCATCCAAACCAAAGTGATGAACCTTTTTTCTGATGGAAATTTCCCCCTTCGAGCCCGAGCCGTTGGACTTCCTTGTTCGGAAGTCAGCAGGGATGCCGCTGTGTCAAAACGATGAACTTTCCCCAACCGCCCGTCCGTTGAGGCCCACCCTTCTCCTCACTGCAGGCATTTCAAAATTGTACAAGCACCCTTCAAGTTCCTGGATCCTGCTCCTCGCTCTCTGTCGGCGAGACCTTCTCTTTTCGGCATGACCTTTCACCGAGCAAGCCCTTCTTTTGTCGTGGGACCTGTCGGGGAGACATCCATTTATCGCCATGACTTCCTAGTGAAAACCTGCCTCTTGGCGAGCCTGGCTACCCTGTTGGGGTGACTCCACAAAGTCAACATGAGCTTACGCTGATGGGGTTCTTTGTTAGGGAGACATCACTGGTTTGCCAAGAACCTTCCCCGACCTGAAAACTTACACTGAAGAATCCTCTTTTCGATGGGACCTTACATGTTCACTAAGACCTCATGGTGACATCATCTTCTTCTTAGCAACTACCCAACGTCCTTCCGACCTTTGGGCTCCGAACCCCTGTTTGCTGCTGGGATATAACTTGAACAAATGTAAACCCTCATTCCCACCAGCTCCTGCCATTCGGGAGTCCTTTCCTCATCCGCCATCCTGAGGGGAAAATATCACCCACCCCTCCGAGCTCCAGGCTCTGCCCTTCCATCTGCTGCACAACTGAAATGAAATGACGGCTTCATCTTCGCCCGGACCCGAAGCTCCAGACTTCCTTTCGAAGTTTGTCGTCCCAAACGCCGAGTGCACCACGCCCCCCCCGGCCTTCTAGACATGGTAATGTAAAAATGATGGCTGCCCTTTGACCCACCGGACCCCAGACCTTGGAGTTCTGTCTCCAGAATTCCATTTTCAGCCTGCTGTTCCAAGCTGCCATCTCCAGACAGCTCTCCGGCCTGGGACTTCTGAATTCTCCTAAACTGATCCAAATGAGCCCAAATCTGAAATCTAACTTCAACCCACATGCACAATTTCAGTCCTCTTCATTAGGAACCTCTTAAAGTACTAGAATCTGACCGAAGAAAATCTCTGGGAGCCCTCCGCCCTATTTTCCTTTGCCAAACAACATTCCTGCCTGGGAAGTTCGGCCATCCGGGCCCAAACTGTCATAATGCCCTTAATCAAAGGACCAATGACATCAAGAGATAATGTATCATGTTATTCTTGATAGATCATTTAAAATGGATTTCATCTTTGGGATTTCAACTAACATGAATGCTTTTATGATCCATTACACTGATTACGCCTTTTCTTGCAGAATATATGGAATCCGGTGCAGGACCTTCAGGGGCATCCACCGAGAAGGACAAAGGAAAGAATTTAGGAAAGACCCCTTGAGGGAAAGAGGACAAGGACCAAATAAAATACTAGTTTCAGGGCGAGCCTCCGCACTTAAAAGTTACCACGGATTGGAAGGAAATCACTGACACCAACATAGGCCATGTCAATATTGACAAATTCACACAAAGGGTCATGGTTAATGCAACGACAAAGAATACAAGATTGATAAGACAAAGTGGAATAGCAAAGGCTGTTAGATTCCCCCCATCCCTCGTGGCCCCCGAGTTGGTCATGGCTTGTTGGGAGGTGTATCAGCCCGATGCAAGGACAATTATTGACAAAGAGGGCAACATTCTCGCCGACATATCACCTGAGGGAATCACAAAGACTTTCCATATCCCCACTTTTAAGGAGATGGAAGTCTCCACCATAGAAGAATGCCAAGCAGCGTGAGATGATAATCCGATGGGCTATAAGAGGTCAATAAATCAGTATTGGCTCAAGGAAAAGCGGGGCAGTGCTACGAAGGTTCCTCATGAACTCTTCTGTAGTGATTTCTACGAAGATTACCACGACTTGGTCATGATGCTAAGCAGAGTTATGGGTCTTCCTATAGTGGCCTTCTTCCAAGAATGGATGGTGTACTTCATTAAGAAAATTCTTCGTGGGAATGAGGACGTCACCACAAAGACGTCATTTTACTGGGGAGGAATCATAAGCAACTACTTCCATGAGCAGTTTGTCAATGTAAAGAAGAGCTCCAAGTTCTATATGACTTCCTATCTTGTATATTCCTTGGTAGATCAGAGGCAGTACAACGGGTTGTTTGTGGCAGCCGATCAAGAGCAGGGGCGAAGACTCAAGGCCTATGATAGGTATCTGCAGCTCCAATATCAGAACTTCAAAAGGGAATACTGCAGAGTAAACGATGCCTTCATCAGCCATATTATTAGAATGATTGCTGGAGACTTCAAGAGGAGGGTCTCCCACAGTGCCAGGGCATTTTTAAAATAGTATTCCTTTCTCTTCATCCAATATCTGAAGTTCACGTATATCTGTGCCCAAGGCTTCACCGAGAGGCCAAATAAGTTGCCTCGATACCCCAATGACCAGATCATCCTTCTGGAGCTTTGTCGGTAGCTCCAACACATACAAGCAATCTTTAGTAGCAAGCACATAGCAGGGATCTCCTATCCCATGACCCTCAGCCAGGGCGTGTACCAACTGCAAACTTCCTAATGTGCTGGTAACTCTGAGAAAGAGCTAAAAAATTACCATTTCTACCTACACACTGCTCGCCCGCGGATAGACCCGTATGGTCACATCAGAAAGGTGCTAGGGCCGAGGTTTTCCCATCTTCACCACATCGAGGATTTCTGGGTAGACTGCCAGGATGATAAAGAGGTAGGTTCAAGGCACTATATGCAAATGACTGTGGAGTTTGTAAGATGGGTGCAGCCATTCCCCATACCGGACCAAGTCGAAGAAGACGAGGCCACCATAATGCACCCCAGGTACCCTGCAGTCGCCAATCTGCCAATACCAACAATAGACTGGGACGAGCAGGAGGTCGATGACCTTGATACCATAACCCAGCCAATCTTGGCTCATACTAAGGAGTGGGTTGATGGATGGATAGCCCAATTGAAACAATAGGAGGTGATTTTGACTTATGAAGGGCTCAAAAGTGAGCAGAGTGCCACAGAGGATGTTGCTGCCACCACTTCAACTGGTAGGACCTCCAAGTCTCCTCCAGTCACTATATCTATGAAGATAAAGGGGACAGAAACAGAACAGTCTCCAGACCCTAAGGTCTATGCAAGGAAAGAAATGGGAGGCTCACATTCCAAAAGGCTCAAACAAGCGGGGAACACCGCGGAACAACCCTCAACCCAAGAGGAGGAAGCAAAGGGCACAGATCAATTGGAACCTCTCTTGGCTCTCCCTGCCCCTCCTATTGCACCACCTACCTCCCTAGCTATGATCGCTGCAACCCCACAGGCAGTGGAAATTTCTATCCATCTTGCCCCTTCACCTCCAGCTGAGTCTGTAATAATTATCGACTCCTCTTCTGCCATAACTACTCCCCCTTCCTCCACTACCATGTCACCAACCACATCGCTCCCTCTGGCAACAGTAACAACACCTATTCCCACTGCCACCATGCCTGAGGCTCTCTCAAGACATATGCAGAATCTTCCCCCTGAGCTTTCCCAGATCCAAATGGATCTGACCCTTCAAGCAGCCCTTGCACAAGTCCTCGCTACTGCTCAGCCTTCACAACCACCAATAGGGCCACCGGCTATGGAAGCCACCATGCTAATTTCTAAGGAGTGGGAGGAACAAGAGTGGGATTCCTCAAAGCCTCTTGAGCAGGAAGCCGATGAATACCATGAGCACCTGGAGTACGAACACCGAACAATTGATAGGGTGGCTTATGAGGAGGAGGGAACGGGCTCTTTCGAGAGTGGGAATGAGGAAGATAGCTCCGGTGCTAAGTTAATCATGCAAACCTTTGACGATGACCTTTAGGAGGAGCTGGCACAACAGCTAAAGGACACAGAAGCAGAAGTAGAAAGTTCACCCCGTGACGGAGAAGGGCAGCCACCAAAAAATAGTCCAAGAGAGGATTTACCTGAGAGTGGAACCCAAGTTGTCAAAAGCCTCAAAGTTGAGTGTGATGAGGAAAAGAAAGAAGAAGAGATAGTAGGAAAAGAGAGTCCCGTGCAACAACTGTCCACTAGGCTTCCTATCAAACACCTCATGTTCATCCAAGACTCCGACAAAGAGGAGGGAGATGCAACCAAGATAAAGGGAAGAACCCAGGAAGTAAGGTAGCAGAGGCCTTGATCGAGGGAGGCGAGGGTGATCATGAGTCAACTAAAGACAATTCCATCATTCCAGAGTGGTTAGAGAAGTAGCTTGAGAGAAAAACTCTCATACTAAAGGACCTGAGAGCGAGACTAGAGGCTATTTTAGCCCGAGCTCAAGTCACAACGAAGAAAGAAAAGAAGCTTAAGATCTGATCCAAGGTGATGATGGATGCTTCTGGGTCTCGAGCTGTGCAGGTGGCCACACCTATGGTAGGTCAGGAAGGAATAACTTACAATGTCTCCACCATGGATCTAGGGACCGCCACCAGAGAACAAAAGGTAGGGCATCTTGAGGAGTCAGTAGCCACTGTGGTACATTTGATAAGGCAGGACAATATTTCAAAGGATGAGCTCAAAGCACAGGTGGCTGCTTTAACATATTACATCTAGCAGTGGTCATCGATGGATGCCCTACCTACCACGTCCACAACAGTGCCCCAACTGCTGTCCAAAGAACAAATCGACAAGATGGAGAGAAGGAAGAACTTGGAAAAGACTACAAAGGACTAGTTCTGACAAGTATTATACATCAGAAACATGGAAATTAGTCAGGCTGTTTAGACAACCAACAAGTTCTTGGACCTGGAGCAATCTTTGGATGGCACAAAGAAGATATGCACCAACTTCCCTACGGTATACGACTCCAACTTTCTGAAGATCAAGGCTATCCTTTAATTGCCAGAAGCCACGTGGGAAAAGGAGTTGGCTTTTAACAAAGATGATCATTGGTTAATGGATGTATGGCAGCGAGACTTTGACAACCGGAGGGAAAGGCTGGAACAAATAATAAGCAAAGTGGATCTGGATATAGAAAGGATAAAGGAAATCAGGGCAGAATGTGCTCGTTATCTCAAGCTAATGACATAATATGATGTGCCCACCATGCAGATGGATCTAGAAAAGATTAAGCCCTACTTCCAAAAGAAAATAGAGGATGAAATGTCAAGTGAAATCATGGTAGAATTCATGAGTTTTTCTACCCGTGCCTTGGATCAATCAGAGCTATTCAGGGACCAAGGTGCAAAGTATGATGAGGATTGGAAAAGGCTCAAGGATAATGCAAAGGAGTGGAGCTACCAAGTACTAAGGTACGAGATTGTTGAAGTGGACAAGCTCTAGCAGGTTATCCTAAATTTCATGGAGTACACAACTTCTAAGAGGCAGGAGGACAGCCCCGTCAAAGATGAAGAACTCCCTAAAGAGTAGCTACAGTAAAACAGAGATCAGCTAGTGCCATCACTAGAGGACAAAACAGAGAAAAGACAAAGATGTAATTTTAAATTGTAATATATTGGGGGGTAGGTGAAACCCTATTTTGTAATGAATCTTGGCTACACAATAAGAATTAATCTTGGCCATTCATTTGATTTTTGGAACACTATAAATGGGGCTCTCCTCTCATTTGCAAAGAGAGTTGAGTTGTTGGAAAGACATGCTGCAAAAATTTATAAGGAAAAGACATTGACTTGGTGCATTTTTTGAGTTTCTCACATGTTGCTTGATTTAATCTCCATTGTTAGATGTTTAACTTAGGTTTTATTGTTGTTCTAGTTAGCTATTTTCTTGCTTTGGTAGATTTTAGGAATGCTGTCTTGTGATCATGAAAATTCCTACTGTGTTGATGACTTCTCAGTCCATAAGTTTTGTTGTTTGCTGATGGTAGATAGCTGTGAAAAGTTAGTCTGGGCTTGAATTCAAAGCTGCTCTAAAACTTTATCTTTGTTCATGCATGCACATGATGAATGAAAGACAAAGCATTTGTAGACCTTAGAAGATAGCACAAATTCCGCGATACTCTAAGATTTCTTGTTAAGTGGAATATTGTTTTAGGAAGTTTACCATTGCAGGAACTCCATCATCACTGTTCACAATTAGTTGCATATTTAGGAACTCTCTCTCTTCCTTGCTCTTTTTTCTTTTTTTCTAATGATTGACCTATGCTAAGGTTCATTGCACATTGTAAAGCCAAATCCAATGACAAAATGGAGTCCAAGACTGCTGTTTGAACCTACAGCCAATGCGTAACAACTCTCCCATCTTAAGAATTCCATTTCAAGATCCAACTTCCCCCTGCTTTGTAATCCATGCGTAAGACCACCTTGTGATTCCAACAAATGACACCAAACAACTAAGATATTCCAAGCACTATCAAGACCTGACATTAGAGACCTTCGGATAGTGTTCTGCAATCTGATTGTGGAAGATTGTCTTTCAAGAGAGGTAGTGCACCTACGCACTGCCTGTGTTGAGAAGTGCATAAAAAACACATCAACAGTAAGTAGAGAAAATTTTGCATACTTGCAGATGGTACAAAATTTCATGGTTAAGTCAAAGCCTCCCATCAACAACAAGATCCAAATATCTATGTATCTATCTCAATCGAGCCTCTAAACCCTTTAGAGCTGTCAATTTTTCCACTAACCTATTATGCACAAAAGTCAAATTTTAGAGTTATGTCACCACTAAAAATAGAAGAAATAGAGCTTTGAAACCAAATCCACACACAACACAATGTGGTATTCATACAAAGCCATACAAACAAACTAAACTCAGAACATTGGAATGGAAACAACTTCAAATTATGATGCAGAGCACAAATTCAGGGTATAAATAATTATTTTTCTGCCACCATAGTGAAAAGTTAGCACTTTCCTTCATCTTTGCATATTGGTTTCATACTTCAAACGATGCATTTCTTATATTGAAAAGTGCATTACCTTATTGAGCTTCTCTTTGTTTCGAGAATAGTTTAATAGTCTCTACTTAACAGGGCCAACCACGTGACAATGGAAGCTGATTTGGCCCCTTGCCCCCCCCCTCACATCACTCTGAATTCCCCATACCAAATCATATAATATTAATCATTCATTCATCCATTAATAACATATAACATTCATTCATTAACATATAACATTCATTAATTAACATATTCACATTCATTCATTAACATATAATATTCATTCTTTCAGTTTTTACATATTATCAAAAATATGGTTGTCATGATATGATTACAATAACTTTTTTTTGTTTCTTTTTTAAAGCTACATAAAAATAAAGTGGAGTATCATTTTCTAAATCAATATTTGTCCCCCCTTTAGTTTTTCTTCCCTCTGCTCGTGATCTTAATGTATGCCTAGTCGTCTGCTCATGGAATGGATGCTGCTGCAAGGGGGGTCTACTGCAATAAGAAAGAAATGTTAAACTGATATTTTTAATTATTATTGTTATGAGTATTTCATTAATTAAAATAACATTAGAGTGGTTTTCTTTACCTAATGGGTCCACATCATATTCCTGAACCTTTTTTATAGACTCATGCTCAACATGTTGAACACCCTTTAAATCTTGATCTATAGTTGAAACACGAAAGGTTACATTAATTAATACACCAATTGAAATTAAATATGTTTAAGAGAACATGAGAGTGGTCCTCTTTACCTGATGGAGCCACATCATGTTCCTGATCCTAGCCTAATTATGCTCAACACGTTGATCATGCTCTACATGCTCTAAAGTTGAAACATGAAAGGTTAAATTAATTAATACACCAATTACAATTAAATATGTTAAAAAGAACTTTAGAGTGGTGCTCTTTACTTGATGGGGCCACATCATATTCCTGATCTTCTCTAGCCTGATCATGCTCAACATATTGATCACGCTCTACATGCTCTAAAATACCAGGATGCACACCATGACCTTCATATGCACATTGTGCTCCACCCTCACTAGGCTGCATTCCAATGTCATGTGCAGTATTATCATTGCTTGAATGTTTAAAATAAATAGGCATGTAATTACTTTATGGTGGAAATTAATATTAAATAGATTGCACAAGTATTCAGTTTTAAATAAACTTTATTGAGTTTATTTACCTGTGTGTCGAATGTAATGGAAAGTTTATTTTTCCCAGTCAAGACTCTTAGGTGTTCAGCCACGGCTCCATAGCCTTGCTGGAAGGAAATCTTCAAGTCCTCTTCTATGGGAACTCTGTTGAATTCAAAGGCCTACATTTTTGCATAAGATCATGAATTTTTCTTCTATGGTGTGATAAAACCAAAATTGTTTTCAATTTATTATTTGGATACTATATTTCATTTATTGATACTTACAATTCATGCGGCTAATTTCATATAACCACCAAAGCCAAGTTTGTGTTGCCTATGTTTCTCTAGTCTTGCCTTTGTTGCCTGCGATGTGTCGGGTAACCTTTGAAAAGTTTGAAATACGTAAAATTATGTAAAAATAAAGAGTAATCAATATATAATTACATTGTTGATAGTATCGCATACCTTCCTTGGCCCGGTGATGTCTTTAATTTTTTCTTTTCAGCCTTCTCCTTTCCAGCCAACACCAAGTCCTTCCACTCCCTTTCTAGAATCATGGGGGGACGCTCGTACTTTTTGTTCTTCTCTAAATGTGACCTATATTGGTCCCTCCATACTTTAGATAGGTACCAACTTTTTTAAGGACCTTGGTTCAATTGAATGTTTTATCACTGAACAACACAACTAAATGGTTAATGAGCTCATCTTTTAAATATTGATTTTGGGCATTCCACCGTGTACGTATGGTGGGCTCTAAGAGCTCCAATGTAATATCACTTAGATGTTTATAAAAAAAATTATTTCCTACAAAATGATCATGGAATCAATAGTCTAAACAGAGTGATCAATAAGTAAATTTCAATTGGATTATATATAATAATAATTAAAACATTTTAAAGTACCAGGGACCTTCTCTATTTTTATGGGAATGAAATCCTTGATCACCACAAGTGTGACAATTTTTTTTCCCTTAATAGTAATACGGGAAGATCCAAGAAATGTTGCTAAAACATCACCAGTCCTAGTGGCCTCTGCATCCCTAGGTACATGTCCTGACACATGTTCTAGAATGTGTTCGTTGCCAGAGGGTACAGTAACGGATGCCTACATGGTATGTGTTGCTAACATTTTAGAAGATAATATAGGCACGTATGATGGGGTCAAATGATGTGATGGATGCGTAGGAGGATCAAGATGGACACTTGTACCAACTCCTACTCCTTGGGCAGCACTTGCAATGCCCTGATCATGGCCAGGAGCATCATGGGGAGGCAAATAACCCTGTAAAAAAAACACATATTTTAGTTCATGACATAAAAGAGTACAAAATATAAAACCATGAATGAACATATGTTATAATTAAAGACCTCATGACAACTTACTTGCAGGTTTTGTAATCTCCCAGACAATATTTTAACCCTCTCTCTTATCTTATATGTTTGAGGCACTATGAATATCAACTTAACCATTTCTTCATTGCATTTTTTTTGGATCTTCTTTATCATATCGAGAGAGTTTGTTGAATAAGCAATGTTATCATCGCAAAATATGGACTACACCTCACTATGGATGCTCTCCTCTACTGTTGGTGCCTTTCCCCGATTAGTCGACTACAACAAGAATATTAAAAACATTATAGAAATTAACCTAATAAAATTATGAAAAAAACATAATAATAAAACATTTTGATCGTATCTAATTTGTACAATTACAATGAGGTAAACCTATTAGGTAGAAGTGCCTGAAGATACATTTTGATTTGTGCTCTAGGCCAGAGCCTTCTCTATACGATCAATGTCCCGCTGTGACAAAAATTAAATATAAGAAAAAATAGCGAAATAAAACCAATAAACTTACGAAAAAAAACATAAGAATAAAATGGTATATTGGAGTCATTAATTGGAGGTTGGGTAAAATGGTACATAGTATGTACCACCCCCATAGTAATTTTTTTTGTAACTAAGCAATTCAAATTGTAATCGATTAGTAACTCTTCCCCTATAGTTATTGATTTTATCACACATACAAATACATGGTTTCCCTCGCATGCCTCAAATATGCAATTGGGTTGCTTATTTGTTGACCCAAGTCATGCACTATTTATAAACCCTACAATATTCCCTAATGCTTTTGGCCTTTCGTCAATGTACATAGCCACTCCTTTATTTTGATCCTTATCTTTTAGTTGTATATAATTTACTGACAATGCATACATACGCATACTTCGTGTATATCAAACCAGTTGCATCCAATCTTTGTAACTATAATAGGGTCTAACATACTCCATCAATTCAATAACTTTTTCATAACAAACCTTTATGCCATCCATGCAAAATAGGCCCAAACCATGTAATGACAATGATGCTATGAGATATATCCTCTCGTTGACAAAAAAATCAGTGTTTATTGGAGGAAGTTCCTTGGGTACCTATTGTTTCCATAGATGTTTGTACCTCAAGGGAACCTCAACATCACCTATGCTCTCATCATCATAAGAACATGACCCCCCTTCAGCAAGAAAAAATTCCATGTATTTACAGAATTTTCTTCTAATCTTTTGACCTCTAGTTGATCTCCCTCTTTTAGACATACTACATGTCTCACTTTCCTCTTCTCTTCTTGAATTTCGCTCGCTGAAGGAAGAATGATCTGAAAAATACCTATTTGGTGGTACTTGCACTCATAAGGATGTTGGATGAAGTTCTTTCATGGTGATGTGATCCCAAGGTGACATTATGATTAATCTATCATTTCATCGCTAGAATTTCACAGGTTATAAGCTAATCAAGTCTTGATAGAATGCAAGCTATTATTACTACCATCCAAACGTGTCCATCACAAATCAATTACTTTTGGTATGTTTTAAGGTAGGATGATTGATGAAAGAGCCCAAAGACTAGCCTTTCTCCATGGTATCTAGGTACACATAGCAGCGGTCTTCTCTTATACAGTTGGACATGATTTAAAGAAATTAGCTAGGAATTAGTCATTTAACCTAAGGTTTTCTCATAATGCTATCATTGGAAAAGTATGATCAAATTCTTCTATTATAAAGAATTGGTCTATATGCCTCTAGTAATCACTATAAATGTTTGTAAGGATAAAATGAATAATTGCATCAGGTAGGAAAGAATCAACTTTGAGTTCTTCAAAGATTATATTCCTCTATTCATAATTTTTAAGGGTTTTGTGTGGAGGAGGTTATCACTACCAAGAAGGGAGGAGATTGTTCCTTGTATTCTTTTATATTTTTCATTATTCCTATTTATTTTACACTTACATTTACAAATACACATACATATGCATTTATTGTTTTCATTTATTTCTCATGTAGTTTAATAGTTTGATCGATTTAATATTATATGTGTTGAAGACTTTAGAATTTCAATTACATTAATTTTTTGGTATGTTGTATCTATAACACTACAAAACCATATTCTCTTTGCATTTACACTTGCATTTAGAAATACACATTTATATACATAGATATAGATTTCTTTAATTATATGTTGCATTTATTGTTCTAGGAGAGCATCTAGTAATTGCATTTACATTTACATTTAAAAGTACATATACATACATACATACATACATACATACATATATGTGTGTGTGTGTGTGTGTGTGTGTATCATTTATATTTAGTGTTCATAAATAACCCATTAGGTCTGCACATGGATAAAAATTCATAAAATCAAATCTCCCATACATGTTTTGTTGAAACCTAGGCTTGAACCTCCCATTTCACATGTTTTTCTTCACAAAACTATTGAGTACAACAGCTATACCTTCTTTATTTCTCATCCTACGCCCTATTCATGCATCCTACAATTACAACAGTATCCATGGGGCCTCTTGCACAAGCTACAATAATCACAAAAATTGTAAGAGCCCCTTTATATCATGTTTGGACTACAAAACCTTCAAAAATAGGTTAACTCATATTATGATTTGTTGGTGAGTTGTATGGAAAAAATCATTAGCACCATTTCATTCTTGGAGTCTTTTGAAAGAGAAGTGAATCAGGTGGCAGTTAAGTACAAACCTTATAGTGTCAAGGTGAATGAGGTGATCAATTTTGATTGGAAAAATGATGAAGAGTACTAGAAATGGGTAAACGTATATTTAACTTAGGAAGAGTGAAAAGGAATAGGTTGCTAACGGTTGACAAATCAGCTGTTATAGTTACAATAGATTCTAGTTTTGTTTTTTGGTGACAGTCTAGGCACAAAATTCTTGATTTTTTTTGTTGCTATATCAACCATTCTCAGCGGGCATGATGAACAAGAAGATTCTCTGGGGAGATTGTTGTCGTAACAAATTTTTGGAATATCACAAGGCGATCCAATTGGCTAGTGACACGTGTGCTTTCTGGCTTGATGCTTGTTTGCTCCTCCTTTTTCTATAAGAAGGATTTCAAGGCCAGAATTATGGGTTAGCAAGTTAGATATTTTTGGTCGAGTCTAGATGAAGTTATAGAGTAAATTGTAAAGTATGATGGTTTTAGGGAAAATATAATTTAGGTTTTGAGTCATTTTGTAGTAGGTTTTGAATTCATGGGGATTTGATGTTTTATGACAGTACTGGCATTTGAATTGATATGATTAATTCAAACTCATGTCTCTCCATTGTACAAGCATATCTGAATTTTGAATAAAATGATCAAGGGTTGTTTCGTTCATCTCATTGTTGTGGTGTGTATGATTCTTGTTTTAGGTTTAATTCAATGAATTAATTAAAATGTTTGAATGGGATTGTAGGTGGATATGTTCTGTATAAGGATTTGATAAGTAGTATTGGGTTAGAATACATATTGATGAGATTGTAAAGCAATGTTATCAAGGATCTTATATGTTGTGTTAAATTTGTCATAAACCTGTAGATGCTTATAAATTTGACTCCTCCAATGGATATATGGCACTGATCTAAGTTGTACTTATTCATATGGTTCAGTATTTGTTTTCCTTTACCTAGAGCTTGCTAAAAATTGAAAATAAATGACTATCTTCTATTGTGAAATGTTGTTGTAGTTATCTCATGCTCCAAATAGTTGATCTTATTGATAAACAACCAATTCTATTCAGTATTATCCTATTATGTTGAGCTATTAAATGAGATTATCTATTGTTGTTAATGTTGTTTATGATGATGGTGCAGAGGTTGCAAACACATTAAGGGATCACCCTCTCAGGTCTTGAAAAGCCCAAAGTGTAGGAGGTATTTCAAATCCTTTTCAGTTGGTCCAAGTCCTAAGAGCTTCCCTTTATTGGAATTGGAAATTCCATAGGTAGATTAGAAGATTAACCTGCTTACCATAAAAACAACCATCACCTTGCATATGTTTGTGGTGGAGGTATTAAACAAGAATGGTATGCCTCTCTTTCCATTCATTAGATCTACCTTAGCTTAGCATATACTTGGGCTAAGTCTACAATTGCTTCAGACTCATGTGATGAAGGCTATGTGTGATGAAATCCTAGACCTCAACCAAGATGTGGGTAGATTATGGGAGTTTTCCCAAGACCTGAGGCTGGTGGATAAAAAAGTGAAAGACTAAGCTTTTTTTTTTTTGTCTTATGTTATACCATTTTACAAGAATGGGGGTGCCAATGTACAAGAAGATCTTTGGAAACTAGGCATGAAAATAGAAGGTTAAAGAGAATGGGGGTGCCAAACATATAGTACTCATTGCCCCTTGGTCGTTGATTTACCCTGAGTGCCATCAACCTCATCCTCGGTGCTGATATTGACCTTGTTTTCACTCCTCCAAACTCTTCCTCAGCACTGATATTTACCTTGTTTTCACTCTAAACTCTTCGTCGATGTTGGTATTGACCTTGTTTTAACTCCATACTCTTCCTCGGTGCTGGTATTGACCTTGTTTTCACTCCTCCAAACTATTTCTCGGTGTTGATATTGATCTTTTTTTCACTCCTCCAAACTCTTTGTCGGTGCTAGTATTGACCTTGTTTTAACTCCAAACTCTTCCTCAACGTTGGCAATGACCTTATTTTCACTACTCCAAACTCTTCCTCTACACTGGAATTGACCTTATTTTCACTACTCCAAACTCTTCCTAGGCATTGGCATTGACCTTGTCTTCACTACTCCAAACTCTTCCTTAACGTTGGTATTGACCTTTCACTTCTCCAATTTGACGAGCTAAAACCTAGTTTCATTAGGTTTTACAGTATGTTAATTAAGTTCAAAAGTTTGGCGCCATTTAGCTAGGTTTTAATATTCTACAATATAGTTAAGTATATATTAGCTAAATTTTACATAATAAATAATATAATTATTTAACTTATTATAATTATATATTATATTCTTTAACAAAATTATTAAATATGAATAAAATTATTATAATTAATAATTAATAATAAGTATATTTTTATATAATACAAAATATAATTAATATAATATATATTTAATATAATAGTAATATATATTAATATGAGAGATAGAAACTAAATTTTGATTGGTTGTTTCATGTCAACAATCCAAGGATGGCATGTGTCCTTGGGGAGTTATGCTCAAGGTAGCATGTCATTTGATTAAAGATATGATAGATAATTCTCCTTTAAGACCTCTTCAATGTACCCATTGCACACTTAAGGAGACAAAGATAAATATAGGGAAGAAAATATAGAGAGAGAGGGAGATAATGGAAAACATACAAATAGAAAGGGAGACAAAGAGATAGAGAGAGGTAGAGAGATAAAGAGATAAGGATGAATAGATAGAGATATAGGGAGGGTGATTGATATATCTCTCCCTATCGCTCTCTATATCTCTATATCTCCCGCTATCTCTGTCACTCCCGCCTCTTCCCCCTCTATCTATTGAGCTATCTCTCCCTCTCCCCCTTTCTCTTGCATTCACTCCATCTCTCCTTCCATCTCTCCTACTCTATATCTCTATCTCTATTTCTCTTTTTATCTCCCTCTCACTGCTCTCTCTATCTCTTTCTATATATATCTCTTTCTCTCCCTCCCTATCCCCCCTATCCATCGAATCTCTATCTCCACCTCTCTTCCTTTCGATTCCCATATATCTCCATCTCTCTTTCTCTTCCCATATATATCTATCTCTCTCTCTTTCTCTCCCCATATATTAACTAAGAAGCCATGCAAGTATACAATAGTATATGTTGGTAAAATTATAATAGTGTTTTATTAAACTATAAGTAACACTTATCTTTCTAATGTCGAGCCTTCTTATAAAAATAATGTTTTATTAAACTATAAGTAGATTAGTGTCACCACTCTTCATTCAACATGAAATTCCAAATGTAGTAATTGTTTTGTTACTTTTTTCAAGTTTCATTAACCAAGCTATTTATTGGGTTGAATAAAGTTGTGTTATGACCCTTCATCTCTTTAAAATAATTAGACAATATTAGCGAGATTAGGAAGGGGAGAAAACTAAACTCCTTCAAAATAGGGGTAGTTGTGGGTTTGTTGGTTTTCTTTGTGAACTAAATACTTAGTTCCTCTAGGATAAATAAGTAACTTTAGATCATTTTCTTAGTTGTGCATCCTAACTAATATAGAGTAAGCTTTTTCATTTTAATTGATTACTACATAATAGTTTATGTGTTGAAAGAATTTTTTCCATTCTTTGTAGTTTTTAAATTGGAATACAAATCATATTTAATTTCATGCCAATATACTTCTTTCATAAAGATATTTGTTTGAAATAAGTGCTTCATAAGCCATCTAATCAAATCATAATTAACCTGTAAAAAAGGAAATAGGAATTTTCTAAATAAAAGAACACTTGACCCAATCATAAGTGTATGGCCCTCGAAGAAAGGAGTGATCCACCTTAGTAGTAACAACTACCTGATTTAGACTTGGGTATGTGCAGGATCATGATGGGCCAAAAAGTAGAAACATGAAAAAAGTAGCATTTTGAAATTGCCAAAAAATGTGAAAATCCAGAGTTGACTTTTTTTTGGGTAGGCTATCAGTACATTGCTCCATAGCAATTCCCAAGCCAAAGTACTACAAATCGGATATCCAATTTTTTTTGGATATCCAATTCAAGTCTAATATCTAAGTTGAAAAACATTTTAAAATGTAATATTTTGGTGCTATAAATCAGATATCTGATCTAAATCGGTTTTCTAATTTTTGCACACATATACCCAAGAGTAATTAGGAGGTGGAGGGTGGGCAAGTGAGAGAGAGAGAGGGGGGGGAAGGGGGAGAGAGAGAGGGAAAGGAAGAGAGAGAGAGAGGGAAGGGAGAGGGAAAATGAGAGAGAGAGAGGGGGGAAAGGAGAGATATATATAGAGAGAAAGAATTAGAGGGGGAAGGGAGGGGAAGAGGGAAGAAGGGGAGAGGTAGAGAGAGAGAATTAGGAGAGGGAAGGGAGAGGGGAAGAGTGTTGAGGGTAGAGGATAGAAGGTTTAAGGGTTTATGGTTGAGGGAGTAGGAGGGAGAGACTTGAGAGAGAGGAAGGGGGGGAGGGAGTGGGAGGGAGATAAAGGAAGGGATGGTTAAGGGTATAGGGTAGAGGGTTTAAACGTTAAGGGTTTAGGGTTAAGGGGAGAGAGATAGAGGGAGTGAGTGAGTGATAGAGAGACCTTAGATAGGGAGAGGGGGTAGGATATTGAAGATACTTGAGAGAGAGAGAGAGGGAGTGGGAGAGAGATAGGAGGGAGGGTTAAGGAACAGGGTAGATGGTTTTAAGGGTTTAGGGTTAAGGGTGGAGGGGAGAGAGATAGAGGGAGTGAGTGAGTGAGAGAAAGACCTAAGAGAGGGAGAAGGGGTAGGAGGGAGAGACTTGAGATAGAGTTAGTCTGAGTGAGTGACCTTAGAGAGGGAGTGGTAGAGAGAGGTAGAGAGAGAGAGATTAGGAGGGGGAAGGAGAGGGGAAGAGTGTTAGGGGTAGAGGATAGAAGGTTTAAAGGTTTATGGTTGAGGGTTGGGAGAGGGTAGGAGGGAGAGAATTTAGAGAGAGAGAGATGAGGGAGTGGGAGAGAGAAAGGAAGGGATGGTTATGGAGTAGAGGGCAGAGGTTTAAGGTTAAGGGGTTTAGGGTTTAGGGAGAGAGGAGAGGGAGCAGGAGTGAGAGAGAGACCCTAAGAGAGGGAGAGAGGGGTAGAATATTGAATATACTTGAGAGAGAGAGAGGGAGGAGTGGGAGAGAGATAGATGGAGGAGGTTAAAGGTACATGGGTAGATGGTTTAAGGGTTTAGGGTTAGGGGAGAGAGATGAGAGGAGGGAGTGAGTGAGTGAGAGAAAGACCTAAGAGAGGGAGAAGGGGTAGGAGGAGAGACTTGAGATAGAGTGAGTGAGTGAGTGAGAGAGAGACCTTAGAGAGGAGTGGTGCTAGGAGGGAGAGACTTGAGAGAGAGAGATAAAGGAAGGAGGGTAAAGGGTAGAGGGTTTAAGGGTTTAGGGTCTAGGGTAGAGGGAAGAGAGATAGACAGAGTGAGTGCGTGAGAGAGAGAGAGATACCTGAGAGAGGGAGAGGGGGTATGAGGGAGATAATTGAGAGAGAGAGATGGTAGAGGGTTTAAGGGTTTGGGGTTTAAGGGTTAAGGGTTATGGGTAGTGATGGAACTTCAAAGTTTTGTTCTATGTGTTCTATTTTATCTTGCCTTGTGTCTCTAGTCATCTATGGTGTTTGTGAAAAGCCTAAGGTTGGTGTTTTACCTTTATCTTCATTTAAAACCCTAGTTTTCATCTTACACCTTGGATGGGATCTATTTGGCTGTTACTTTTTGGGAAGGCTTTAAAATGACTTAAGCCCCATCACTTTATCTAGGCTGGGCCCCCTTTTGTTTTATTGTTTTATTTCCTTCGTCTGACTTTATTTTTCCTAAGTCTTTTGTTGGTCTCATGTTCCCTCGTTAAAACAACTTATGTCATTGTTTGTTGTTGACCTAGTGATTTCCCCTTATTCCTTTAGAGGAGAGGGCCCAATAGTTATGCGAGCTAACTTTCTTAGCATGTAGCAATTGACTTGAATATCGTAGAACCTTCATTTTTTTTTTTGAAATGTAGACTGGTCTCTTATTTATCTATAACTAAGGTTTGGAGGTATGACTCATCATGCAACTCACCACATTGGTAGATATTTTGAGAAGTGTCTAAAATTTCAATTTTTAAAGGTTCGACCAAAACTTAATCATGGAACCCCCAATAGTTGAACCAAAAAAATATCATTTCTTTCTTGTAGAATATGTTATTTTTATTTAAATTAAAATTAATATACAACCTAAGTGGACCAAATACTTATTGATAACCATAAATCTTTGATATCTCTACCTTTTATATTCAACACATATGGACTAATAGCTGAACACAAAAAATCTATTTGTTGTTATAAAAAAAACACATAATGATTTAAAATACAACTTATACTGAACAAAAATGGAACAATAGTTGAACACTAAAACTTTTTAAAAATCCTTCACATTTAATGGGAAAATACATGTTATTTATTGTGCTCACCTTTTATATTTGTAATTGGACAAACTATTAATATAAAATTATCCAATGCTTGTACATTGCTACCCCAATTGTTGTACACATAAGAACAATATTTTTTCACTATGATTACAATACTTGTTTCAATGAGTGTCTTATTTTATTAAATGAGCATTTTATTTTTTAAATGATATACTTATAGTGGAGAGTTGTGATATTTTATTTGAAACAAAAAAATACTTATTTCACTTCTTCATGAATGTATTTATGATTTTTTTCATATAACATTTAGAGGTTCTCATGTGTTCAAGTATGGGTCCATTTTTTATCAACATTTGGTTTTTACTTTATTTACATTTGGACTGTTTATTTACAATATATAGAATAAATATGTGGTAAGACTGGGTATTATCACTAGCATACCTATATTTTAAAAATATATGTAAAGTACGCCGAGAGATATCCTTATTCTGAAGATGCTTATTTTTAATCAATTGAACCTTAACCCAAATTGAAGCTTAACCCAAACCATAAAGCTATTTGAACCCTAATTGTAACCCTATTCGAAGCTGGTTCGGATTGCAGGCTCATAGACAAGGACAAATTCCCTAGAAGAGTGTCTTTCAAGTTTGAAAAAGTGTAGATGGAAAACTAAAACTTCAAAATGGTTTTCACTAACTCTTGGCTCACCCAAATAGTTGATCATTGCACTAAGATGTGCATATTCAATAGAAAGTTAAAATTCATAAAAATCAGACAAAAAGAGTGGAATATCCAAGTCTTTAGAAACCTTTTCAAAGAAAGGATCTCCTTGAAAGTAGAATGGCTAAGATCCAAAAAGACCTCTCAAATGATTTTTCTTACATCCTAATAGAAGAAGAGAGGAATCTCATAATTCAATTGGATGGTGTCTATAGTTTTAAATAAATCTATTGGAGGCAAAAATCAAGGATTAAATGACTTAAATAAGGTGTAAAACCAAGTTTTTTCATTTAACATGCAAAATTAGAAGGCAAAGAAACATAATATGAAGATTGAAGATGCTTATGGATAAACTTATGATAATCCTAACACCATCAAGGCTTCCTTGGTTTCCTATTGGGAAAACATGCTCGTGGATGAAAATGAAGACAAAAAAGAGAAGAAAAGCAGGATCTCTTCCTCTATCATATCCCAACCTTGGATGATGATTCTAAATTCTAATTTAAAGTAGCTAAAGATGTCATTAAGGAAGAATGTAGCTAACAATATCGTCATGGAAGAAAATATTTTACATCATTGTCATGAGTTTACAAGCATGCTTGGTGGAGATCATTGTAAGTATCATCTAGCAGAAACATCACATATTGCATATATGCTTGCCTACACCTCACTTGGAGAGATTGAGTTTGGGTGGAATATGTGAATAAATATAATTTCTATAGGAAAGATATAAATTGTATTGAAATATTGGATATATGCTCATCAATCTGGTCAAAAAATTTATGTCACCTATAATTTTGTGCCAACTGAAAGGTCATTTTTTGATCTAACAATTATACTTGAACATAACTAAAAATTTAACAATGTTTGCAAGAATTTCAGAATAAACACTTGGATTCTTAAATATTGACACATCTAACTTTATGTCTCTCTCTTCCCCATATTCTCTCTCGCTCCTCTACCTATCTCTCTCCCTTTCTCCTTCCCTCTCTCTATCTCTTCCCATCTAAGCTCTCTCCCTATACCCCTATCTATCTTCATATGTCAACCTCTTTGTCCCTTTCTCTTCCCATATATCTCTATATCTATGTCTTTCTCTTCCCATTTATCTCTCCCCCCTCTCTCTCTCTCCCCTTATTTCTATCTCCCTCTCCATTTCTATTTGTCTTTCTCTACTTATCTCTCTCTCTATATCTCTATCAATTTTTCTCCCTCTTCCTCTCTCATTCTATATTCATCTCTACCTCTATCAATTTGTCTCACTCTTCCTCTCTCGCTCTATATTCATCTCTACCTCTATATTCCTCCCTCTTCCTCCATCTGTAGAAATATCTCCCTCTCTCTACCCATCCATCTCACTTCCTATCTCTAGAAATGTCTCCCTCTCTCTATCTTACTCACTCCATCTCTTCTACTCTATATCTTTATCTTTATTTCTCACTCGATCTCCCTCCTACTCATCTCTCTATCTCTTTCTATCCATATACTACTCAATCTCCCTCTCTCATCTCTCTATCTCTTTCTATCCATATACTTCTATATGTATGTCTCCCTATGCATCTATCTCCCTATCTTTTTTTCTATCTCTATCTCTCTCTATATTAGCCTCCCCCTCTCGCCCTCCCTCTCTCCCACTCTCTACATATATCTCCCTCTTTTCCATCTTCTATCTCTCCCTCTACATATCTCTCTCTCTATTTCTCCCTCCCTTTCTTTATTGCTCCCCTTCTCTCCCTCTCTTACTCCCTCCCTATACCCTTATCTATATTTATATCTCAACCTATTTGTCCCTTTATCTTCCCATATATCTCTATATCTATCTTTCTCTTCCCATTTATCTATCTCTCCCTCTCTCTCTCTCTCTCTATCTCTCCCTATTTCTATCTCCCTCTCCATCTCTATTTTTCTTTCTCTACTTATCTCTCTCTCTTTCCCCCCTCTCTTTATATCTCCTTATATCTCTATCTTGCCATCTCTCTCTCTATATATACATACATATAAATATATATATCCCCTCTATCTCCCTATCTCTCTATATATTTATTTCTCCCTCTATCTCTCTCTATATCTCTATCTATTTTTATCCCTTTTCCTCTCTCATTCTATATTCATCTCTACCTCTATATATAGGGAGAGATACAAAGGTGAAGCATTGGACCTTCCCAAAGATCCACCAATCTCAACACTAATCCCAACTATTTTGAGAATTTAAGTACATATTGTATGCTAGATTAGGAGGCATGTGCCAAATCTCATATTTATTGATGCAACATAGGTCCAAAGTCACAAATTTGACATAGAGTTAGTATTATCTAAAATTAATTCTTGACATATTAATTTTATAAAATACACTTGCCATCCAATAAACTTCTCCCAAGAAAGAAACCCTAAGTGAACATTAATTGAACCCTAATTGTAGATTCATAACTCTAATCATAACCCTAAGTGAACACTAATCCTAATCAAACCCTAACCCTAGCCTTAAAGTTATCATATAATCTGATTATCGCTCTTATCTAAATTTGGGTTGAATTATTTTTCCTTTATTTTTAATTGCATATATTATTTATTTATTAGATCTTATTTTATGAATATATGCAAACATAATTTTAATTCTACATTCATTCTATGCCTATTTTTTTCATGATATTTTAGCATTCATTTTCTAGAATATTAGATCAATCTCACACATATAAATATGAAACCTCAAAATTTTAAAATAATATTCAAGTTTTCCCACTTCAATTTATCATTTATGTTATTTGAATTAAAATATTTTAAATCATACTCTTAATTCATCTAAAAAAGAAAAAGAAATTGATATATAATTTTTTATTAAATACATTTTAACTTATTTTCTTGGATTGTATAAATTTCTTTCTTTATTTACATTTGGACTGTTTATTTACAATGTATAGTATAAATATGTGGTAAGACTGGGTATTATCATCACGATTGAGTACGCCCTCTCCCCTAATAATTTTTTTTATTTTTCACCTCGCACGACTACTGAGCTCTCTCCCCTAATAAATTTTTTTATTTTGCAGAGGGACAAGTTCGCATGGTCGTAGATCAATCGTCGTGTGATCTTAGTTGTTCCCCGCCATCCCGCCATGACCCTACCAATTGATGGCGATATAATGGGTGAGTGCCACATGTACTGCACCCTCTCCCCTAATAAATGTTTTTATTTTGCAAAGGGACACGTTTGCATGGTCGTAGATCAATCATCATGTGATCTCAGCCGTTCCCCACCATCCCACAATGACCCCACCAATTGATCACAATATCATGAGTGAGTGCCATGCGTACTGGGCCCTCTCCCCTAATAATTTTTTTTATTTTGTAGAGGGACAAGTTTGCATGGTCGTAGATCAATCATCGTGTGATCTCAATCATTCCCTGCCATCCTGCGATGACCCCACCAATTGATCATGATATTATGGGCAAGTGCCACACGTCTCATCTGGTGAAGCTGAAGGAATGATAAATACTTTGATGCATCTTTAATACATTATGCTACAGGTTACTAAAGCAATTATAAGATGCACGCATTTTAAATGAACGAAGATGTTATAATCTCGGTAGAAAGGTGCTCGATGGTTAATAACAAGGTTGGCAACTATGTTGAACGAACAAGATTGTCGATGGTTGAGATCCATAGTTTCCCGCCATCGTGTGATCAAAATTTGTGAGTTCTTTATTGATTGAGATATCACGGGTGGGCACCACGTGGATCTCCTTGGCAATGAGTAAAAAATTGAATATTTATTTTATTTTATTTATTAAATACTTACTAGCATATATATTATTTATTAATAATATATATAAAATATGTTGAGAGATATCCTTTTGATGTGTCTATTGTACTATTATAAAATAGGTGCCTCGACAAAGATATCTCTTGGCGTATTTTTTATATATTAATATATATGCTAGTAGCATTTACAACACAACATGAAAGACAAGATTAGAATTACTTTTAGTTATAGAATTAAGGTTAGGGTTAGATATATATTTAGTTAGGGTTGGGGTTAAAAATAGTGTCAGTGTTAGTTTTATGATTAAGTTTAGGGTTAGAGTTAGAGTGAGAATTATTGTTGAGATTGAATTATAACCCTAATCTAACCTTAACCTTAAACCTAATTGTACCCTAACCCTATTTGTAATTGAACTTTAACTCTAACCCCAACCCTAACCCTATCATTGAACCGAAGCTTTATCCTAGAACCCCAACTCTAATTAAATGGTAAACCTAACCTAACCTTATCCCTAATGTTAATCCCAACCATAATTCTATCTATAATTATAATCCTAACCCTTCTAATTTTTAAAATCCATAAAATATTTATTATCTATTTAGTTTTACTAATTATCTAATACAATTAAATTAAATATTCATTTTAAATTAATTAAGCAATTATTAATTAGAATTTTACAATAAATTAAGAAATAAGATCTATATAAAATCAACTTTTCTATTTTTTTCTTTGTGTCCAAATCATTTCATTTTCAAAAATTATACTTAATTCTAAATATCATAATTAAACACAAAACTTTATTCTATTCTAATCCTAACCCTAGTTAAACCCTAACCCTATTTGGACTATAACCCTTACCTTAATTGAACATTAAATCTAATTGTAATTGACCACTAAGCATAATTGAATTCTACCCCTAACCCTAACCATAACTCTAACTAAACCCTAAACCTAACTCTAATCAAACCCTAACCCAAACCCTAATTGAACTTTAAAACTAAGTTTAATTAAGTATTAACCCTAATTGAACTGTAAAACTAAGCTTCATTAAGTATTAACCCTAATTGAACATTTATTGAACAGTAGTCCTAATTTTACCATAACCCTAACTTTGAACTATAGTTGAACTATAATCCTAACCCTAACACTAATTCTTATCCTAATTGAACCTTAACCCCAACCCTAACCTTAACCTTGACCCTATTTGAACTCTTATTGAATTCATAAGCTTAATTAAACCCCAACCTCATCCTTAATCCTAACCCAAATTGAACATTAATTGAACCCTAAACCCAACCCTAAGTGAACACTAATCCTAATTGAACTCTAAATTTTTAGTTAAAAATATTAAAGTGCCTTAGATTTTCCCATTCATCATCATTTATCATTCAATTCCTGTTAGAACTCCAAAAATTTATGCTTTTATAATGTTTTAATACACACCTAATATTAAGGGTTAAGGGTTTAAGGGTTTAGAGTTTAAGGGTTAAGGGTTTAAGGTTTAGGGTTAAGGGTAGAGGGGAGAGAGATAGAGAGACTTGAGAGAGGGAGAGGGGTAGGAGGGAGAGACTTGAGAGAGAGAGAGGTAGAGGGTAGAGAGTAGAGGGTTTAAGGGTTAAGGGTTTAGGGTTATGGGTAAAGGGGAGAGAGATAGAGGGATTCAGTGAGAGAGAGGGAGGGAGTGGGAGAGAGATAGAGAGTTAAGGGTTAAGGGTAGATGGGAGGGAGATAAGAGTGAGTGAGAGAGAGATACCTGAGAGAGGGAGAGGGGTTATGAGGGTGAGACTTGAGAGAGAGGGAAAGAGGGAGGAGGGAGAGAGATATGGGGTAGATGGTTAAACGTAGAGGGTAGAGGGTTTAAGGGTTTAGAGTTTAAGGGTTAAGGGTTTAAGGTTTACGGTTAAGGGTTTAGGGTTTAGGGTTTAATGGTAGAGGGGAGACACATAGAGGGAGTGAGTGAGAGATAGATAAAGATGTAAGAGAGGGAGAGGGTGTAGGAGGGAGAGACTTGAGAGAGAGAGAGGGTAGAGGATAGAGGGTTTAAGGGTTTGGAGTTTAATGGTTTAAGGGTTTAGGGTTTAGGGTTATGGGTAGAGGGGAGAGAGATAGAGGGATTTAGTGAGAGAGAGAGGGAGGGAGTTGGAGAGAGATAGATAGTAGAGGGTTAAGGGTAGAGGGTTAAGGGTAGAGGGGGGGAGATAAGAGTGAGAGAGAGAGAGAGACCTGAGAGAGGGAGAGGGGGTAAGAGGGTGAGACTTGAGAGAGAGAGGGAAATAGGGAGGTAGTGGAAGAGAGATATGGTTTGGTAGAGGGTTTAAGGGTTTAGAGTTTAAGGGTTAAGGGTTTAAGGTTTATGGTTAAGGGTTTAGGTTTTAGGGATTAAGGGTAGAGGGGAGACACATAGAGGGAGTGAGTGAGAGATAGATAAAGACATAAGAGAGGGAGAGGGGGTTAGGAGGGAGAGACTTGAGAGAGAGAGAGAGGGTAGAGGGTAGAGGGTTTAAGGGTTTAAGGGTTAAGAGTTTAGGGTTATGGGTAGAGGGGAGAGAGATAGAGGGAGGGAGTGGGAGAAAGATAGAGAGTAGAGGGATAATGATAGAGGGTAGAATGTAAAGGGTTTAAGGTTTACGGTTAAGGGTTTAGGGTTTAGGGTTTAAGGGAGACACATAGAGGGAGTGAGTGAGATAGATAAAGACCTAAGAGAAGGAGAGGGGGTAGGAGGGAGAGACTTGAGAGAGAGAGAGGGTTTAAGGGTTAAGGGTTTATGGTTTACGGTTATGGGTAGAGGGGTGAGAGATAGAGGGATTTAGTCAAAGACAAAACCCCAACCTTAGGATTTTCCCAATACCATAAAAGACTAGTAACATAAGAAAGGATAGGAAAGGAACATAAGACAGGATAGGAAAGGGAAAATTCAAAAGATGCAACATATTGTGTTGATACGTCCTTCAATCTTCTTAAGAAGATCCATCATTTTTTTATAAAGGAAGTGACTTCATAGATGCATCAAGTTCAATTATGCATATTTTAAACAATGAGGAAGCAATTCAAGTTGTTGTCAAGCCCCTCTCACCATAACCCTATTAGACAGTCACACATCACATAGGAATGTGAGTTGTTAGGTCACCCACATATATGACAGGTGGCTTTCCAATAAAGATAAAATGAGGAGACTATGTGTATTTATTACACATAACAAAAGAAGAGCAATGGTTGAATCAAGGGCATGATACAAGTACAAGGAAAACACCTTTGCAAGAGCTACAAGAGGCAAAGGGGATTGATATTATTCATTCATGTGTGTGCTGGTGAAAGTGAATGCAATAGGTAAAGGTCATCGTCATTGGTCATGACAACCAACAATGCATGCTACAATGGTCTCATGAAGGAAAACAAAAAAAAAAAATCTAAAGTTGCACAAGGCTCTATTCAAGGCCTTCACAATCAAACATTAGGAAAACAAGTTGCCAGATAACATTCAAAGCATGATGTTTGAAGGAAAGGCATAAAAGGAAAAGACATTCAAGAAACATCAACACTAGTTGAGAAAGATAATATGCCTATTAAAAACATTTCATTACAAGAGGTTTATGACAGCAATGGAACCCTCATATCATGTGATCGAGATACAATTGCTATGCTCGTAACCTTTCATGTAGGGGTTTTAGTCATCATGATTGATCCAACATGGATCATGATTGCATACAAGAAACAAAAAGTTACAAATGACAATTAAGCAGTTATGATTCAAGAGAGGTCTCATTTTGGAAGCCAAGGCCATAGAACAGGTGTATATGAACAACAACTATGAGGTTTTTATATTTTGTATATATTTTGTACATAGTTGGGGTTGTTTTATCTGAATAGTCCCTTTTTGGTCATCTATGCATCTTGGTCTGCTCTACCTAAGATTATGGATTCTTGCTTCATTCCAGTGGAATGAACGTCCTCAACTGGAGCCACTGATGGAACTTTAGTTTTTTGCTCCTTATTTTTTACTCATGCCTTGCCTTATGTCTCTGGTCTTTCATGGTGTTTGAGTTTTCTAAGGGTTGAGGTTTTAGCTTTGTCTTCATGTAAAACCCTAATGTTTATTTCACACTTTGGCTGGGTTCTATTTTACTATTACTTTTGATGGGGTTTTAAAACAACTTATGTCATATCGGTTCATCTAGGCTGATTCCCTTTTATTTTAATACTTTATTTCCTCTACAGGGTTTTATTTGCTAAGTCTCGATTGGCCCCATGTTTCATCTTTAAAAAAAAAACTTATGTTGTTGTTTACCATTGGCCTAGTGATGTCCCATCTTCCTTTTTAGTTAATATTTTATTTTGCAGAAGGGATCAAATTTGTGCTACCGTTGATCAAATTACCTTTGGATATCAACAGTTTTCTGCCATCGCATGATCAGAAGCTGCAAGATTTTTACCAATTGCGATATCATGGGTGGGCACCACGTGTCCTTATAGGGGATGAAATTGTGCGACCACTGATCAACTACTGTTTGATCTTAGCCGTTCCCCACCATCCCACGATGGCCCCACCATTGATCATGATATCATGGCGGTCGCCATGTGTCTCATCTGATGAAGTCGAAAGAATAAAGGAAATATCGTGGAACATTAATTCGGCCTTAAATACATTAAAAGGAAGGTTACTAGAGTTCTCTTAAGATGCACGTGATTCAAATCAATGGATGTGTTCTAATATTGATGGAAAAGCTACTTGAGGGTTAATGATAGGGCCGATGACTGTGTTGAAGGATCGATAACTAAAATTTAAATCTGTATCAACTATGGTTGGAGTCGTTCCTACAGCACGCGATTGATCTTTAATGGTGGATGAGACATTTACTGGCACAATTTGATCAAAATAAAATCAATTCTCCCACTTTATGTTTATCACAAAGCATTTACGTATTTTGCGAAGTAGTTTTAGAGCTGAGAGCAAGGTTGTGAACCCTGATAACTAAAATTTGGGATTTCTGAGATAAGAGTCATGAGTTAATTTATGTGTTTCTCGATCATTCTATGCTTGAATTAAGGAAAAGATTTGTTGTACTTATCATAGGGCTTTTTGATAAATATTTTATGGCTATAGTTTATTTAAATTGTGAGAAATTGCAATATTTTGTTCTGTAATTTCATATCTTTGGTTAGTCCTAGCTATTTCAAGTGTGAAGTTATAAGAAGCCCTAGTTTTTCTGAGATGGCACCATCTAAGCAACATTTTAGTCAGATTGACTATTTAAAAAGAAACATGTCAACCTTGAGGAAATGAAGCAGGAATATGGAAAGTTGAAGTCTCTTTTCAGATCTAAATTGCTTCCACCTCATCTGGCTAGGGTAGGAGGTTCAATATTTCATATTAGCCCTAGTGACCAAGAACCTTTCAAATTAAATTGTTTTGCAAATCATTTCCTAGCCACTTTTTATTCATTGTGTCATATTTTGGGTTTCAATCCTGGTGCAGTGATTCCCATTGCATTCATGTTCATGGGGGCACAGATACAACACCCTAACTTCTCTGTCACATATGACTTTGCTTCTTTCTTGGCTGAGAGGATACATGAGGGGCTATCAAAGCTGCAAAAAAATGATACCGACACTCAGTTATTTTGGTATTCTATGCTAATGCATATGTTTTTATTCAAGAATGTTGACTTCTTCTCTAAGAAGATGAAATTAAGGAAATTGTTTGATGGAGAAAGATTGCCAATACAAATATGGGCTGCAAATTTATCTTGTAATAAGGAAAGCACTAGTTATGTGAAATTTCATAATTGTTTTGCTTCCAGATTGAAGACTAGATTTATGGTGAATGTACCTAGGATTCCTGAGGAATTACATGATTTCCTCAGGCCAAAGGGGAGGAAGCCAGAATTAAAAGTTAGTCATAACTAGGGTGACATTATCCCATACCCAGTCAACACTATTTTGAGGGTATATGGTTTTCAAGGAGCCCCTCATATACTGCCATACAATATGCCACCAAGAGTGGGGTTTGTAGAAGTTATGTGGTAGATAGGTTGCATCCATGAGGACAACCTCACAAGGAGGGGTAAGGGAACACTTTTCCCTAATTATACAGTTGTATCTGATTTTTCCTTTTCAAAAGGAGGTTGGGTGCACTTTGAGAAATTCTTTGAGGATTATCATTTGAGATGTGGTCCAAACTGGCAACATGATCCTGAGGGTTTCTTTACCCTTTTTAGACAAAGAATAAAGGATGGTAAGTTTGTGCATGAGTTCAACTTTCCCAAGGACCTGATCAGAAATGAGTTTGACCTAAATAAGCAGGAGTTGAATAAGGAGAAATGGATAGATTATGATAAACTATTAGATATTGTGCACAATGTGGATCTGAAATATGATCCACTGTTGGAGTTCAGTCCCCACCATAAGAAAATTGATTTTCTAATGGAGAAATTCAAAGAGATTATGGGAACTTTGAGAACCAAAAAAGTAAAGTTAGAGCTGATTCTGGGTGTACAAGAACAAGGTGCAGACCATTTGAAACAAGGCCAACATACTAGCCTATAGAAAAGTGGCCCATTTACAAGAGAAAAAAGGTTAGCAGCAGTGATGAGGAAGAAGTGGACATAAAGGGGAAGCAAATTATGAAGTTTCCTTCACAACCAAATCCAAAATTCAAAGTGCCTAGGGAAATTAAGATCATTGATTTAGACTCATCACTAGAAGATAGTCCCCCATCACCACCATCTGAGCCAAGCCCTAAAAGGAAAATAACTGATCAACCACATGAGAGTTTGATGGATGAAATTATTTTTACTGATTAGGGCATGCAGGTTGGTATGCCTTCCCCTCCTAGGCTAGCTGAATTAGTTTTATCTTATTTAGATATGAAAGGAAAAAGTGTACAAGATGCAAGAATGGAAGCATGTAAGGAGTTTCTAGACAACAATGCATTTGTGAAGACTCTTGTATTCTTGCAATTGGTATAGAGGATGAAGTTTGAATAATATCAAAATAAATGTAAGGAGGGAAGAGAACTAAGACCTGATAGGTCAGACCAGGAGAATGATGAGGAAGTGAAAGTTTAATTAATGGAAGAATTTAAGAACATTACTCCTAAGAAGGAAAAAAATTGGTGAGTCAGGCTGGTGTATTGATTCTTCCTGAATGGGACATTGTAGATGTAGTGGCCTTTAATTCTATTATGAAGTCCAAGCATCCCTTGCAAGAATCTAAAGAAGAAGTCAAGGCAGCACTTCAAGATTTTTCTTTCAGTGAAGAGTATGAAACCTTGGAAATTTGGGCATTGGCCCCACAAGAGAGAAAGCCAAATATTAGAGACATTAATCTAAGTTTCAGAGGGGGATTAATAATAAAGAGAGCTTTAGAGACCTCAACCACCGAGGCCACTAGTTTAACTGTGAATGTGGCCAAATTGGAACAAAAGACTGCTGAAAGGGAGGAGGTTGAAAAGAAAATCCTAATGGAGAAGTATAACCTTTTGATTGAAGAATAAAACAAGATGCAATAGAGGAATGTTGAGTTGCAAACTGAGGTGGAAAGGTTCAGGTATAGACAGATTGGGGAGACATCAAGTGCTCCAGGGACCAATACATTACCTTCCATAGTAGGATCAGTTCCTCTTGCTTCTCCAATTGTTTCCACAACAGGGTCTCCCAGTCAGAATCCTTCCTTCACCCCTTCTTTAGAGGAAATTGATAAAGAAACAGAGTGCTTTGTTGATCCTACAAAGAAGTAGCTCTTGCAAAGAATTGATGAGTTATAGGCATCTTTGAGGGTAAGTGACGAGGGATCTCTTTCAAAGAAAAAATAGATTGTTACTACTCTTTTAAGGCATTTGAATGAAAAGGTTGATAATAAATTGCTATCTATACATTCTTTATATTCTTTGCTATTAGATGCAATAAAGAATATTGATAGGGATTAGGAGGTAGTGATACCATTGATTGAAAATTGGATCCCTAGGGCTAGTGATTTGGATGTCATGTATAAAGCCTCAAGGTTTAATACAAACAATAGGCTCCAATAATTAAAGCCTACTCATGTGTTAGTAAAATCATTGCAAGGTTTTCAAACCTTACCAGATGACTTGAGTAGGAAGATTAGGGAGTTGGTGAAGAATTTCAATGATTGGGGTAACACATTGTTACCTGATATAATTGATGAGCAGGGAAAAATCAAGTCACTCCAACAGTGGCAAGATCAGGCAAATGAGGTCATCAACGACCAAATTAAATTAATTTGTGATGACTAAGATTATAAATTTTTGGTGAACTGTATGGATAAAATCATTAGTACCAACTCATTTTTGGAATCTTTTGAAAGAGATGCAAATCAGGTAGTAGTAAAATACACAACTTATAATGCCAAGGTGAATGAGGTAATTAATTTTGATTGGCCGACTGATCAAGAATATTAGAGGTGGGTAAATAAATATTTGACTAAGGAGGAATAAAAGAATGAATTACTAACGGGTGGTAAATCAGATGTTGCGGTTACAATAGCCTCTGGTTTTGCTTTGATGGAGGTCTCGGCATGGGTTTCTTGTGGTTTTTTGTTGTTGCCTCAATTTTCCTCAGTTGACATGATGAACAGGAATATTCTCCAAGGTGATGGTTGTAACGATTTTTGGAATATCACCAGATGCTTCATTTGGTTGATGACATGTGTACTTTCTAGTCTTATGCTTGTTTGCTCCTTCATTTTCTATAAGAAGGATTTCAAGGCCAGAAGTACGGGTTAGCAAGTTAGATAAATTTTCATCGAGTCTAGGTGAAGTTGCAAAGAAAATTGTAAAGTCTGATGGTTTTAGAGAGAAATACAATTTAGGTTCTGAGTTATTCTGTAATTGGTTTTGAATTAATGGGGATTTAATATTGTATAACAGTACTAGCATTTGAGTTGAAATGATAAATTCAAACTCATGTCTCTCCATTGTACATGCATATCTGAATTTTGAATAAGATGACTAAGGGTTGTTTCATTCATCTCACTATTGTGGTGTGTATAATCCTTATTTTAGCTTTAATTCAAGGAATTAATTAAAATACTTGAATGGGATTATAGGCGGATATGTTTTGTATAAGTATTTGATAAGTAGTATTGGGTCAGAATGCATACTAATGAAATTCTAATGCAATATTGTCAGGGATCTTATAAGTTATATGTTATGTATTAAATTTGTTATAAACCTTTAGATGCTTATGAATTTGACTCCTAGAATGGATATATGGCACTTATCTAAGTTGTACTTATTTGTGTAGTTCAATAATTATTTTTCTTTGCCTAGATCTTGCTACAAATTGCAAATTAATGACTATATTTTACTATGGATTGTTTTGTAGTTATTTTATGCTCCACATAGTTGATATTATCAGTGAACAACCAATTTTATTCGATATTATCCTATTGTGTTGAGATATTCAATGGGATTATATATTATGTGTTAATGTTGTTTATGATATTGGTGCAGAGGTTGTAAACACATTAAGCAATCACCCTCCCATGTCTTGCAGAGCCCAAAGTGTAGGAGGCTTTTTAAAGTCTTCGTTAGTTGGTCCAGGTCCTTCAAGGTGCCCTTGATTGGAATTGGAAATCCCATAGGTAGATTAGAAGACCAACCTGGTTATAGTGTAAAAAACAAACCAACACCCTCTACCTTTAACCCTAAACCCTAAACCATTAACCCTTAAACTCTAAACCCTTAAAACCTCTACCCTCTATCTCTCTCCCACTCTAAACTCTAAACCTTTCCTTGTATTCTCTTATAATTTTCATTATTCTTATTTATTTTACACTTACATTTACAAATACACATACATATATGCATTTATTGTTTTCATTTATTTTTCATGTAGTTTAATAGTTTGATCCATTTCATATTATATGTGTGGAAGACTTTAGAATTTCAATTACATTAATTTATGGATATGTTGTATCTATAACACTACAAAACCATATGCTCTTTGCATTTACATTTGCATTTAGAAATACACATTTATATACATAGATATAGATTTCTTTAATGATATGTTACATTTATTGTTCTAGGAGAGCATGGACAGTAATTGCATTTATATTTACATTTAAAAATACATATACATTCATACATACATACATACATATATATATGTGCACGTGTGTGTGTGTGTATGTATATCATTTATATTTAGTGTTCAGAAACAACCCATTAGGTCTGCACATGGATAAAAATTTATAAAATAATATCTCCCATACATGTTTTGTTGAAACATAGGCTTGAACCTCTCATTTCACATGCTTTTCTTCACAAAACTCTTGAGAACATCAGTTATACCTTCTTTATTTCTCATCCTATGCCTTATTCATGCATTCTAAAATTATAACAGTATCCATGGGGCCTCTTAAACCAACCAACAATAATCACAAAAAGTGTAAGATCCCCTTTATATCATGTTTGGACTACAAAACCCTCAAAAATAAGGTAACCGGGCTGTATGCAAAGAAATGAATCTTTCTAACTCAAATCAACGCCTTAAGCCCTCAAATCAGATTCAAATCAAGTCTAGCACATATCTTCACGATTTGGAATTGATTTCACATCAAAATATGGCTTCATGTGACCATATAGTGCTGCATAACAGGAAAAATAAATAAATTTTGAAGAAAAACATAGATTTTTGAATTTCAAGAGTTTGTATTTTAAATCCTCAACCATCAACAACCATTACAATGATCACTTTATTCTTTTTAAAGGCCTTTACACATCAACCACTAAACAACCACCTCTACAACTGAATTTTTAATCTTTTATGATCACATGAAACATAAAACACACTAATTTCAAGGTTGTTAACATCACTATTGAAATGTTTTAATTTTTTGACCTTTCAAACATTAAAAAGGTACATCATTAAATTAATTATGTAATGGAATAAAAATTAAAAACATCATGATTTAATTATGTAACCACATAATTCAAATATAGTTCTATCAAAAAATTAATATCAAATAGTTAATATAATCACATAACTTATACATTTCAATGTCATTGATCTCCTTCATCCAACTCTTTGTATGTATAATTCAATCCAGATTTGACATTGTAAGGATTGGTCATATCATCATCATCGTCATCGATATCGGTTTCGAGAATGTCATCATCCACACAGATATCATCTTCATGAACATTAACTCCTACATCATCATGATCTAGTTTCTCCTCTTCGACATCTTCGTCGGGGACATCATCAACTAACTGTTGGTCTTGATCATCATCTACATCATCTTCTAGTTCTTTGGTATCTTCTTCTTCCACCACATTATACTTTACCGAAATTCCTCTTAGATCATGTCTAACAACAAATGACCAACCTAGTTTACCTAGAACCTCTGAGTAAAATACTTGCTCACATTGGCTTGGAAGAACATAGGGCTCATTTCCAACTCGCTTGATCAACCTTGTATTAAACATGGTAAATCATTATCATGTTCAATAACAGTGCTCTCGAGATCATTTTCATTCAATCGTAGCTTGTACCATAGGATGAAAAATAGAATTAATCTGAAGGACTTAAAGTCACACTCATGTATATCATCCAAAATCTCATAGTATTGATTTTCTGAGACTTATGAATGTATGACGCTTCTAGATGAAACATTAGTCACCTGAAAGATTGCAGTTATACTAGAATCAAAAGTTTTCTTCATGTCATCCAAAATTTTGATTTGAAATTTATGACCATTGTACCACATAGTCTTGTGATGTTTCACCTGCAATATGTCAAACATGTAAAAATTATTGCAATATAATCAGTTGATAAACATATTTATTCATGGCTGAATGTATGCAAAGAAAACAATCTCAACATATATATACATCAATACAATTGAAAATAATTAAATAATATGGGTGATTAATATATTTATACGTACCTGTTTATCTCTTAAACCATATGCTAAATCAATTTCCCTTTGTGTAACATTGGAATCTCCATTACAATAAGCTTCTTTAACCAATGAAGCCACACCTTCCCATGCTAATGCACGGCCAAATTGTTGACATCGTTCAATCCATACCGTCATCTAATCAAGATAGTTGACAACATACAGATGTAGTGCATCCCACTCTTGACCAACTGTATCAAAAAAAATTGAAATTCAAAAATGACATATAATTAGTTAAATACCACAATATATGACCTTAATTTATAATTAATGTATATTGAAGATTACAAATTAAATAAGTACAATATACATAAAAACCATAGGTAAAATGTATTCCAACTAATATCCATGACCATCTTATAATTACCTCTCAGTTTCCTCAATCTACCTTTCCCATTAGGTACTCCCCTTCGAATTTGTTAATGGAGTTGGGATCCCAAATGCGATTTACATGGATCTTTACTACAAACTTAGGAAGATATTCACTAATGTACACCATAGTCCGGTATACCATTTATTCCTCCACCATAGAATTCTCAGGATGAGCTCTTTTTCTAACCAAAGCCTTCAAAAATTTCAAGTGTCTCTCAACCATTCTCATTGACCTTGTGTGTACAGGTCCACACAATTCAATCTATTCAATCTGGTGTATGAGGTAGTGTTCTTGTGCATTGAAAAATGTCACAGGTAGACACTTTTTCATTTCACACATTAGACAAGGAATTTTTCTCTTCCAATAACTTATATCTTCTTTATGGATTTCTTTAGATGACAACCATCTACAAGTGATTCAATGCACAAATATATTAACGAGATTTAACAAAAATATACATCATATTACATAACAAGTAAAACAAATAAAAATTATAAGATGTATACAATGAATTGAACAAATCTTTGTGCTTACCTCATGTAATTTTCAAGATCATATATAACTTGCTTGACATTGTTTTCAAAGTTGTTTGGGATAGATAGAGGTAGAACGCACTGCAAAAATTATAAAATGATCTTTTCATTATTTTTCCAAAAGTAGTAAACACAATATACTAAAAAGTACATGCATTATACAAGTGTATATAATATATCAGAATAATTACCTTAATGAAGGTATGCCAATCATGCATTTTCATCCCTAACCCAAATTCACCTTTTTTTTGTTATTATATTGTTTATGTTCGCAGCAAATCCTATTGGAAATAAAAAAATTCGTATTTCTTTTATAGCATTGCTTTGTTGCTCTGTTAATAACCAAGGAAGGGGAACTTATATTAATTTGGTCTCCATCGATATTTAATTGAATGACATTTTTCATTGCATAATTGGCTTCCTGAATGTCACTACAAATTTTGACATTTTTTTCTTTGTCATGCCTTCTATCCAATATTTTCCATAATGTTTATGTTATATTATTTCTAATATGCATTGTATCAAACAAATATGGGCATTTGTAGGATCATGATGGGCCAAAAAGTGGAAATATAATGGGTATGTGGTGTAGTGCTCTTTAATTAGCTCAATAACTAGGAATCATGAATTCCTCTACTCAGGGATTGAACATCACAACTGGCAGTCATGACCTACTAAAGAACCTCATTTAATTATCAACCCAGGAACATAAACTTGAAATGGGACAGAATAAGATATGCACTAATCACCTTTCCAGACATACATGATTCCTAAAATTCCTTATACTAGAATTTAAGTACTGGAAACAAATTTATTGTCTAACTTTACTTGGAAATGAAAGAAACTCATAAAATGACCTATTCTGCCTCTAGTGGCTGCAAGAACAGTTGACAGCTCTATGTTTCCGCTAGCTGCAGGAACAGTCACATTAACTTCTATGAAGGAAAATGCAGCTATTCTATCTTGCAAAATGAAAGTACAGATAGTTCCCTAAGTGGGCCCCCTTAGGTAGTTCCAAAAGTAGACAATAGAATAGGCGAAAAACTTCATAAGCTTTATTGATTTTTGTGCAAACAAGTACATGACACAATCTCTTGGCTGAATTTCTGAAACTGAAAGTGTATTACAAAAGTGATTTTTTCCAACCCCTTCTCTGAAGGAGAATGAGCTATTTATTGAAAATTGATCCTAACAACTAACCAACCTTCCCTTATAAAATGGGAGGCATTTATTACATTTAACTAACTTAAGTAAAGAGGTGAATGACAATGAAGAACTAAGTCAAATTAGTTGAGCAGTCTTAAAGCGCCATCATCCTGGATTCATGCATCACCAAGACGACTGGCCTATATTTCTAGAACACTCTCCCTGCATGGTGGATAAGTTAAAACTATCTCGTCATCTTTTGATGTTGAACCAGTCTTTACGGATTTGGTCTTCAATTCTTCAAGTGGAAATTGAATTCCTTCTTTCAATCATGGTACCTACAAAATATCTCGCCATCTTTTCCTGAGGAAGAAGGTTAGCTCAACACGTTCATCCTTTAAGACAATCCATTACTTTATTCATTCATTAATTAAGTATTAAACTAAGGCAAACATTGTTTCAAATATGGCTGCAGGAAATTTTGGTAGTGGAGGTTGCAGGAAAGGTTTATGATCACACAAAACCATAGGGTATTTATCAGACTAATAAAACATTAAAGGTAATAATCATGGGACTTCATATCATAATATATTCATCATATTTAAGTAATAAAAAGGTCCATATCTATCCCATAAACAGACTGAATTTTTGTTTTAGCATAATAAAAAAAACAAAGTATTTATAAAAGTATGATCAAAATGTGCCTAAAACTTGGCTCATCACTCCCCTCAACCAACTACTTGCTGGACCCTTCAGCAAGTCTAGCATTCTTTCTTCTGGGAAACTCTCTCAGATCTTCACTCAGTTGCTGTCCACATTCACCATTCTGGAAACTCCAGAAGTGAGCTCGCATTGCCTCCAACCTTTGCCATCTATTATCTTCAGAACTTTTGTTATAAGTGTTGTTATCCTTCTGTATAGCCAATAATGGCCATAGGAGAATAGGCGGTTGCATAACTAAGGGAAACCAATTCTCCTACTTTGTTTTGGAATTCCTCATGTACCTTTATGCCCTTTTGGTTGCTGCATACAAGGTATTGGGAGTATGTGGTTCTGCTTTCTTTAATTGAAATGAAAGATGCTCCCATCTGTTCTGAATGTGCAAGGTTGCAGCATTAAAATCACTATTTATAATTTGGGAATATTGAGAAAATACCTCTTGTCTTAGAGGCTCAATCAATGGCCTGGCTCTTTCATCTCTCCACAATTTCTTCCAATCAAAGTAAATTCCCATTCCATTACTAGATTCATTTCTTACAGACAATGGCATATTTACTTCATCATGCATATGGCTATCAAATTGTTCTCCTCTGCTTATTTCATTGGTGATCCAGGAGATTAGAGTGCTGATATGAATATCACGGACATAACATAAGGGATTCCATTCCTTATCCTGAGATACAGCCAAATTGTGTAGATAAAATTCACACGGGAGGTTCCTAATGTGCAGAGGTGAATCCTTGTATGCCTCATAAAATTCCTCAGAGGTATCCAAAGAAGGATTCTTACCTTGCCAGACTCTGATTAATTGGAAATTCAAATATAGCTCCTTGAGATACATTGCATAGACAGGTGAAGGTGCATGACATTGCATCAGCAGTGGAACAAACTCTACCAACTGGTTGAGAGTATCTTTCAAGTTAGCAATCTCCAGATTCTTGTTCTGTATTATCCTTTGTAGTCTCTCAATTTCAAGTGCAGAAGCAGTCTGTTGTTGTTGAAGTTCTTGAAAACATGTCATTCCTGCGGCATAGTTTGTGACATGGGGTGGTGGTCTATGGTTATAGCACACAGCAGGTGTCTCTTGTACTTCTTCAAACAAATCTGCCTTATCTTGCCCTTCTTCTGATGGAAACACAACCAGCTCCTCCTCCTTTTCATCACATTCCATATCTTCCTGTAGCTGCTCTGCAATGGTAGCCAAATTATTCAGGCCAACCCCTTCAGGTGTTCTCACAACCTCCTCGATAATAGGTTCTTCATCTCTCAATTTAGGACTGGAAGGGTCTGAAGGCAGTGTGGCAGGAGTAGTATCAAATGATTGGTGGGCTGCCTGGCTCTAGAGCCTAGAGCTCCTTCTTATGGAAGTAGGAACTATTTTATGCTTTTTGGAAGGTTTTACTGCAAGAACAGATAAGTTCTCCTTCTTCTTTCTTTTTGCAGGTATAGGGGTTACTATAACAGGTGACTTCCCTTTCCTATTCTTGGGAGATGGCTCATGAATTTTGATAGGACCTTGTTCCGGCTTCCTAGAAGTTCTATTAGAAAGAGGAACATCATCCTGTGAATCAGATGATTCTTGAGGAGAGGACATAGCAGTAGAGGTTTGGCCTGCAGACTGGGAGGTTCGATGCTTAAAGGTAAGAGGTTCACCCCTAGGTCCTACATTTTGAATTTCAGGGTTGAATTGGACCGTGAATTCCTCCCAGGACATCCCTGATGCATCTTGAACAGATTTTTCAACAAGCAATTTAACAAGGCAGTGGTGAGATACAAAGTTAACCCTACCCTTTTTAAATTCAGCAGCACTGTTGGATAGCAAATTATAAAGAAAGTCGAGAATATTCATCAACAATCCATGGCACAAATGAGACAAAAGTTTAAAGTGATGAGAATGCAGGATTGAAAACCTACCTTCACAGGTTATGTATTTGATGATATACCCTGCCCATGACACCCAGTCCTGCGACAGACTCATTCTTTGCGCACCTTGCTTATCTACCCGTAGAGGAGGGTCATTTGGCTGAGTGAACTTGGCCCTAGCACTTCTTGCATCTCTTCCCCTGGGAAATGGTTCCCCGACTTGAGGTAATCCTGTTACCTCAACAATTCTATCAATTGACCCTTTGATTGTTATACCTCTAACTTTTGCTTCCCCATCATGAAATGTCCTTGTAAATTTCTCTGCAATGTCTGTATTAAAAGTCTCAAGCTTCAAGAAGTAATCGAGCAACCCATATTGCCTGAATAATGGTACATGGAGCACATCCTACAACAGGATGCTATGGTCTATAGGCTCATGCCGAATCAGCTGACCTCCCATTTTTTCTATAATCAAATGCGTTAAGCAATGCTCACCTGGCTTTTCCAACTAAATTTCTTGTAACCCAATTAATGAACCCTTATGCAATTTTTACAACACTTTGTCCCTCCCCTCAACTGAAACTTTTGAACCTCTTTTCAAAAGTGACAGAAAAATAGGGAAAACAACGTGATTATACAATCTTTTAGGGAGAGAGTAATAATTGATGAATGGAATACATGTAGGTTCATTATTGCAGGAAGGAAAGGTTGTATGAGGGTTCTTGACAACGACAGGACAAGATTATGGCAACGAGAATAAAGACGTGGCGAAATAATATCATAGAAAAATGTGCTCAATCGTGCGAATGAGCTGAAGGAAATGGTAACCATATAGAAAATTATTCAAGTTAATTAATACTAAATTAAATGCAATAAAATAAAGTAACTGAAGCAATCTTAAAGTGAAGTGGATCGTACCTGGAGAGAATCGCCATAATTATCTGATGTGGCCTCCTTCTTCATTGTAATACACGACACGAAGAACGTGGATGATATGAAAAATGACAGGTGGATGATGTGGAAGAGAGAGAGTGAGTATAGATTGTGGATGAAGTGAATGAATGGAATGGGGATCTTATTAGATAACCCCTTTATTATGATTTGGTATGCACGTTTATGCATGGCCAGAAAATTTGAGCCAAGGCTCAATTTCTTTGGCTATAGGATCACTGCTATCCTGCTCAATTTCGAACTGTCTCAGAAATGTTTCCTTGTCAATGGGTTTAGAATAGAGCTTGAGGTGATGCCCATTGACTAGCAACTTGAATCATACCTCATCAATTATCCTTAATTGAACAACACCATTGGTGAATACCTCCTCTATCTCATAGGGACCCAACCATCTGGTTTGTAGTTTTCCTGGACTGTCCTTATATCATGAGTCATAAAGTAGAGCCCAATCTCCTGCTTTAAATTTCTTTTCCTTGATGTATTTATTATGCCACCTTACTCTATGATTTTGTATCATCTCAGTGTGTTGTAGTGCATTATTGTGAAGCTCATCTAGAGCATTAAGCTGCAGGACTCTGTCCTTTTGTGCATTTGTTAAATCCATGTCCAACTCTAATGTTGTTCTTAGAGTCTTATGTTCTAATTCTATTGGCATCACAGTTGTTTTACCATACACCATTTCAAAAGGTGTACATCCTGTAGCAGTCTTCCATGTAGTATGGTAGGCCCATATAGCTTCTGGTAACCTTACAGCCCAGTCCTTCCTGTGCAAATCTATAGTTTTAGTCAAAATGGCCTCTATGTCCCTATTGGTGACCTCAACCTGGCCATTGGCCTAGGGATGATAAGGAGTTGATTTCCTGTGCCTTATATTGTATTAATTTACTAAGGCTGTGATAAGTGTAGAAGTGAATTGTGCTCCTTGATTTGTCACTATCTCCCTAGGGACACCAAACCTGGTGAATATTTCCTTATAGAGGAAATCAACTACTTTATTATCCCTAGCATGTTTCATAGGTTTAGCCTCAACCCATTTTGTCACATAATCTGTGCATACAAGGATATAGGACTTACCATTGGAAGGTGGATCAATTGGTCCTACAAAATCTAGTCCCCATTTATCAAAGGGTGTAACAACAACTTGTGGAAAGAGAGGCATTTCATCAGATCGAGTTGGTCTTCCCATCCTTTGGCATCTGTCACATTTCCTAGTATACTTGGTTGCATCTCTATGCAGAGTTGGCCAATAGTAGCCAGTATTTAAAATTTTCATTGTTGTTCTTTTAGCAGCAAAATGTCCACCACATGACTCATCATGGCTTGCATGTAGCATATCATGAATGTCCTCCTCTTGTACACATCTCCTCATAACTTGATTTGGCCTTGTATAAAACATGCAATCTGCAATCCAAGAAAAGTTAAAGCTTTTCTCTGCTAATAATCTTTTTTCCTTAGGGGAGAATTGAGGAGTTCTTCCTATAGCCAGATAGTTTTCTATATCTGCATACCATGGGTGAATAACTTTGATTGCAAATAGGTGCTCATCAGGAAAGGAATCTTCAATAAGTACAGAGTCATCTTGCCTTTGAATTCTATAAAGGAAATTGGAAACCACATTGGCTTTACCTGGCTTGTCCACAATTGTAATGTCAAATTCCTGCATCAGCAATAACCATCTTGCCAGTCTCCCAGATATTGAGCTTTTGTTCATGAGATACCGGATTGCTACATGATCAATGTGGAAAAATATTTGATAACCAGTGATGTAATGCCTGAATTTATTGAGGGCATAGATGATTGCCAACATTTCTTTTTCTGTAACAGTGTAGTTGAATTTAGCCCCTTGCAGATTTTTGTTTATATAGTAGAGTGCATGTTTTGTTGATCCATCCTTCTGCCCTAACACTGCTCTAATGGCATAATCTGATGCATCAGTATGAATATGAAATGGAAGTGACCAATCAGGTCCTTTCAGAATAGGTGCCTATGTAAGGGAAACTTTTAAATCAAGGAATGTTTTTTCACATTCCTCAGTCCAAGAAAAATCTGCATCTTTCTTCAATAGACTGTATAAGGGGCCTGCTATTTGGCTGAAGTCCTTGATGAATCTTCTGTAGTATCCAACATGGCCAATAAAGCTTCTTACTTCTTTCTGCTTAGTAGGAAAGGGTAGATTAGAGATGACCTCAATCTTAGTAGGATCGACCTGTATTCCTGCAGCAGAAATATGGTGACCAAGTACTATTCCCTCCTGCATCATCATGAAGCACTTTTGACTATTCAGGGATAGGTTGTGATCTTCACATCTTTTTAGTACTTTTTCCAAATTGGATTGAGCTTCCTCAAATGTTGTACCATAAGTAGTAAAATCATCCATATATATTTCCATGCAATCATGTGAGATGTCTAAGAAGATACTTATAACTACCCTCTGGAAAGTTGCAGGTGCATTGTAGAGACCAAAAGGAAAAACTAAATAGACAAAGGTTCCCCAAGGGCATGTAAAAGTAGTCTTTTCTTGATCCTCAGGAGCAATCTTAATTTGATTGTACCCACTGAAGCCATCTAAGAATGAGAAATACTTTTTCCCAGCTAAATTATCTAGAACTTGATCAATGAACAGAAGAGGAAAGTAATCTTTCTTTGTTGCCAAATTGAGCTCTCTGTAATCTACACATACCCTCCATTTTCCTCCTTTCTTAGGAACAATAACCAATGGGGAAACCCACTGACTATCCAAGATTGGGTAGATAAAGCCAGCTGTTAACATCTTCTGCAATTCTTCTTTAACAATTTCTCTCAAAGCTGGATTGATTATTCTTTGAGGCTGCCTGACAGGTATGAATTCACTGTTAATGTATATGTGATGGGTATAGAGTTTTGGGTCTAAACCCTTCATGTCACCATATTCCCAAGCAAAAGTTGACTTATGACTGGTAAGCATTTTGATCATAGATTCTTGCTGCTCACTGGTGAGGTTTTTATTAATGCTCAAGGTTTTTTTTGCAGCTACCTCAACTTGGGAGGTTAAGTCTACCACAGATACTTCAGATAGAAATGGCATTTCTACCTCATGGGGTAGTAAGGTGTATAAGCAATCAGTTGCTATAGGATAATGAGCTGATGTAGATGAAAGAAGAATAGTCTGCAAGGAACATGGATTTTTTTCACAATGAAGGTATTCAGTACCATAGTTATTCAGTAGGATATTGGACAGTATATCTTCTTCTTCTTGTTGTGCAATGAAAGGCTCTCTGGTAATCATCATTAAATTGGCCACGGAGTTCACTTCCTCCTCTTCTCCTAAATCTGGCCAAACAACATCTCCAGACTCAAGTTGGGGCAGGGCTGGAGAATAGAGGGTAAGCTTCTTGGTGCTATATCCATCAAATATTGTCATGTCACCCGACCTACAACCAATACAAGCATCAACAGTAGCCAACCAAGGCCATCCTAGTATGACAGGGTATCCCCCCAATGATGCCTTTGGAGGTAAAACCATAAAATCAGCAGGGTACTCCCAGGAATCCAAGGTGACTACCAGGTCTTCAACTACCCCATCAGGTTTGACAGTTGAGCTATCAGCAAGTTGTAATATTGTAGGTGTAGTCCTTAGGTCTAAAATATTAAGTTTTACAACCAGGTCCTTTGTCATGACATTGATAGCTGCACTAAGATTTACTAAAGCATTCTTAATTTGCAACCCATTAACATTGATCTCCACAACAGGACTTCTTAGATCTAAATATTTTGGGATGCTAAGCTTCCCTAGCATTAAGTCAGAGAGTTGGCCTATTACATGGACAGTTTGAGGGTCTTTCTTTTTCCTCCCCAGTTTCTTCAAACATGCCTCCTTGATGGCCTTGCCATAGATAGGTACTTCTTTGATTGCTTGAAACAAGGGAATTTTCACACATATATGCTTTAGTTGGTCAAGGATGTCAAAGGTAGGTTCCTCTTGTTTTTTTACATTTTCACCTTCCAACCTTTGTGGGAAAGGAGGGGACACTTTATCAGATGGATTAGGTAATGATGGAATCTGAACTGACTCATTTGGTTGGGCTTGGTCACTGATATCTTCTTCTTGGTCAGTCTCCTCAAATGGTAATTCTAAGATTATGGGAGGAGATGGTGTGGGTAGCACGGTTCCTGAACATAAATTAATGTTATTCAGGTTAAGAGCATAGACAGGCTGATGATTAGGATCAGCAAAATAGACTTGTTGTTGCTACTGCGGTTGCTGGCTATTTGGATTAGGTGTTGCCTGAGCAGGTAGTTGGGTTGATTTTGGATTCTGACCTTGATTAGCTGTAGGAGGTGGATTGTTGTTGGGGTTACTGTAGGAAACTAGTGGGTGATTTGACCATTGCTGGCCTCCTCTCCATTGGTTAGGCTGTTGCCAATTCCCTTGTGAAGGTTGCCACTGATTTTGTTGTGGTGATTGCCAATTCCCTTGTGAGGATTGCCAACAGTTTTGTTGGAAATTTGGCCAAGGGTTATTCCATTGAGGTTGAGAGTATGGCCCATAGTTTGGAGGGTACTAGTTTTGCCATTGACTATTATGTGAACCAAAATTTTGCAAAGGATCTTGAGGCATACCTTGTCTTGGGGCCTATGGCCTGTACTGAGCAACAAAGAACACTTCCTCCTCTCCTTCAATGGTTTTGAACTCAATAGGGAGATGTTGTACCTCCAAATTGGCCACTGCTTTGCATTGGCAGTCTTTCTTTCTTTGTCGGCAGTGGGGGCAATATTCAGCTAACATTGCCTCAGCTTCCTCTTTCTTCCTTCTAGCTTGCATAGTATCTAGTTGAGTAGCTACATCATTGATGATATCCTGCTTGAAGTTAGACAAAATATTGGTAATCTCCACTTTAGATACTCTAGAGCCACTTCCTTTTATAGAAGAAGGTCTAAACCCCCTTCCCTTCTTTACAGCTACTCTGGAGTAATTGAGACAAATTTTATTGATATCATCCCAATCACTTTGGGTGACATCACCTCCTGCCATGAGGTCAAGAGCCTCCATACAAGTATCATTGACTCCCCTTAAAAAGAGAAGTTTTTGAGATTTCTCATTCAGCTCATGATGGGTATTTTTCTGCACGCTAAACAAGAATCTTGACACATAATCCTCCAAGGTTTCATCCTCCTTTTGTGACATTTTGAAGATGTCATCTCCTCTTAGATCATTTCCTCTACAATACTCTTTATATTTACTCAAAAACAAAGTCTTCATTTGATCCCAAGTGTTAGCTACATTGCTTCCCAATCCCATGAACCATCTCAAGGCTGCCTCCTTTAGAGTAGAGGGAAACAATTTCAGCTTGTGTTCTGAGGTTGTATAGTCATAGCTTCTACAAAGGATTTCAAATTCAAACAAGAAAGTATGAGGGTCCTCAGTAATAAGTCCATAGAACTTTGGCAGTAAAGAGGAAGGGATGTTCTTGAGATTATTATTGCCATGTAGGTTAGGGATTGGAAATGGAAAAATAGGATTTGGCACAGGATTTTCCATTCTTGGTTGTATTCTTGGATTAGCTCTTGGTTGATGAACTACAAGAGCAAGTGGATTATTTGATTCTATTTCTTCGAATAGGCTAAAGCTTAGTTCAGAGGAATCAGAGGAAGAAGATGAAGTAACTAAGTCTTGGCCAGCATCCAGATATGAGTCATCTTGGAATGAGTTTGGTTCAATCTCTTCAATATCTATGCTCCCAGGAAGGAATATTCCAAATTGGTCTCTTCTTCTATGCATACAACAAAAGTAAACTAACTAAGGAGATGCCAGAATGTAGAATTCTAAACTGAAAGTACTAAGAATGAAATCTTAAACTCTTTACTAGCATGCCTGTAATAGGTTCTTAGTTTGACACCATCCCTAGCAATGGCGCCAAAAATGTAGTCCTCTTTAATTAGCTCACTAACTAGGAATCATGAATTCCTCTACTCAGGGATTGAACATCACAACTAGCAGTCATGACCTACTAAAGAACCTCATTTAATTATCAACCTAGGAACGTAAACTTGAAATGGGATAGTATAAGATATGCACTAATCACCTTTCCAGACATACATGATTCCTAAAATGCCTTATAATAGAATTTAAGTACTAGAAACAAATTTGTTGTTTAACTTTACTTGGAAATGAAAGAAACTCATAAGATAACCTATTCTGCCTCTAGTGGCTGCAGGAACAGTTGACATCTCTGTGTTTCCACCAGCTGTAGGAACATTCACATTAACTTCTATGAAGGAAAATGTAGCTATTCTATCTTGCAGAATGAAAGTATGGACAGTTCCCTAAGTGGGCCCCCTTAGGTAGTGCCAAAATCAAACAACAGATTAGGCGAAAAACTTCATAAGCTTTATTGATTTTTGTGCAAACAAGTACATGACACAATCTCTTGGCTGAATTTTTGAAACTAAAAGTGTATTACAAAAGTGATTTTTTCTAGCCCCTTCTCTGAAGGAGAATGAGCTATTTATTGAAAATTGATCCTAACTACTAACCAACCTTCCCTTATAAAACGGGAGGCATTTATTACATTTAACTAACTTAAGTAAAGAGGTGAATGACAATGAAGAACTAAGTCAAATTAGTTGAGCAGTCTTAAAACACCATCATCCTGGATTCATGCATCACAAGACGACTGGCCTAGATTTCTTGATGCAGAGCAGGGTGGAGGAACATTCAATCAAGCTTTGAAAACCAAACACCAACTCAAAAATCAAATAACTAGCACAACTTCCATAGGGTCAACTCTATGGCTTCCCAATTCACAACTAAGCAACTGAAAGACCAATTCCTCAAAGAAAACTGTAAGAACACCCACTGATCATCCATATAGCATCCATATTCCATCAAAAAGATAGTTCCAAGCTTACAAGTAAGATTCATTTTTCTAAACATAGAGAAACATTAAGACACCGTGTCCAAGGGCTAGTAGAATTAGCCCACATTTACAAACAAAGTATCTTTTAAACTACCTTTCACCTTACCAACTCTTGGACAATCACAAATTGTGGCACAAAACAAAAGATTCACTAATCAAAACCTCCATACAGCCCTTCTATATTGCTGCTCCAACAAACCCTCCTTTTCCTTCCTAAAAACTAGGGCTTATTGAAAGTCCTATACCCAGATCACTTGCAGACCTAAAACCACTTGAGTCCTTCATATTTCCACCTGCACATGCTCAACACATCTTAATATTTGACTACCCTCACGTTTTGCACATACTTCCTTTGTAAACCACCTTATTTTCCACTCTTTTCACCCCTTTACCATAGGGTTTCTAACTTCCTCACACAACCAGTCACTTACAGCCGCTCAGAACTTCTAGATAACATTAAATACACCTACCAAGGCTATCTTCTAGGGTTTCTACCCAAATTTCATTCCCTATAGACTTTTCACTTACTCTAGCCTTGACTCCAAGGCCTAAAACTCAGTTTTACAACAGGACAGTGTTGTTAATCTACTTTAAATACTCTTCCACCACAAGGAGGGTCATACTTATACTTACCCTACTTTACATAGGCCCATTCCTCTGAGTTACAACCTGCACAGAAGGAGGAATGGCCCTTCAACACACATTGAACTTCAAAACCCTACTGCCCCTGTTTCAGACTAGTCAGCAACAAATTCACTTCAATTGGATTAATTCACAATAAGAACTCTCAAGAAACAATAGAAAATAGTGTCAGCTCTATCCTCTAATGTATTTAAGGCATTTCAAAGTTTAACCCTACTGTACAGAACCATACACAGGCCAAGAAATGAAAGAAAACTCAGAAAATAACTAGAAAATAGAACTTTATATTAATTTTCTCTTTTCAAATGCTACAACCAAGCCTTCTCGAGCCTTCAAGAGGCCATTTAAACATTTTTCAATCCAAACTACCCATGAAATGCTTATAACTGACCACAAAACTACCTTAACCCTTAATTGCTTAATTTTGCATTGTTTGACAATTTGTTAACAATAAACACAATATTATGCAACCTTTTGCACTTTTGGAACAACTAACCTTAGAAACCCCCCAATTACATGAATAATAGTCTCAAAGACCTTATTTAACATTAATTTACTCAAATACCCCTAAATTCCTAATGCCTTCCTTCAAAGGATAAATTGTTGAAACTGTGTGTACTGGGTGCTCCTGCACCATACACCCTGGCTTGAAAATTCTTCCAAGTCTCTTGGAAGCCTTCACCTGCAACAAAGGTGGATCTCCATCCCCTGATACTCCTTGTAGATTCTTCATCTTGACCTTTGGCTTTGTCTTGTCCATGTGTAGCATTCCCTTGCTTGCATTGATTCCTTGGTTTTGCACTATCAATCTCAGACCTGCACTTACATACCTTAACCAAATGCTCACAACATTCTCAACATGTTCACACAAAACCACACTATATGCTTCACCTTTCATCTTGACTCTTTGCTTAACCTCCATCATCAAAATCATCAAAACAAAGAAATAGCAAACAATTCTCTTCATTCGATGCCTCTCGATTTTCCTCACAACTTTTCCCAGCTTTCCCATGCTCAAAATAACCTGCACAGTAGCATACACAACCCCTATCCAATCCATATTCTCTATTTTCTGCTCCATCCCAATTGGAGTCTTCCCAAATTCTTTTCCTCTAGCCTTCACTAGGCCATTCATCATCAACTCTTCCTTTCTAGGTTCTCTTGGAAATTCACTTATCCATTTTACTTGATCTTCTTTACCATTCAAAGTGACTGCACTTTTCTCATTAACTTCACACTCTCCTACAAACTCACTCACTGTCCCTTCTTTTACCTTATCTTCTTCTTCTTCCATTAAGTCTTCATGAGCATCCTCAAAGGCATCTTCCTCTTCCTCATAACCTCCTCTAATACTAATCTTGTGAACTTGCTCAGTATAGGACATCACATCCATGTCCTTTTGCCTTAAATTCTACCTCATCCTCTTCACATGAATTGTGTAATCAGATGGTAGGAATTTCTCCTTGACCAAACTCTTCATCCGAGCCCATGTAGAAAATTTTTCCAATCCTCTAGCCATCCTATCATTCTAAAAACTAGTCCACCATGTCAATTCTATACCTCTCAACTTGGTTTTGGCAAACTTAACCTTCCTCTCTTCATCTATCTCCTCAAACTCAAAATAGTTCTCTAAGGCATCAAGCCATCCTAACACCTCTTCACTATCCATCTTCCCTTGATAGATAGGCAAATCTATGTGACTCTTTCCTCCATGACCTTGTACTACCTTCAACAATCTCAGTAACCTCCTTTCCTCAGGGTCCTCTGTCTCATCTGCTTGTTGTTCCTGATTTACCCTCACATGCTCTTCATCTTCATCATTGTCTTCTTGGTCTTCTCTCCTCCTACTCCTCTCAAGGTTATTTATCCTTGCTTGCATGGTCTCTCTCTCCCTTCTCCATTGCCTTTCTTCTCTTGCTCTGGCCTACTCTCTTGCTGCTTCTCTTTCCCTTCTTTCTCTTCTCTCCCTTTCCAAGATTTCCTTCAACTCTTCCAACTCTCTTGCCAATTGATTTTTTGGTGCCATTGTTGTTTCTTCAATCCCTAAAGGACCTACTCACTACTCTGATACCACTTTTATGTAGAGCAGGGTGGAGGAACATTCAATCAAGCTTTGAAAACCAAACACCAACTCAAAAATCAAATAACTAGCACAACTTCCATAGGGTCAGCTCTATGGCTTCCCAATTCACAATTGAGCAACTGAAAGACCAATTCCTCAAAGAAAACTATAAGAACACCCATTGATAATCCATATAGCATCCATATTCCATCAAAAAGATAGTTCCAAGCTTACAAGTAAGATTCATTTGTCTAAACATAGAGAAACATTAAGACACCGTGTCCAAGGGCTAGTAGAATTAGCCCACATTTACAAGCAAAGTATCTTTTAAACTACCTTTCACCTTACCAACTCTTGGAAAGTCACAAATTGTGGCACAAAACAAAAGATTCACTGATCAAAACCTCCATACAGCCCTTCTATACTGCTGCTCCAACAAACCCTCCTTTTCCTTCCTAAAAACTAGGGCTTATTGAAAGTCCTATACCCAGATCACTTGCAGACCTAAAACCACTTGAATCCTTCATATTTCCACCTACACATGCTCAACACATCTTAATATTTGAATACCCTCACGTTTTGCACATACTTCCTTTGTAAACCACCTTATTTTCCACTCTTTTCACCCCTTTACCATAGGGTTTCTAACTTCCTCACACAACTAGTCACTTACAGCCACTCAGAACTTCTAGATAACATTAAATACACCTACCAAGGCTATCTTCTAGGGTTTCTACCCAAATTTCATTCCCTATAGACTTTTCACTTACTCTAGCCTTGACTCCAAGGCCTAAAACTCAGTTTTACAAGGCAGTATTGTTAATCTACTTTAAATACTCTTCCACCACAAGGAGGGTCATACTTATACTTACCTTACTTTACATAGGCCCATTCCTCCGAGTTTTAGCCTGAACAGAAGGAGGAATGGCCCTTCAACACACATTGAACTTCAAAACCCTACTGCCCCTGTTTCAGACTAGTCAGCAGCAAATTCACTTCAATTGGCTTAATTCACAATAAGAACTCTCAAGAAACAATAGAAAATAGTGTCAGCTCTATCCTCTGATGGATTTAAGGCATTTCAAAGTTTAACCCTGTTGTATAGAACCATACACAGGCCAAGAAATGAAAGAAAACTCAGAAAATAACTAGAAAATAGAACTTTATATTAATTTTATCTTTTCAAATGCTACAACCAAGCCTTCTCGAGCCTTCAAGAGGCCATTTAAACATTTTTCAATCCAAACTACCCATGAAACACCTATAACTGACCACAAAACTACCTTAACCCTTCATTGCTTAATTTTGCATTGTTTGACAATTTGTTAACAATAAACACAATATTATGCAACCTTTTGCACTTTTGGAACAACTAACCTTAGAAACCCCCCAATTACATGAATTATAGTATCAAAGACCTTATTTAACATTAATTTACTCAAATACCCCTAAATTCCTAATGCCTTCCTTCAAAGGATAAATTGTTGAAACTGTGTGTACTGGGTGCTCCTGCACCATTTCTAGAACACTCTCCCTGCATGGCAGATGAGTTGAAACTGTCTCCTCATCTTTTGATGTTGAACCAGTCTTTACGGATTTGGTCTTCAATTCTTCAAGTGGAAATTGAATTCCTTCTTTCAATCATGGTACCTACAAAATATCTCGCCATCTTTTCCTGAGGAAGAAGGTTAGCTCAACACGTTCATCCTTTAAGACAACCCATTACTTTATTCATTCATTAATTAAGTATTAAATTAAGGCAAACATTGTTTCAAATATGGTTGCAGGAAGTTTTGGTAGTGGAGGCTATAGGAAAGGTTTATGATCACACAAAACCATAAGGTATTTATCAGACTAATAAAACATTAAAGGTAATAATCATGGGACTTCTTATCATAATATACTCATCATATTTAAGTCATAAAAAGGTCCATATCTATCCCATAAACAGACTGAATGTTTGTTTTAGCATAATAAACAAAACAAAGTATTTATAAAAGTATGATCAAAATGTGCCAAAAACTTGGCTCATCATGTGGCTGACGACCTTTTTTTTACCCAAAATTGATGAAATGAAAAAGGTTTTTAAAGGAGATTCTCAGCTTTCCACCAATATAAATTATGCTTTACTTTGAATTTAATAAGTAATTATTATTCATTTTCTATTCAAATTACCACTAAAGTCCTGATTGATAGGTTGATTGAAAAACATCTATAGCTTTCAAACGGTATCATAGTTTTTGAATCCAAAACATGTGTCACATTCTATGCTTTTCATACTATAAGATTAAAAAAATAAAAAATGAATTTCATGAAGTTTTGACCAAATTAAGGTGGTCATACATATGAGTTTTTTATATTTTTTAAAATTTGGAATAAAAAATTCATAATTAATTATTTACTTAGAAAAAAATTATAAAGAAATATTCATCACATTAGGACATGAGTCCTCTACTTATATCTAAAATCTTATAAAAAAATATTATCATTTTATTGTGGTTAGGGTGCTCAGAAAGACACCTACTTATTTTTTCCCTTGACGATTAGTTCTGTTATATTCCAACTTCCATAGTCGAGGTGTCATTCTTCGTGGTTTTGATGTAGTCTCCTCTTTCCCATTGAAAAGATGTTTTTCAGTAGTTTGATACTTATGATTTCTATCAAGGAAGTGCCTATACTCATCAAACACCTACTTTCCTAAACTTGTTGAATGACAAGATTTCATCTTTGGACCACAAATTGGACATGCAAATTTTCCCTTTATTTGAAAACCTACAAGATCATATATAATTGGATTAAATATGTCAATTTTTATAATTATATATAATGAATAGATTATTTTAAAAACATGCATGATATCTACTTCATCAAATTAAATATTGATAAATTGCAATCGAACGTTATAACATACCACAAAAATGTGTTAGCCTTGGGGCATCATGAATTGTCCATATAAGCATTGCATGGAATTGAAATTGTATTTGTCGTATTGGTCTAGAGATGTTATACATAGTGACGCCATTCCATAACTTTAGTAACTTGATGATAAGAGGCTCAATATATACATTCAAATCTTTAACTTGGTACTTACCTAGTTGGATGAACATAAACATTACATAATTATTATAACTATTTTACTGCAATATATATAAATTAATGTACATGACTATTGAATGAAAAAAATATAAGTCATTATGCAATAAATAATACAAATGAGATGCTACTATGTTAAAGAAAATTGATGTAAACAAATACCTGGAACAATCATTGACAACATTATGTGCTCCCTCTTTATTGACATCCATAGAGGAATGTTATTGTTAATAACAAAAACAAGCCACGCCGAGTAAACAAATCTCAACTCTCCAAATGGATTGACACCGTCTGCTCTCAATGAAAGCCTGAGATTACAAGGTTCTTCTTTAAAGTGTGGCCATTTTTCCTCCATGTCCCTAAATGCAAAACCATCCACAGGAATTTGAAGAATTTCATCTCCACTTCTATTCTATACATGGTAATCCATAAATTGCGCTAAGCTTTCACACCTAAATAATCATTGCATATGTGAAATAATGGGAATATAACAAAGAATCTTGCAAGACACCTTTTTTGTTACTTGATTTGTTAGATATCTACTGATATGATATTCTGGGCATTCTGTTGCAAATTCTTGTTCTTTATGATATATAATATGATCATTGGGACATGCATCTATTGCTTGATACTCCATTCTAATATCTTTCATAATGGTAGATAAATCTCGATATGAGCGAGGTAAAATATTTGATGGTGGTAACAAAAATTTACCAATTAATTTACAACAAAAAATAATTTGTTAATATAAAGAATATTAATGGTACATATTTCATCATTTATTTACTAGTGATGAACTAACAACAATTAAAATAAATGAAAAAAGATGACATATATGACATACCTTAACATCCATGAGATTGCTATGTTTGATAAATCATTCATAACCTTCAAGTTCAACAACAACAATACAACAGAGAGAAGAGTTGTTTGGGAGCCTTCATAAAAGGGCTTGTATGCCTTCTCAAGTACAGGTAAAGCATGAACATCATCAAAGTCGTCTTGATCATCATGATCAACTCTGCCACTAAATGTATCATGGATCAATGTATTCATACCATCATCTTCAACTGTGTTTTCTGGCGTATGATCATCTTCTTCCATAGGATCATTAACTTCATATTTGATATTCACATATCCATGTTCATCCACTTTCAAAACCACATTGTTTAAGCTGTGATAATCTATATCATCTTCCCTAGGGAACCCCACCTTTATAATAATGATAGACACAAATAAACCATGATCATGATCAAGTGATTATATATATATATATATAATGTTGCAACGATATAAGAATTTACAAATTCAATCAATATAAACACATATAATGAACAACTTACCAATGGATGATAATCATGCCCCCTTCAACGTGACCATGCTTCTTACAATGTTTCTCAGCTGTTGTGATTAAAAGTTGTCTTGTCTTTAAGCCCTTGCAATTATTGCAAGGAAAATAACATTTTCCATCACCCTTTCTTTTCAATCTAGCCCATAATCTATAAGTGTCTCTTCATTTTGTTCTAGACTAATATTATCTGACATGATTTTTCTTTACCAAGATTTACTATTTAGATTTGCAAAAAATATCAAATTCACACTCCAATAATTTTTATTAATAGACAGGTAACAAAATCTAATAATTCTGATATTTTACACCAAAAAAATTGGCATGCAACCACCCCTGCAAAAGAGAAGATAGTCTAAAGTTAATGACCTCAAACAACACTTTAAAATGCTAATTCCAAAACTTATTAAATTATGGTTTTACTATGATTTCCAACCGTTAAGACTCCTAAAATGAGAATATTGAACTTGATCACAAACTTCCAACAATGATGGAGGTAGCGAGCTAGTAAGAGCAAGTGACCCATTCCCAAGGAGCAACAAGTCGGAATCATCATTGCTAATGTCAATATGGATTTATCCTTTTAGTTAAAGATGTAATGTGTCACTTCTTATGACGAACTTATCCCTAGGGCCCTCAACATTGAGAGAGCCTCAATTGCACAAGAAGTACACAGTAGTAGAATTTGGCAAATAAATGACTAAGTGACTAAAATTTTTAATCACAACAACTAAAAATGACTAAATTATGCTCATTTTTTGCAACTCAGCTATAAATGAGTAAATAAATTACTAGTTTGGTCATTGATTAAAAATTATTTAGTCACACAAATAAAAATGAATAAATAGTTAGTCATTTATTTAGTCACAATCCATTTGAATAAATCATTTAAGGAATCAAGAATATAGCCTGTGAAAATACTCTAAAACTTTAATAAACATACCCTAAAACTTTTGTCAAAATCTTATTTTCAGGCATAGCCCACAAGAATGAATTTTTCATTTTCAAGCATAGACTGCCAAAATGGAGAAGTGTTTCTGTAAAGAATGATAGAGAACAGTGAGGAGATGTGCATGAAAGGAGGCATAGGATTCATTGCTTCTTATCTGATTCCTACTTTACTCAAAAAAAATTACATTGTTCCCGCTACTATTTGTAATCTAGGTATTTACTTGACATATATTTGCATAATCTCAAATTCCTTCAGAGGCTTTTGAACTATCAATATATCCTATATAGGGTTTAGAATGATTTATTTTAATTAAAAAAATAAATAAATGATGTATTTCCCTATAATTAGATAATGTGGAGATCTCCTAAATTTTCCCTAGCACACTATCTTCTTTGGCACTGTATTCATTACTCCAGCTACTAGGGTTTTGCATGTGACATCTTTAATATCTTCATGACCATAGATTTTAAATAGATCTCAGTCTTTTTTTAAATCATTTTCATGGTAACCCTTAAGTTTCATAATCCACCTTCAATCTCTTCTAAGAACGGTGTCTTAAGCTAGACTACATAGTATGCCAAGTCCTTCATACCTGTCATTGTTCCAAACCACCACTCATTGCCTTGCTTAAAATTTTTTCTCCATAATCACAATAGCATGTTTTAAAATAATGGTTGTCAGTGATTGACCATTAAGGTCACCACTTTCATCATGAAGATACAATGAGATTGTTGTCTTCAAACTCAAAGCATTACGCAAGATAACATTGTGAATTTTTTGTTGTGTACAATTTGATTTTCTTGCACATTTACTACTTTTCTAACTTCCTTTAAGACTAGGTATTGCACTCTTAGCTGCAATCTCAAACAGCTCACTCACTATCACTTGAAGATTCCTTTCATGAGCATCCTTCTATAAAATCAAACTATGCCCTATAGACTGCCTACTTACTACAGGGGACTCATTATTTCATGGTATTGTAGTTCTTAAGATCCTTCAACCTTATTGACACTACTTCACAGTCCACAAGGTATTATTCACTATTCTCCCATCTTTGATGAGTCTCAAAACACTGCTCAAACATGTAATCCACTACCTCCATTATACATTAATGGCTAAGAAGAAACATTGAACTTATGATTACCACTGTTACTTCATTTGGACAGTCATTCCCTAATTGTATTTTCCTTGTTTAACACTAACAAAATCATTTGAAAGCCCTTAAGGTCAGCAAGGGGGTAAAGAAACTCATTGTTAAAATCTCTACTTTACTATGCAAGGTTTGAGCTTTATTATCTTATCACTGCTCAACCTTTTTTTTCTTGTCACATCTCAAGTGACTGTCATTCTTCTTACCGTAGATTGCATTTACAAATGTCACTAAGCTACATAGTGTGCTTGTTATTGGCTACAATCTTTAGATTGCAAGATTTTGTTATTACCTACAATGTCTCAATCTTTCTTGTATTGCAACCTCACTAATCCGCTATAGTTATTGTTTATGTTTCTACGAAGACCTAGGGTTTGTACCCTAATCATGCTCTTACCAATGCTTCTGTTGGTATTAAAAAACAACCTTAAATCTTGGGTTAGAAAATTAGTTGTCTTGACAAAGTTGTGGTATGATCTTGGATTGTATCCTAGAGTGTGTGGGAAGCTTGTTTTTGATCATTAAGGTATGTAAACCTGATCAGGAAAATGTATCCTATATATCATGGGTCTTGCTTTAATAATTTCTCCATATTGGTTATTAGCATATCACATTATTATAGTTTGCGGTAACCCAAGATTGCATTCAAGTATGTAACAAAATTGGTTTGTAGTTTAAGCTATACACTTTTAAGTAACATTCATAAGGTTTACAAAATTTTGATCACTCTCTAGAATAGCCATTAAACATGGGTTGTGCTTGAATGCACACTACATAATTGATATAACACAACCACTTTTCATATCAACCAGAGTTATAGGCTCTTTATTGTAGAAAGAGGTAATCACTCTTCGATCATGCTATAATTACATCCTAACTTGTTAAACTTGAGACAACCTGAATGCACCCAATGATGATTGACACCTACATTATACAACCTAAATTAACTACATTATATGAGTGCCTCCATTTCTATCACAACATAGCCACATTAAACTTGGGTCACACATGAATGCATCATGTATTTGTTATAGCACAATTGTGCCACATGACCAATAGAGTTATGGATCACATAATTATAGTCACAAGAATATGTTCCTTGGTTGTGATCTTATGGTGATTCCACACAACAAAATCTAGACAAAACTCTAAACCTCTAAAAATGAGATCTGATGAGATGTTGCTTTAAAATATGATTTTCAAACCTGGAACTACAAATCTAACTTCACAATTGAATTATGCAAAAAGACAATGACTACCCTCAACCTGGTGATATCTTCTTGAATTTTTTCTGACTTTTTCCAAGAAAATTGTCCTTAGTTCTCCACAAACTGTCTCAAGTAGAGCAAAACACTGTGACAATAAATCACGCGTGAACTCACTTTTCTTTATGTCAGCCATAATTTTATTTTTTTCTATTTTTCAAGTTTGTCAAAATTTTGATGAAACTGATAGCCGACATTTTGACAAAACCCAGGTTCGTCAAAATTTTGATGAATGTCAGGGATAAACTTTCAAAAATTTGAAAATTACACATCAAATTTTACAAGCACCCAACGATACATCAAATTATACATATTTTGTTAGACATTTTCATCATATTTTGCAGTCAAATGAGTTAGTGAAATCATACAAAACGTCTTGAAGAAAGACCAAAAACATCATAAAATATCCTGAAGAAAGACCTAAAAATTGAAAAACGTCCAGAAGAAACCCAACAAGGTCAAATGTCTTGAAATCACAAAAACAGAGTCATTCTTTGTCAAGTCCATCAAATCAATCAGTCTTTTCCATTTGTCTAAACTACGTTGTCTCCGCGCATTTTCTACATAGGCAAGACTCATCTTTGAGTCCCTGAGACATTAGGTTAGTCCTTTTAAGTTTGTCAAAATAAAATCATGACTCAGTCTTTGGTCATCAAGAAAAAGTCATTGGTCATGTCGAACTATGATTTTTTTGAGTGTATGACGTAGGAAAGGCCATCTATCGATGAGCCCCCAAGGTTGCACTAGGTCAGTCCATTAGGGTTCATAGCACTACATTGGAACACACGTCAAAAGTCTTCAAGTCAAAACAAATAATTTTCCAAACAGGAAAACTTCTAAAAAAAACAAATTATGACAATCACTTATTCAACATGACAATCACACCAACATGTCAACATCAACATGTAGTCAACACAAGTCAATTCAGTCAACTTCAGCCATATTTGGTCAAAACAAGTCAAATTATCATAACCAGTCAAACTGTCAATTCTTGGTTATCTTTCAAATGTGTCCTTCTGAAGAATAGCCTCTGTCATTTATGCCTTAGGATGTGTCCTTCCTAGGCATCATCACTATCATTTGACATTTTTGAGGGATCCTCTTGACATTTAAGGATCACTCCTCTCGACATCAGTATATTTCAGATGTGTCCTTCTGAAGAATACCTCTATCATTTATGCCTTAGGATCTTGCCTTCCTAGGCATCTTCACTGTCACTTGGCATTTCAAGGGATCCCTTTTGACATTTATGGATCGATCCTCTTGACATCAACATTATTCAAGATGTGTCCTTCCTGAATTTAGCAATCTTTGGTACTCATCATCTTGGCATCATCAAAACCTTGGCACTCTGGCATCTCGACATCATCAAACATGACATCTTGACATTAAAACACTTGGCATCTAGACACACTTGGAAAACACTTGGCACTTGTCTATTGATTTGTCACCATGTTACTAGTTTTTCAGTGAGATCCCGACAACAGGATTTAGAGAAACAATGGTGTATCATGACATTTTTCTTATCTTTTGAAACTCATGTTACTAGTTTCTCAGCAATGTCTTGACTATGGGATTTATAAAAATAGTGATGTATCATGATAATAGCTTTATTTTGTTCTTCTGGCAATCATATTGCTAGTTTCTTGAGGATGTCCTAGAAATAGGATTTAGAGAAGCAACGACGTTTCATGACTTATCCTTCTTGTCTTTTTCTATTTGCGGCCTTGTCTGTGACTACTTGTCTTACATGATGGTACAACCTTGCACACATTGAGCTATGTCATATCATGGTGTTTTTTTTCCATTACAATAATCTGCCCAATCATGATTGAGAGCAATAAATATTAAAGTCCTATGGTAAAGTTTTGAAGGATTTGGTCTAAGAACTAACATGCATATCCTTTTGTCTTGACATCTTCTCTCGTCCATCTCACGATGATATCTTGTGACATACAAAAACATAAAGTGCATACCTAATCATAGATGCATTGCATTAGGTCCATACATCTTCATTGACATCATCATAAAAACCATCAATAGTGCATTACATATTGCATTATACATAGTCATTCATTGACATAATCATAAACATGGCATCCATTCAAATAAATACATTATGCATATCAACATCATCCATGGCATATCATCATATACATAAGCTCATAAGTAACCATCATAAATGCATACATGACATGGCATATAATTAACAACATCATCATCAGAATCATAAATGCATAAATCACATAGGCACCACGTAGTCATCATAATTGCATCATCATAATAACAATCATATAACATCATAAATGCATAAATCAAAACCCACATGTAGGCCACATCAAAATTGCATCATATATATAGCATCATCTCAAAAATATAATGTCACAGGATAAAGTCAAGGGATATCCCAAAAATAGAGCTCGTAGGCTCGATAGTTAATACATAACGTGTCATTAAATAAAGTCTGAAACATGAAGTTAAATATAGTAAGCATGCCCCTATGAAATGCTCTCCTCATCCCCTTGTGATGAAGAGTGTGGTGACTGAGGACCTATGCCTAGCATTGAGGTAACAGGTGGGACTACAGTGGCCTCTGTTTGTGAACCCAATGGGACTGATATTGATGGCATCATCTCCACGGTAACATGCATCTATGTCAACACTACAGCATGACTCTATGAAGCCGAAGGATTTGTCACTATAGGTAGACCAGGTATTGATCTATGGCCTAAACCCAGTGGTGCATGTGAGTGCCCTAACCTGTGACTAGAGGAGTGTCTATGGTGGGATCTGTGACTCAAACTATGGCCTGAAGAGGTCAAGCCCCCTGCACTACTCTGACTACCACTGCCACTGCCTAACCAATTGCTGCTTTCTATCCTCATCTATGTCCTCATCAGAGAAGGATCTCTCATCTTGGATGACACAACCTACTCATATAATTTCCTATATTTCCCAAGCCATACACTGACCCTGCCAAACTCGTGTACCAAATCTTTAGAGGGTCCTATACATAGTCATGCAAACTCTGTACACCACTATGCTGCCTCCTATTGGTGGATCACTACTTGATCCCACTCTACCCGAGCCACCTCTAACTCTGACTGTAGTGCTCTGACCTATGTGACACTCTCATCCAATCTCCTTTATAAGCATACCACCCTCTGGTCTGTCGTGGCATCATGGGGCAATGCCAAGTTGAATGGTACCATATCCTCTCCCTCCACCATGCTCCATCTCAGCAGTCTCTCAGCCTCATCAATGGCCTTATCCTCATCATCCTCCCTTGTATCCTCCTCTCCTCTGACTCCCTCCTCCCATGGCATGTCAGCCTCCATCTCGACCTCATCCTCATCATCCTCCCTTGTATCCTCCTCTCCTCTGACTCACTCCTCCCATGGCATGTCAGCCTCCATCTCGGCCTCATGATGAACCTCCTCCCCGACCTCCTACTCTTGTTTGACCTCCATCTCGGCCTCATGACAAACCTCCTCCTACCCGACCTCTTGATCCTATCTGACATCCTCCTACTCTAGTCTAGGCTCCTCCTCCTCTCTCTCCCCCTCCTCGGCCACCTCTAGGATAGCATCTAGTGCCCCTCTTGTCACATGCTGTCTCACCCTCCTGGCCTTCCTGTGGCCATCTCTCCTCCTCCTACCATCCCATCCATCATCTCCATCATCTCCATCTCTCCCTCCACCTCTACCTTCATCCCTACCGTCATCTCTACCTCTGCCTCTTCCTCTGTCACCATCTTTTCCCCCTTGCCTAGCTCGTGGCACGTGTGGTATAACAGATCTCTTATCAATCGGCGATGGCCCATCTAGATCTGTCAGTAGCATTGGTCGATGTACTTGCTACCACAAATGAAAATCAGTAGTAGTCCCTACATCTAAAACTCCACCCCTCCATCCCCACTACTGGGCTACTAGCCCATTAATCTACTACATGGAAAATGGTATAGGAATAGGCGGACCTCAGGCTCTTTCCCTCAAAGATTTGGCATACTTAGTTGTGCCTACCAGTACACCCTACTGCTCTCCAAACTATCTTAGTAAACGTTGTGGAAAATACATCTCTATAATGAGCTCACTCTACAATGTCCTCCCAATCAAATAACAATACTATCTGCAGAAGCTGAGATGGTCATCCTCATCATCCCACTGCTCGCAGTCTTTGTAAGGCCTACAAATAAATGAAATCATGGTGTCTATTCAATGATGCCACCAACCAGTCTCTCTGATCCTCATCTGTTGTAAGGAACTGGCATAGTAATAAGCATATAGCATCCCCTCTACTAGCTGTGGTCTCTGGATAAGAGGTCGGAATATGGACACATGCTCCCAAGCCCATTTTATTAGAAGTGTTGTGCCACATCTAATGCTCTGTGCTCTCCTGTAGGCCACCTCATAGAGCTGATGATATAACATACCTAGAAAACAAGGTCCCCAGGCATAAATAATCCTATCTTGTCTCATTCTCACCAAAACATCTCCCCAGCCAATGGGAAACCCATGTCCTTGATGATCTAGAATCTGGACTCCGCCGATCAATGTCGCCAACAGTGCATCAAACCGGCCATAATTCTCTGCCATAAACTCCCAGAGGATCTCGTATCCCTCAATGCCAACTCTTGCACCCTCATCTTGATAGTAGCCTATAAAAGTTTGATGGTTGTGCTAAGGGTCATAAACGATCCGCTCTCCTTGGATCGGCAGACGTAGGATACGGTAGACATCCTAGAGTGTAACTATGGCCTCTCCTATCAACAAATGGAATGAGCATGTCTCTGAATGCCATCTCTCATACAATGCAGTTAGAAATTCCCTATTTTCCCGAATAACGGGCATATAAGCAACATAATACAAACCCAGTTGCATCAACCATCGTCACTCTCGCGGACTCAGTTAATCTCAAAACCTGAAGGTCGATAGCCTACTCTCCCGCATATAGATAGGTGCTAGCTATCTCTGCACATGGTCAAACAACGCATCAACACCTTATGGAAAATCATCATTATCATCGTTATAACTCAAAATAATTTCAAATTTGAAACCCATCAAAATCAGCCTTAGTCAAAGTCAAAGTCAAATGCGTCACGTTGACTACAAATGTGTCATGAAGACTCGCTTGTGTCGATTCGTAACTCAATTGTGTTTTGAATCATCGATTACGTCATTTTGTCCCGCACTTGCGTTGCAATAGAGCATTTGCATCAAAATTTCTTGCACATGCATCACTTCATTCAAATGTGTCACTCAAAGTAACAAATGTGTCGCAAAATCACATATGTGGCATTATAACTCTCAATTGCGGTTCACTTTGGAAAATGATTCGCAATTTCTTGCAAATGCAACACAATCAATGGCTCTATCTTATAATCCTATGCACTTGCATCGTGACACATCAAATGCATCGAACGCAATGGAAAATGCGGCTTACGCACACGTGGATGCATCGCAGCACATTCGTTGTTGGCCCTAAAAACTTAAATCTTGCACGTAAAATGATAAAATGACAAGGTGGGTTAGGGGTACATACTATCGGCTCTGAACCCTTTGGTCGCCTAAAGGTCTGCACGATCTCCTTGCGATGCTTAGTCACTGGAATCACTATCCTCGTAGAAGTCCTCTTCACTCGTCACTCTCAAAATTTATAAAGTGAAAAGTGCAAATGAATTGACTTTTACCCCATTTTCAACCTATTTATAAAGTCAAACTGACATTTGTCAACTCTTTTATTACTAGAGGCCCTTTTGACCAATTTTGACCACTGTTTTGGCTACTCTAAACATGTCAGAATTCAAAACTGTTTGTGCCATTGCCTTTCCCATCACAAAATTGACTTATTAGGACACTTTCCAAATTTTTCTATCACCTGGCCAAAATTTGAAAAATTTCCTGAGGGGGGGCATCGATACTTTGTACCTTCACTGGGGCATGTTTCTAACTTATTTTCTTTGTCACAACATAACATGTTACATTATGATAAACAGGGGAAAAATGTAGACACTTAAAAATGACCTAGGCTGCAAGCTCTATTTTATCACTTTCATCCTAGCATAATTGTGACATTTACTTATGTCCTTGATCCACATTCAACTATTAATTAAATAATTCATAATTATTTAATTAATTCATATCTCTTTTATTCTTCATGATTATTAAATAAATAATTTTATTTATTTATTCAATAAGTCTTTAATTGTCTAAAGTCTTCCTTTAATTAGATAAATTTCTTAATTTATTTAATTGCCTTTGTTGATTCATGTCTTCTCGATTATTAAATAAATGAATTAGATTTATTTATTTAGTATGTCACTAATTCTCATAATTAAATGAATTTATTAATTTATTTAATTATCATTCATTATCCTCTAAATTAAATAATTATGTTTAATTATTTAATTACTCAATTTAACATTTTTCTCATTTTAAATAAATGAAATTATTTAAAATGATTTCATTTTATTAACTGTCACTCCATTTTAGTAAATAATTTGAAAAAGATTATTTGCTGTCACACAAAATCCATATTTTGAATTAATTTAGTTCAAAGTGGTATCTTCTTCCAAAAATCAAGTAATTGAGCAAATTCTTGATTTTCCAAATCTTTTTTTCAGTTCAACTCTTATCTTCTTGATTTTTTGAATCTCACAAATCAAGCAGTCTTTATCTTCTTGATTTACGAAAATCTTTATGGGTATGTGCAAGATCATCATGGAAAAAATAGGCCCTTAAGTGACAAAAAATTCAAAAAAATCAGAGTTAGGAAACTTGACGTAAAAATTTGAATAAGTTATCTATATTATTTTAAAAATATGTAAGAATAGAATCTATATAAAATTGAATGTAGTTTCTAAACTACTAGGTTTGTTAAAAAAAAATCTATTTGGTGAAAATTTGAAATTTCAATGCAGTGGTACTTAAATTTTACGGAAAAAATAAGAAGTGTTTATCTTACCACCCTAACCACAATAACATGATAATATTTTTTTATAATATTTTAGATATAAGTAGAGGATTCATGCCTGATATGATGCATATTTTTTTGTAATTTTTTTCCAAGTAAATAATTAATTATGAATTTTTTATTACAAATTTTTAAAAAATATAAAAACTCGTATGTCTGACCACCTTAACTTGGTCAAAACTTCATGAAATTCAATTTTTCTTTTTTTAATCCTATAGTATGCGAAGCATAGAATGTGATGCATGTTTTGGATTCAAAAAATGTGATACCGTTTGAAATCTATAGATGTTTTTCAATCAACCTATCAATCACGACTTTAGTCATAATTTGAATAGAAAATGAATAATAATTACTTATTAAATTCAAAGTAAAGCATATTTTATATTGATGGAAAGCTGATAATATCCTTTAAAAACCCTTTTTGTTTCATCAATTTTGGGTAAAAAATAGTCGCCAGCCACATACCCATCATATTGCCACTTTTTGGCCCATCATGATCCTGTACATACCCTTATCTTTTTGGCTAGTTATCACATTTATTCTTGACCGCCGATTTGATTTTCTCAAATTACATCTTGAACACTCATTTAAAAATATTTCCCTAACCCTAATTAGGGACTATCACATGAAATCTCATCCACTAATTTTAGGCTTTGTCAGCTTTCAATCTCGTCTGTCTGCTGAAAAATGCATTTTCTATAAAATGCCAATTTGCTCACATTCTCGAGACCACTTCTTTATTATAGACATTCATGCTTACATGTTACTTCACATTTTAGCTTATTTCATTTTGATTATAGTCATTTTTCATAAGCATTGTCATTTTTCATAGGCATTTAGTCATCAAATCCTTCAAAACTTGCATAGGACATAGTCATAGGAAATTTCTCACATACACAAATCTGAGGGAAATAATCATACGATCGCTGCAAGCTAGGAGGTTCTATGGAGGTGAATCATGGAGGCTTCAACAAGTAACTGGTATAACATTTCTTGTTTTAGTTTTCATTGTACTTGATAGATTCTTTGGGTTTTTATTTGATCTAATCCGCTAACCTTAAACTTGAAAATACCCATTGATACAACATCAATCTCATCACACAAAACACTAATGATTTGAATTCGTTAGATTTTACACCTTCCTTTAAAGAAGAGAATAAAATATCTCAACCTAAAGAGTCTTGTGTAAGTATGGCATTTTTTACTAAGAAAGAGATATCTTTGTCACAAAACAAAGAAACATCTCCTACTTTTGATCAAGAAAGTATCTTGTTGAGACTCCTCCAAGATCGTTTGATATCCCTCCCTCCAAGAACACGAAATAAATTTTACTATAAGAATTCATTTTGTGCATATCATAGAGTTCATGGTCATTCTACTAATGAATGTAAGGCTTTAGGTGATAAAATTAAACATCTTAAGGAGTGTGGTGCTCTTCCTTATGAGGGAGCACCTAATTCCTCTAATCGATACTGATTTTCACTCAAGCATTCATCTCATCAATTATTTTGGCTCATTTTCATATGTCACCTATCGTTGCCTCTTTTGGCTAGTTGATCGCCTTTCATTTATATGTAATAGAAAGCTTGGGATGTGTACGACATGTCTTAAGTTGGCCTGCACATGACGTATTGAGTTATCTTTAGCATTGTATTTTTGGGGGCAACCCTTCCATCCTATTGCATGACATAGCTTATTGGAAACATATGATTTTCCATATAGGGATTTTTGAGTAAGCTCTCATGTCTTCTTCTACTTTAAAGTAATTTTTCACAATAATGGTGTTAGCAACCACTTTAAAGTGGGGGCATACATCGACACTCATGTTTCATTGCGCAATTTTATTTCTTCCTATGATGTGTTTCTTTCGTGGTGGTGTCATTGAGTTTGATTTCCTCCAAGAGAGTGATATTTCTTTGACTTGTACTCTCTTGGAAACATTAAGCACAATATTCCCTAAAATGAGACCTTGCATGAATGAAGAAAAATTCCTTTGAACATCCCTCTTTCTTGTTGCATTTTTCTCTTTGTCCTTATCATAGTCATGAGGGTATGACTTTGATATGGATCTCTTGGGGCTCACCTAGTGAACAAATAGCTTCACTAGCCCTTGTGAGCATGCATTTTTCTCCTTGTCCTTATCATAGTCATGGGGGTATAACTTTGATATGGATCTCTTGGGGCTCACCTAGTGGACAACTAGCTTCACTAGCCCTTGTGAGTATGCATTTTTTTTGCATAGTGGATAGCATGTTCCACTTGTAAATCTCTTTTGGACAAACAACCTAGACCCAATCCACAACATGTTGGATGACCAATTGAATCTTGATTCGTTGCATTTTTCTTTTTTTTAATTTTTCCTCATTTATTTTTCTATCTTTGATGGTGTATGTTTTTGATCTGGTTATTGCTTCATATCTCATCAACAAGTGTGTTCCTTTGTGCCTATGTTGGTTTTCCATAGGATTTTGATCATAGGGGCTTGGAAACCCTATTGGTTATTGCCATCATATCTTACTAGTATTTGTACATTTGAACCCCTTGATTGCGTGGTTGGCTACTTTAGTGTGAGTTTGAAGCAAGTTCCTACTCTCACTAAAGTGGGGGCTAAATGGAGTGTAGGAAAATGCATACCCTTGCATTTTCACACTTGTTTGGGCCTGCCTTGCTTTGTTTATCCTTATTTATGTCTTAATTGGTCCTATTTTGCATCCACGATCTTAATGAATTGCATCTTTTTATGGCTAATCCTGACAATCATCAAAGGGGAAATGATAACTTAATGATTCTAGTTGTGTGTCCCTAATTTTTGGACTAGGACTAAGATGCTGCCTAGGGAATCTATATCCCTCAAAGGTCTTGGGACCCTAATTTCAAGTGTACCTTAAATGGGCCCCTTTTTGGAGTTTGTGCCCCAAGCTTCATTCCTCAAGACTAAGACACCACCTAGGGTGTCTTAGTCCCTGTTGATGTGTTTTTTATGCACTTCTCTATTGGAATTGTGTGCCTCAATCCCACAGGCTGAAATCTCTTGTGAGAAATTTTGGTGAGACTATTGAGATGTCTAGTCGATCTACTAGTTGATCTTGATTTGTTGCTGTGACCTCTTGATTCTCTTTGCGATCGGCATAACCTGAGCCTTTGGCGTAAATTGGACAGTCAGAATGATGTTTCGATGATGGTAGAAAGTCTGGCCGATATGGGTGTGACCTTTGGTCTATCTAGCTGATGCAGTAATTGGTATGACTTGCTCCCATCGGAATGTGTCCTAGCGATGGGAGTTGTCTTGACGACGAGTTGGCTTCTAATGGTTTTCGAGGAGACTCATGGGGACTGGAGTTATCTAGGAGAGACTTGAACATTCGGTATAACTCATCCTGACAAGAGATGTCTCGTTGATGGTTATTCACTTGATGTCATCGGGGTGACATGGAGCCTTAGTAAGAACTCTTAGCAACGGATGATTGTGTCACCAATGGTATGGTCTGTTGTCGGTATGACTCCTAGCGAAGGATGGACTCAGGGTGACTTGGAACCTACGGGGTGACTCTTAGCGATAGCCTAAGTCTTGCCAATAGATGTTCATATCGGCATGACTTGAGGGCTCGTTATGACTCATAGCAACTAGCGATTTTCTGGGCAATGGGTCTGTTGAGGATATTGGAGAAAGTTCTTGTTGATCTTTCTAATAGAGTAAGTATCGCTGATGGGAGTGTTGACATCGGTATGACTTGTGAACTTATTATGATCTCTTGTCGATAGCAATGACTTGCCGATAGCGATGGATGTGTAATCGATCATGTGGCATCGGGGAGACACAGTTAGTGTCTCACCGACATGCGAATACTATTTGAATGCTTTTGACCAATTGGAAGACTATCCTATGTGGTGTGTGTTGGACAAATCAAAGAAGGTGGAATACAAACTATTTTGCAGTTAGATGGTTGTGACCGTTCCTGTGGAGACTTCTATGTTGGAAATAGAAACATCTAAGTTGGGAACGGTTGGTATTGATATATGTTTGGGTGAGCAACCGTCTTGTTAGAGAGCAATAGAGAGAGGGTCGAGAGGCTAGCTGAAAGGCCAAGGCCATGAGGCTGAAACAGAGAAAACGAGAGGCAGGGTTATGCTGCTGAAATCTCTTGTGATCATGGATCATAGTTGATCTCTCTCATGTTGATATGTACTATATATTGTGTGAGGATATTGCAACAGTGGGAAGATTGTATGGTCTGATGGATTGATCAAGAAATGTAAAGGGGAGAGTTTACTACCAGGTTGTATCCAGAATGAACAAGATGTAATCTCTAAAAAGGTTATGAGCCTAAAATTGTATTGTAACCTTTTGTTGCTAAATAATACAATGGCTCAAACTTTGGAGGGTGGGGTTTTTTACCCGAAAGGGTTTTCCCCATGTAAATCTATGTGTTCTAGTTTTCTATCTTATCTTTCATCTATGTTGGTTCTATTTCTAGAATCTTTTATTTCTTACTATTGAATTTACATGTGCTTCTCTTAGAAGGATTAATGTGGGAAATGAATTGTGTTTGTTTCCGCTTTATGACATAGTTGTACGTGTCTTTGAGGCAATCTAATCAAAATTAAAGTTACCGAAGGCACTACTATTCTTGGAGGTTTCTCTGAGATGCCCTAAATTTCCCTTACAAGTGGTATCAAAGCCTTCTTCTGGTTGTTGGATCTGGGATTTCTCCTATGAAGATTTCTTAGCTTGATAGGCTGGAGGAAATTTGGAGGAATGGACTGATGTATTGATCATTTGGTGAGTGGAAGTTTTGTGGTATTCGGAGACAACATGCAGCTTGAAGGATGGTGAAGATGGAAAAGGGAGTTGTTCATGTTGTTTTTTTGTGACCTATGTCTCTTGGTTGGTAGCGGTATAACCTTGGTGTATGAGGTGGACTTCTTTTCTTTGTGGTTGTGTAGTAGTAAATCTTTCATATTGGGTGTCTGTGTGATAGGCTCCTTGGTGATATGGAGAAGCCTAGTTTGTTTCTCAGCCATGGAAGAGAGTGCTTATGCTAGGTGTTGTTTCCTAATGTTGGAAGGCACTGTTTCTTGTTAACCTTGAATACATGAAGGCTATGGAGTTAATCATTAGATGATTTGCAAGCCTCTAAAATAGCCTTTCTCTCTTTCTCAGATGTTTGACATGGTTAAGAAAAACTTGTGGTTATGTGGAGTTGATGTTAAGCTATTTTCTAGACCCTGGCTTTTGGGTTGTTGTTAGATGAGATAGTTGCAGTTCTACATGCATGCTTTGTGCATGGTTTGAGGAGGGTGATTTCTTCTCTACATGGGAGTGTTGGTACATGATTTGTCACTCAACATTCTTGTGGTGGTGCTTGTGGGATCCTTGATTATGGTGCTCATTGTGGACATGTTTGGAAAATTAGGTTTTGGCATGATTTGGTGTTTGAGTCATGTTTTCTATGTGGTTATTCTCTTTGAAATATCAGTGTTGCAGTTTCCAATGCAATGACAGGTTTGCATGTTTGATTTTTGTGATCTACGAGTTATGTGGTTGGTGGATTAACTACCCATTGGCTACAGTGGATAACTTGAATGTGGACTATCTTTATCCACGAGGTTGATTCATTGCTTGTGTAGACATGTTAGTTGGCCTTGTTTGTGGTCACTTGTGCATTGGTGTGATTTCTTTGAGATGAGAGGATGGACATTGTTGAGTACCTGAATAGTCGGTTATGGGAATCTATAGCATGTGTATCACGATGTCATGGATAGCTTGGTTGCATTGCTCTGTGTAAGCTTTTGACAGTGAAGATGATTATTCATGATGCTTGGAGAGCTCAGATGTCATGTTTCAGTGGGAGCTTTAGCAGTGACTATGGGTTCATCACATGGTGGTGAATGGTCTTCTTTAGTGTTACAAATGTTTCTAGGGAGATCTCTTAGATCTTGTTGCTTCATAAAGGGTTCTTTCACATTTTCATGGACATTATTTGAAGATGTTCAACATCTTGGATTCATGGAGGACGCTTGGAGTCTTTGGCTGAGGTGTTGGTGGTGCTTGACAGGTGATGTTGGTTTTGAGTCTGTTTGCTTTATGTCATGGTATACTCTTGTTTGTGCACTGGATTTTTGGCATTGTGCATTGTACTTGAGACCATGGTGAAGTCACTTGAAGCATGGTATCTCCTAAGGGGATATGTAGATCATGGTGTCATGATAAGTTCCTGATTCATATGATTGGAGCTTTGACAGTGGTTTGGTAATTATTTGCGTATTGGGTGCTTTGATTATTTTCTTGATACTTTGTGATAGTGTAGTAATACAATTGAAATTTAGCATGAGATGATCGGTTACTAGTACTCATGGATACATGAAGAATAAGGTGAGGTTGTTTTTCTCTTATGGGAGAAGTGTTGTTGATTGTTACTCTTGATAAAGGTTTTAGCAGAAAGTTTAAGAAGCCTACACCTTGGTTGAACGTGAGTTCAATAAGAGACCTATGAGGAGATTTCTCTTGGATTAGTCATGATGGCTTGCATATCTTGAAGGAATATTCTCATTCCCACTCTTGGTCTGCTCAGTAGTTTATCTGAGAGGTATTTGGCCCATTATATCTTTCAAATGTGTTTTATGTTCACTTTCATGATATGGATCTTGAATTATTGTTTAATGGTTCTGGAGGATTCATAGTGGAAGATGTATAGCTTTTTTATCTCCTTGAGCTTTTGTGTTATGTTATTTAGTGATGAGAATTGGTATGAGATGCTCTATGGGCTATTTTCCTGAAATGGGAAATAAAGTAGCTTGGTCTTCTTTGAGAGGCTTACATCCATGTTGATTACATGTTTTTTAGAAGTTGGTTTGATCTTGGTGATTGAACGGTTGGATGTTGTTAGGGATTTTCTTTTGGGATGTGAAGGAGATAATTCTTGACATAGTTGGCTATTAGAAGTGTATGTAGGAGGATGTTCTACAGGAATATGATGTGTAGAGTTTCTCTCTTTGGTCTTGGTTTACCTCCTGGATGTTTGGTTTCACATTACATTGGTTTGAGGTTTGGTCAGAGCTATAGTGATCACTTGCCTGTGGTCATGTGTTTTTCACTCATGTTCATGGGTGATGACATGGATGTTCTTAATCCTTTTTTCCTTTGTTGCATGTGGAGAACTTGGGAGAACTGTGAAGACTTGTGGTGAGAGAAATTTTTCTTGTAACAGTTTGTTGCAGATTGTGCATATCATTGTGGATATTTCCTTGTTACTACATGGTTACACTTTCTATGTGTTTTCATTGGTAGCCTTGTGATTCCTTTGATCTTTCAGATTTGGAATTACTCAGGCAGTGGGAGTTCCTATATGTGTTTTGTCTTCTTCGACTGATTGGCACTTGGAGCTTGCATTTGTTGTTAATAGGTTGGTTCTGGAGTGGCATGAGTTTACTAATGTTGATACCTTTAAGGTATGTAAGATTGGATGGAATAGCACGAGTTGTGGGTGCTATTTTTCAGTCGTGTGGGTTTATCGATTGGATGGAAGCAGTCAGTCTGATTGTTGTTCTAGCTAGTGTTTTTGTCTTGTTTCTGGAGAATGACTTCACGGTTGTGTTTTGTTTGAGGCTTTGAAGTTGATATTGCTTTTGTATAGCATCTGAGCACAGTGAAGTGGTAGCAGTATCTCATTGATGGTATCACTAGGATCTTTTGCTTGTGCATGTTAGATTGGTGCTTACTCACCTTGGCTTGTATCTTTCTTCCACAGGTGACATGTTGGAGGATGACAAGGATTGTTGCCTGAATGGTGGACATCTTGGATGTTGGTGCAAAATTCTTGATGGAGCATGAGAGCATGTTTGAGGTCTATGTGGTTTCCTGGAAGGCTATGATCAGTTGCATTTTGGTTGCTTTGTTGGACAGTGAGACGTTGCAGTTGGATGCCTGGTCTTTGTTGCAAATTTTCTAGTGGACTATTATCTGTGGAAACTTGTTGGTGGGGTGTCTTAAGTGTTGTGGGGTCTAAACTGGTGGAGCTAGTGTGATCTTAGTTTCTGAGTGCTTTGGAGGTGCCTGTGTGATCTTTGTCAAGTGGGAGATTGTTGGAATTGTGTACCTCAATCCCACAAGCTGAAATCTCTTGTGAGAAATTTTGGTGAGACGGTTGAGATTTTTGGTCAATCTGCTAGTTGATCCTGATCTGTCGCTGCGACCTCCTGATTGTCTTGGCGATTGGCGTAACTTGAGCCTTCCGCGTAACTTAGACAGTTAGAATGATGTTTTGGTGATGGTAGAAATTTTGGTTGATATCGGCGTGACCTTTGGTCTGTCTAGCCGATGCAGTAATTAGTATGACTTTCTCCTATCGAAATGTGTCCTAGCAATGGGAGTTGTCTTGCTGACGGGTTGGTTTCTAATGGTTGTTGGGGAGACTCATGGCAACTAGAGTTATCAGGGAGATACTTAAACGTTCGGTATAACTCATCCCGACAAGAGATGTCTCGCTGACGGTTATTCACTTGATGTCATCGGGGTGACATGGAGTCTTGGTAAGAACTCTTGGTGATGGATGATTATGCCGCTGATGGTATGGTTTGTTGTCGGTATGACTCCTGGTGAAGGATGGACTCGGGCTGACTTGGAACCTACGGGGTGACTCTTAGCGACAGCCTAAGTCTTGTCGACAGATGTTCATATCAGTATGACTTGAGGGCTCGTTATGACTCATAGCGACTAGTGATTGTCTGGGCGATGGGTCTATTGAGGATATCAGTGAAAGGTCTTTCTGATATTGCAGGTAGAGTAATTCTCACTGATGGGAGTGTTGACATCAATATGACTTGTGAACTCATTATGATCTCTTGTCGATAGCAGTGACTCTTGCTGATAATGATGGATGTGTAATCGATCATGTGGCATAGGGGAGACATGGTTAGTGTCTCACTGACATGTGAATACTGTTTGAACGCTTTTGACCAATTGGAAGACTATCCTACATGGTGTGTCTTGGAAAAATTAGAGAAGGCAGAATGCGAACCATTTTGTAGTTGGACGGTTGTGATCATTCATGTGGAGACTTCTATGTTGGAAATAGAAACATCTACGTTGGAAATGGTTGGTATTGATATATGTTCGAGTGAGCAACCGTATTGTTAGAGATCAATAGAGAGAGGGTCGAGAGGCTAGCTAAAAGGCTGAGGCCATGAGGCCAAAATAGAGAAAATGAGAGGCAGGGTTATGCTGCTGAAATCTCTCTTGATCATGGATCATAGTTGATCTCTCTCATGTTGATTTTCACTGTATATTGTGTGAGGATATTGCAACAATGCAAAGATTGTATGGTCTAATGGATTGATCAGGAAATGTAAAGGGGATATTCTGCTACCAAGATGTATCCAGAATGAACAAGATGTAATCTCTGAAAAGGCTATGAGCCTGAAATTGTATTGTAACCTTTTGTTGCCCAATAATACAATGGCTTGAACTTTGGAGGGTGGGGTTTTTTACCCGAAAGGGTTTTCCCCATGTAAATATGTGTGTTCTAGTTTTTTGTCTTATCTTTCATCTGTGTTGGTTCTGTTTCTAGAATATGTTATTGCTTACTATTGAATTTACATGTGCTTCTCTCAAAAGGATTAATGTGGGAAATGAACTTTGTTTGTTTCCACTTTAAGACATAGTTGTATGTGTCTTTGAGGCAATCTAATCAGAATTAAAGTTACTGAAGGAACTACTATTCTTGGAGGTTTCTCTGAGATGCCCTAAATTTCCCTTACATTCTCAATGCAGGCAGTGCGTAGGTGCACTACCTCTCTTGAAAGACAATCTTCCATAATCAGATTGCAAAACACTATCCCAAGGTCTCTAAAGTCAGGTCTTGACAGTACTTGGAATATCTCAATTGATTTATGTGATTTGTTGGAATCACAAGGAAGACTTACAGATGAGTTACAAAGCATGGGAAGTTGGGTTTGCAAATGTTGTTTCAAAGTAATGGAAGTGAATGAATAGTGGTTGTCCACTCAAAACAGCAAGCTAAAACTCATCAAGTTCATCTAATTTAGCTTCATGGTGATGCTTTAGATCCTAATCTAACCAAGGATTAAAAGAAACAACAAAAGGAGAAGGGTTAAGAAATCTATTCTAATCCTAAGCTATGAATCAATAGTAACAATGGTGGCTGCTACAGTAGACAGACTTCCTAAACTAAGTTTTTCTTACCAAGAGAAACCTATAGCTACACAAAACCAGTGCAATCTTCTAAGGTCTATTGATTTTAAAATTACACATACACATCATGAACATGCAATTGAACCAAGTTGCAGCAATGACATAAAGAAGCCTAGGCTAACTTTGCACAGCAACTTGTCATCAACAAGTGTTAAAAGTATGGGCTAGAATTTCATCAAATACTATAACAGCAACACCATCATGATAGCCATTCAAGAAACTAATACTAAAACTAACATAGAAGGTAGAACCATGCATGCAAGATGAGAAAAATCAAAGAGAACATCCATAAAATCATTCGATGTTGTCTTCTATTGCTGCAAATGCTTTTTATAATAGCTCTCCAACCCTTACAAATGAGGGGTAATCCCTTATTTATAGTTTTCCAAAGCCCAAATGAATGGCTAGGATCAATTTCCAACGAATGGCCCAGATTTGATTACATTAGGGTTTCACCTACCCCCCATTATCCAACAATTTAAAATACATCATTTGTCTTTTCCCTGTTTTGTCATCTAGTGCACAGGTGCTGTAGCAATTTCATCATTTAGCTGATTGCCCTTTTACTGTAGCTAAAACTGCCTAAAAGCTACCCTTTGCTTGATGCATTTTGCAGTGTTATTCATTGGATCAAATAGGCCTGTCAACGACTGACATCAATGGATTGGTTGCCCTTGATTCAGGAGGACAACTCCCTTATGCTTTCTTCAAGGCCACCCCCTTGTGTTTTTGTTATTGACTTCCTTAGCAAAGGCCTTCTTCTAACACTGACCCTATCGGTGGGTGCTAGGGGGAGAGGAAAACATGAAATGAATGGTGACAGGAGCTATGTGCATTCCTTGTTCAACTTTCTTGATGGGTCTCCTAACAAACTCGCAGTAGGCTCCTTGAATCATGCATACATGAAGCATCATAAGTGCTATCTTACACAAATTAAGGAAAACATTAGTAAAATCTTGCAAAATCCTTGTTAGATCCATCCATACATAATCAAAAGATCATAATATTCATATTTGGAGCTCATTTTGGACCATAAACATTAATGTGGGCCCAAGGGGGCGGGCAACGAACGAGGGATAGCAAACCAAAAGGGAAGTTCCCAAACCTCACAAAACTTAGCAAAACCAAGATTTTTCAATTATAGCACATGGGAAAACGAGAAGGAAGATTCCCTAGAAAAACTTCCTTAATATTGGACTCATTTGAAAAAAATTGGAAGCTTGGAAGGGGAAAGCTAGAGGCTCACCACCCTTTTAAAAAGGCAATGAGTACACAACAACTCAAAAGGAAAGTCTCGGATGGTGACAGAGGGGTGGAGTCCCATAAATGGCCACGGAGGGACGGAGTCCCGGAAACGGCCACGGAGTGGCTAGGTTCCAGAGGCCGGGTCGCCAAGGCTCCACGGATGTTCAAAATGGCCACGGAGGGACGGAGTCCCAGAAATGGCCATAGAGGGGCCAAGTCCCAAAAATGGCTACAAAGGGGCCGAGTTGCAAGGGCTCCACAGATGTTGAAAATGGCCACAAAGGGATGAAGTCCCAGAAATGGCCACAGAGGGGTTGGGTCCTAGAGGTCAGGTCATTGAGGCTCCACGGATGTTCAAAATGGCTATAGAGGGATGGAGTCCTAGAAATAGCCACGAAGGAGTTGGGTCCCAGAGGCCGGGTCGTTGGGGCTCCATGAATGTTTCAAAACAGCCAAAGAGGAAGGGAGTTCCAGAGGGAAAGTTCTGAAACCACCGAAACTTTAATGGAACGTTGACAAAATATTGGCAGTTCACTTAGGCACCACAAAAACATCCCAAATCCACCTGAAATTTGTCCCGAGAGTCAAAAATGTGGAAAGCGGACCATTGATCAGGGACCAAATCAGCAAGAAGGGGACAAAGGGCATAAAAGGGACAGGGTACTTTATTTCTCCCCAGATTTGAATACTCGAAGTAGGTGAATTTGGGTAGGGGGATTTGATCGTTTGAAGGCACATGACCAATTTGGGCTTGGAAAATGGGGCACGCAAAACAAGACAGGAGCAAAGTAGCTTGTTGGGAGCAAAAAAAAGGGGGTCCCTGCCTACGATGGGGTGTGTGTGCAAAACATGCACAATAGTCCCCCTTAAGGTATTTTCATAATTTAATTTCAAATCTTGGCAGGATTTGGCCTCCTTTAATTAATGATTTCATATGTTGTCTCGTTGTGGTGTAATTTTGTGATATTAAGCATAGATAAGTATAAATACAAGGTTATTTCACTCATTTCTCATCCTAACACACCTAGTAATCTAACAAGCATCCAAGCAATCAAGTATTTGAGCATTCAAGAGTAGTTCATCAAGCATTTAGAGCCATCATCAAGATTCAAGCATCATGTCAAATATCTTCTTGCATCACATTTTTTTTCTGAGCTAACATTTGTGATGTAGGGTTTTGATTCAAGCAAACAATTCAAGTCAAGATCTATCAAGCATTCCTTTGATTCAAGATCTACATTCAAGCTATCCACCTCACACAAGTTTAAAAATTTCATGACAAGGTTTTGGTGAGTTATAACATTGTATGGTGTTCATTTATCATTTCCCTTCATATTTTATTTCAAGATTTAATTACCAACAAGGGGTTTGACCAAGGAAAACCCCCATTTACTAATAATCAATAAGTTTTTCCTCTCTTGCATTTTTTTGATTGTAGATTTAGGTTGAAGACTTGAAGATCATTTGAAGTGCAAAGTTACAAAGTTGCATTACAAAGTTGACATCTTCATGGAAACTCACCTATAGGCAAGATCTAGAAGTTTTAGGACCAGAGATCTAAGAAGGAAGTGCAAATATTGGACCTCAAGATCACATTCGAAGATTTTAGAAATTCCAAACAGGACTAAGTTGCCACCTAGGGCGTCTTAGTCCTCCTGAGGGTATTTTTTAGAGATTCTTTCAGATCTTGTTCTGGCATTCAAAGATTCGGCATCTTCCCCAAAAAATAGCAGTAGGACTAAGACAACAATGAGGGCGTCTTAGTCCTCCCTATCATATTAAATGATAGTATTTTTACATTTCCATACTTCCGAGGTACACACATCCTAACTTTTTGTTTGATAATTTCATCATTTGCATTCACCATTTAGCTTGCATTACTAGGTTTTATGAGTTGAATGTTAAGTTTTCTTTTTCAAGTTTTTGCTTGGTGGTGAACCCTTCAAAGCCTAAAAGAACCCCTCCTAGGTCTTCCTTGTTGAGAATTGACTCACCCTTTGGGTTGATTTCAATCCAATTTGGGATCCTAGGGCATTCTTGAATGATCTAAGGAGAATAGTGGAATTTCCATCACACCTTATTTTTCTTCGGTTCAATAATGTTATCTATAAGTGTAGTTTCCATTTGAGATAATGTGGTATAGTTAAATTTACGTCACTTTTTTTAACGTCCAATATTATGAGGAATGAAAAATGTCATCTTTTCTAGTAAAGTATTTGTGTATGAGTAGAATGTGCTTAAATCAAACTTACCCCAACCACCATGTATAAATTTATGAGTAGTAGCTTTTAAGTTAGGCTAAAGTGTTCATACATAGCTTTAGATCTAAAATAATCATAGAAGATAGTGCCCAAGAAAATATTGTGTTATTCATCCATGAAAATTTCTAAACATAATTCTTACATTTAAAAATTAGAAAAAAATGAAAAAAAATGGAAACAATCCATAATGTCATTTCTAAATGACAAATTAAGAAAATGATTTGATTTATAATTATACTTATATTTGAGATTTCCACCCAAAAATAAAAAGCATAAAAATATTGTATACTTAATTATCACTTTTAAAAACACAATATAAACTATCACCTTCATGATATCAATGTAGAAAAGTATGTCTTAAAAGGAAGATTAAAAAGACTATTTGCATTGTATCACTATTTAATATCATTAAAATGATCATCAATATAATAAATTAAAACATTTTCTAAATGCTTTTAGATATTGCTATACATTTTTTAAAATTTCAATAATATAATAATTATAAATACTTATGTCTATTATTTGATAGTACCTTTGAATGTTATTTATTATAAACATATTTGATATTATCTTTAAAATATACTAATATTACCATTAGATAATAAACATTGGAAATAAAACTTGAATTTTAAAAAACTCAGAATCAAACACTTCCATCAAATCTAAAATTTTGGTTTTCCATTATAAAAAAAAGTTGATTTGCATTTGACAATTACAGATGTAGTTAATCCCCAAGCTCACTACCAAATAATTTGTATATCATTGTTTCTAGATTTTTAACTTGACACCCATTATCTTTCTTTTTTTTTTGTTAATCCAACCCAACAACCCTTGCCTTGGGCTTACTTTTATGCCAAGTTTTGGGGTATTGAAGATGCGATTTGGGGTGAGACTAGTCCACAAGAGCTAATTGCACGAGCTCGTACAACATAGTCGACACTTAAATCTGATAGGCAAGAATCGAACCTTGGACCTATATGAGACGAACCCAAAGTCTTAGCACAACTATACCAATTGCACAAACTAATGGGAAAACCTTTACTAAAAGATCAAAAATTTATTTATAATATTACGATACAACAATGAGTAGAAATTTTACACCTTATTTATAACACTACAAATTGTTAAATAAGATGTCTCTATCTTCGACCAAGTTTTCTAAAAGCGCACTCACCTTTTCCAAGTTCAATAGCTCTTTTGATTTTCCTTTCATCTATATTTTATACCCACTGCCTTGTATATTTTACTATAACATCCTGAGCTTCTAATAGACAAGAAACAATGAAATGCCCCACCAATGTGTGTAGAATTTCACCCAACTCCTCCAGGTTGTAATAAGAGCATTCATCAAGTCTGATCAAGAGACTATTGGATGCTTTTTCATCATATTGTTCAATGTATTTTGTAAAGCCTCTAAGCTTATTGTCCACTCTCGTCTACTCTTCTGGTATAAGCTCTTGTTTACTCTCTTGCTTTTCTTCAACAGATGTGTCCAAACCATGCTTCAACTTTCTCTCCACATGGAGCATTGTTCCTTCACATTGTATACATCTCGCGAAGGCTATGACATTCAATGTGCCAAAGATATTGAGGGGGTCCACAACTATGTTGTCTGGACAGTCCACAAACTTTAGCACATCTTGTGTCTCCCTGTATGCTTCAAATGCATCCTCTATATCCACAACAATCTCAATATCAACTATAGCTTTGAATATGCTTGACATTGTCTCCATCCACCCCTGGCTCCTGATTTGGTCTCTCTAAATGGGCCGAAGACACTGATTTTCAGCTAGTTTACCACTACCCATTATTGAAAGCAATTTTGGGCAGCAAGGTGAATATTTTCTCTTTACTGGAATACATGGGCTCAAGGACTGACTCGTATTCCAAATATTCATCATTTTGTAAATCAGACTTGCTATGAATTTTGCACAATTTCTAACTTAACTAAAGGATCAGAGGGAGATAATAAGAAAAATACAAATGAATATAGCAGACAGAATGACAAGGATATTGAACATAACAACAAATTACTTAAACTATCATATTGTTGCTGCAATCTTATATTCAATAAGACTAATCATGATTATTGTTACCAATTTGTCACCTCAGCTCAATTGGTGGAACTGGTTGAACATTATTTTATCTTAAGGTGAAATTTCAGATTGAGTTTAAGTGTTGTTTGCATCTTTCATCATTATTCATCAAGTGATAGTTGTGCATTTAAAAGAATAAATAAAGTTTCAAAGTGCTATTCAAATGTTCCAGAATTAAATGAAGTACAAAATTGAGCATTTAAGCAACAAAGCATTCCAGATGCTTTCATTTATTTCATGGAATAATTCATATTTACATAGCTTCATTTGATTGCAAGAATCAGAATGATATTACAACATTTGCATTGGAATGCATTTTCTTTCAAATGAAAAGAAAGAATTGAAATCAAATATCCACACAAGCCGTGGATGTGACTATCACAATGTATCCCTAATATCACACTACACTATTGAAGATGCAAAAGATAAATCATATAAGTAATGACATAATCATCATTTCCTGTTTTGGCCGATGGTTGATGATGAATGGTGCACCTTTGTCTACTCGAGCTCTATTGACCTATAAGAAAAAAGAGGGGGATGTCAATGGCTCCAATTATGAAGAAACCTATATGAGTCACCCACAATAGTGCAGTATACTATTAATCATACATTGAAACAATCAAAGAAGTGCAAAAGAAAGGAGTTGAAGGATAAATATCATGATCATCATATTCTATTTTTTATGCTAACTTTGTTTGTTTCCTTGTGTAGGTATAGGTAAAGTCACGAAGCTAATCATTATTCAAAGACCAAGCATGTGGAAAAAAATGGGCTCCCACAAGGGTAGAGCTTGGCATACTGCCCTACTCATTGTACGTGGGATGATTTAAAGATTACATCATCATATTCATCAAAAGGAGTGATATACAACTGAAAGAGTAAAAGCATAGTTATTTTTCAAGCTACTAAACCAACTGTGCATTCATAAGAATCAAGTGGATATTTTTCTAAAAGCTATAGGTGAATAGTGAGTTTAGTTCACTCAATTAATTCAGCTAAGTACATTTATGTCAAACATGGTTCTATAGTTCACGATTCTGTGTTATTCAAGTTCATCATGATCATATATGTCATGCAAGGTTCAGTTCATCAGTATTCTTTTCACAGTCAAGGATAGTGAACGGGTATACATTATGCCTTAATGAAGAGTTTTGTTTTAATTTTCATTACAGAAGAGAGTAGATTTAAAGAACAGGTTGTTAAGTGGAACATAAAAATACATGAAGAGTTCCAAGTTGAAGCCCAATAATGTGAAATAATAGACAATGCATTCAAGTAATAAATGAATAATGAGTTCTAGTTTGATTGATAATATAAATACAGCATTAGGGGTCTCGAGGTGAGAAATTATCATTCCAGAATTATAAGGGAAGGACAAGTATAACAAGGATGCCTCGAAGGTGTTAATTTTTCACTGGAAAAATCAAGTAGGATGTAGTCCATAATATTACAATCTTTCAATTTGAAATCTCTACGTAAGTCCAAGAACAGAAAAGCAAATGTTGTATGGTAGAGTTAAGTAATTCAAAAAAAAACAATGATGTGTACAAGGAAAACAACATGGGGATAGTAATACATTCAGAGACTTTTCATATCTCAATCAAAATACACTGCTTGGGAGATTCATTCCATCATTCAGGTAAATCTACAAGGAATTGCAAATATCAGATAGACGAAGGTGCACAGTTTTGACAAGGATTTAAATACATAAAGGTCATTTCCATAATGAGCAGATTATGCATTGAGTAAGTAATCTACAAATTCAGTCAAAAGTAAATTTTGTGTGCAAAAAGGAAACAACATGAAGTTGTTATTCAAGTAATCCAAATAGCAGATGCATTTACAGCATCTCAAGGACTTATGGAGGGTGTTATCGTTGATATATTCTAATGTATTTTATTCACAAAGAGGAAAGTATGGAAACATGTAAATAGCTTAACAAGGCATACTGCAAGTACAGATATAAGAGGGTTTTAAATAAGCTTTCCGTTTTATCATATGGTGGTGTACCTGTGCAATGGAGTGATATAGATTTTCTAGGTTTCTAAACACTTATATGCTAAATGCTGAGAAAACTCGAATGCTAGAAAAGAGGCTCAGTTTTTACACAATTATTGAAAATGCAGAAATAAGAGAGGGGTCAAACCCAATTTTAGTAACAAATTCCAAGTCTAAGTTTGCAACTGAAAACTTGTACAAAAGAAACAATGGCGGTCGAGTTAATTTTCATGAGAATATTAAAGACAAATAGATATATTTCCAGCTTACCCATGTGAGTTTCTTTTCAAACAAAATATCAAAGTAAAGCATCAGTTATAATGGGTTGAGCCCATAAACTAAATACAAATGAGTGCACAGATTTTGTTACTCTCACAAGGTTTTTTTTTTCTAAAGCAAATGGTACAACAAATAGCGAGTACCCACATCTGGGGTTTGCTTCTAAAATACAGAAAATATAATTGCAGTGATAACCCATGTGAGGATTTTGTATGAGACAACAAGAATACAAAAGTGAAAATTTCCTTTGGTGGGCCGAGCCTCAGAAGTAGAAAATGTTAGTTTTCCATCAATTTTCATGATACCCACAAAGGGATTCATCCTCAAATGTCAAGGAGAGAGATTCTTGTTTTGGTTTGAGCCCAACAGCTTTTAAGATGCATTTTTCAAGATACATATAGCTGCAGCCAGGGATATGTTAGAGTCTCAAACCCTATGGAAATATCCAGTGCAAGCTCGTGTGGGGTGGTTAGTAGACATAAAGAGTACAGAGATAACAAATATACACACAAGAATATATATAGACAATGCATTAGAGGCTATGATAGCCACGGCCATAAGGCCAGAGTGAACAAAAATGTGAAGCCATAGAAGCTATGAAAAAATAGCTTACCTTGTGTACAGAAGTAAAAGCATTAACCCACGAGCAAGCTCTCTCATAGAAATTTCAAACGAAACCCGAGCTCATAATAGGTCGGTCAAGTAGGGCAAAGTCACAGGAATGTAAGGAGAAATTAGAAACAAGCATGAACAGGCTACAACCATAGTGATTTCTCTTGCTTTAAAATGAAGTAAAGAATTTCAATACTGCAAAAACCAAGCTTACCCATTGAGGAGCTCGACTAACTGAAGGAGTGGGTGAAGATTCTTGAATATACAAGGTACAGATTCAACTCAATCATGGTGATCCTATTCCTTCAGATAGAGCTCATTTTTTTCCAAGTGATGAGTGCAAAATGAAAATGATTTAGGGTTTGACCATCTTTTCCTCATGCCCTAATTCGAGCTATTTATGACTATCCAGAATATTTGCAATTGAAGATAGCATATGGGGAAATTCGAATGGGATTATCATTGCATCATAATTTAATCAAAGTCTTAAGTTTAATATATGTTGGAGGCCAAAATTTATATGCCTAAGTTGGCCAATGCTTTAAGTCTCTAGGGCTTGTGCCTTGTGTTATTGCTTTGAGAGAAAAATTGAAGATTTGGTATGCATGGTGAATACCTTTTGACCTAGGAATGTTTTTTTATTATCAATTATCTATTTAGAGCTTCTGTTTTAATTGATTTAAAAGAAATCAATTGGAGATATTGATGAGAGAATAATTATGCACTGATATTTTTATGATTTTTTTTTAGAAAATCAAAGCATTGTAATGGAGAAGTAAAATGTTTTTTTTGCAAAAGATTTTATAATCTTTAATTGCAAAAAAAAAGGCAAATTTCAAAATCTCCAATCCTATAAAGCATAATCGTAAAGCAATCTTTTATAAATTGTTTTATGATTTCTTGCTATTTTTAGCAGATTCATTATTGACTTTTCCTCTTGGTCGAATTTGAGTCTTATCTTGGAGAGAAGGTGTTTTTTGGGCTTTTAAAGCAGATTCAACCTATTTTTAGGGGTTTGACAATTTGATCATAAAAGTAGTATGTTTTTTTTTGCTTTTATGAAATTTTTGAGATAGTTTGAAGCTTTTTTTCCTTGAGCTTCTTTGTGAGCTCGGATTAGGGTTTCTTGAGAGTGATATCTTTGAAAAGACTTAGTCTTTTTTCTCTCCTTCTCAGTTCATATTTCAGTTCCTGCTCATACACAATTTTGATTTTGTGAACTTCTTGTGCTCGGTTTCAGATTATGACATTCTCCTTCGGTTGAATAATGACAACATTCCTACTTCTCAATTTTTTTGTTTACTTACAGTTTCAATTTGATTTTATCTTGTGATTTTTGTTTACATAGTCCTTGTTATGTCCTTAGACTATAATTCTTAATGTAGAAAGTTCAAATACAGGTTGCATGTTGTATTTCAAGTCAGGTTTTCATGCAAATTATTTATGTATCAATTGTTCATGAGAGGTTGTGAGATATTGTGTTTTTCTGAAAGCTGTTTGTGAGGAAGAAATCAGAATCATCATTAAGTCATTACTAGGTTTTGAAAATCATTTGTTAGTTATATGTTTTAGTTTCAGTCATCTTTCTATCCCTTTCCTTAGAGATTATTTAGAATAGGATCTATCATTCGGAGAACTAGCTCTCTCTGGAGATTCCTTCTTTGTTCAGATAACCCACATCTGAAGAAGGTTTCCATCTTTCAGTAGATTGTTGAATATTTCATTCAGCAGGGTGCAAATCTATTGACAATAGTTTTTGGCACGCCTGGTGGGACATTCAAGCCATTTTAATATTTTTAGTTTGTTGTTTGGTGTATGCAACATATTTTCCAGCCTTCTGGAGGCTCATTATAATATACCTAGCAACTCCTATTTCTGATTTTTGCATGCTAGTATAGTCTACGCATGAGAAAGATTCAAACAAGATCTAGTATAGCATCGTTCCAATATCAAGAGTTGTCCCCACCATAAAGAAGAGGCAGAACAACAAGGAGGCTTTTTGAAACTCCTGCAAGAGCGAAGTCAATGCCTCATGTTCTCGGTGCCTTAATTTTATCACCAAGAGTACCAGTTCCAATCTCACAAGTACCGCTAATGGCAACGCCACCAAGGCAGCACCCATTCGCACCCTTTAATGGAGGAAGCCCATTAGATATCGCTCAACACGATGAAATACCAGTTGCAGCCCTTAGAAGTCTTCCATATTTCACCGAAGAGGACTTCACTACACTAGTTGAGCACATCCGTGATGTGGCCACGCTATGCTCGGTGCATAATATCACATAGGAGAACGTTGCACTAAGGTTGTTGGCTGCATCACTTAAGGGCAAGGCATTATAGTGGTTCAAAGGCCTCGCAGCCAACTTGATCAGGACATGGGATGTGTTAGGTAATGGCTTATACCAACATTTTGCTGATAAATCTGACAACTTGTCTTTATTAGAGCAGTTGAGCACCATTCAGAGGGTGCGACATAAGCACTTGGCTGATTTCAACTACTGATTTCAGAAAACCTGGGATAGGATTCCTGCAACGGTAAAGCCCTTACCAACACATGCTTTTTTGTTTTATTTAAAAGCTCTGAATAGTAAAATTGCAGTCATGACTCAGTCTATGGGTGGGCTAACACTTTCTAACGCCTACAATATAGCCATTAACACTAAAAATTGCCTCATCCAAGCTAGAGACATAGCCCCTAGACCTCCTATGCCTTTGTTTCTAGAAATACAACCACCTATTCCTATTGCTATAGCTCCCTTGGCTATTGTCCCACCAATTCCAACGATAGGATATCATAATACAACACAAGAAGTTGTTGTTCCAACCCCAAATCAAGAGATGCAAGAGGTTAAAAATATCTTAAAGACCTTTGGGAATGATCTTGTGACTATTAAAAAGTAGGTTGATCAAGAACATAAGCCTTATCAAGCCCCTTATCAGCAAAACTAGCAAAATAGACCCGATTTTCAAAATGATTATCAAGCCTAAAGGAGGAATTTTAACCCTAGACCATTCCAACCATACAATCTGAACGTAGCCAGTTTGTCAAAGGAACTTGTGCCACAAAATAATGTTGCCCAGGATTGTGATTGGTGTTATCTGTGCAATCAGCCCCATAACTAATCAGCATACGCCAATGGAATGAGAAATCGAGCTTTAATGGTTATGTTGTTTTAGAAAATGTTGCAGATCAGAATCAAGAACAACAAGATAATGTAGAGGTTGCCTTGCCAAACTAGTAGAGCTCTGAATTTTGTGGTGTGAATTGCCAAAGTCAGCAAAATTCTCCTATTTTGGCTAATACCAGGTCAAAAAAGAGAGCTATGGATCTAGGACAGCAAGCTAGTAATTCACAGCAGCAACCTTCAGTCAGTAAGTAGCCTATTTCATCAGATGTTAATGTTGTCATGCAGCCTAAGATGCAGATTCTGCAAAGAGGTCAAGAGATTCCCAACAAGGAGTCGTCAAAAATACATTCTCAGCCTCTACAGAGGCAAAATGAAGTTGTCACAAAAAACTATCAGAAGGTAAAATCTTCATCATTCAATATAGTTGAGCATCTCAAGAAAACAACCGTTAGCATGTCGATATTAGATGCTCTATAGCTTCCAAGATAGAAAGGATTACTGTAGGATGCTTTGGCTGAGTTGTCTATTTCTAACAACATCAACCAAGGAGTTGCGAAGGTTGTGCTGGCTAATGACCTTGCTAATGACCTAAAGGATAAAAGTGGGCAAAAAGTGAAAGAGGTAAAACCCCCTCCATTCTATTTAAGTCTGATTATTGATGATAAAAAATTTCATAACTGTGTGGTTGATTCTGGTGCCAGTAGTTTAGTCATGCCTAAGAGTTTTGTTGATAAGTTAGGTCTTGTTTACAAGCCTAATCCTCAGAAAGGCGTAGTGCAATTAGATGGGTTTGTTGTTAAGATTGTTGGTATTATTAAAAATTTAGCTCTTACCTTGCACGCATCCACAAATTTTTCTATTCATCAGGATATTCATGTCATAGACTTACTACCGCACTTTTCCATTTGTCTCTCAAGGGATTTTGCAGCTAAGTTGGGTGGTTTTTTGTCTTCTAATTGGTCTCATTTGTTTTTAGAACAAGGTATGGTACAAAAGTGACCATAAAGTATGAACCTCTTTTCAAAGACCAGATCGAACCATACTCACCAAATCCTATAAACACTAACCTCTATGCCACCTCTGCACTGGAGGAGCAAACCATGACCTTAGACTGTAGCACCCATGTAGACAATATCAATCTAGATGAATGGGCAACCAAAGATCAAGAGCTTGATCCGTTTCAACACATAGATGAGATAGGATTAGGAGTCTATATGATTCGAGAGTCTGATAGTGATATGCCTAATCTTTGTAAAGAGGAGGAACCGTCTACAGAAAAAGGTAATGAGCTTTGGAAGCTTTATTTTGATGGTTTGAGGAGTAGTGTTGGTGTTGGGGGTGGAGCTATATTGATATCGCCTGAAGGGGGTAAATATTTTTCATCTTTTAGATTTGCTTTTAGTTGTTCAAATAATACAGCCAAGTATGAAGCATTGGTGCATGGCCTTGAATGAGCCTACAAATGAGGTATTAAATACTTGCAAGTTTATGGTGATTCAGAGTTGATTGTAAATTAGATCAAAAATTTAAATGTTGCCAAGAACGATTTGCTTAAGAAATACAAGCATCGTGTATTTCTTCATGGATAATCAAGAAGAATATCGAGGATAATCAAAAGACATGGCATGAAAATCTAAAGTTAGCTCTTTGGGCTAACAGAATAACTCCTAAAAGGGCCACTAGTTGCTCACCTTTTATTCTGACTTATGGTAAAGAAGCTAAGTTACCTATTTCAATTGAGTTACCAACTTTAAGTTATGTTAAGGAACTAGAGTTGTTGAATAAATAGCCTCTTGAGGTGAGGTTTTCACAGCTGGTAGAGCTCGAAGAAACCAGAAAGGAGGCTCTTAGGCAGCTGGAGATACATCTGGCTCAGATGAAGAATTATTTTGATAAAAGGGTGAGACCACGTGGTTTCATTGTTAGAGATCTAGTTTTCAAATGGAATGAGTTTAAAAGTAGACCTAGATGACATTCCAAGTTCGATGCAATGTGGGATGGGCCTTATGTGATCACAGAATGCAAGGAAAATAATGCATTCCAACTTTCCAAGATGACCGGCGAGGTGTTGTCTTTCCCAGTTAATGGGATCCACCTCAAGCACTGCCTCTGAGATAAGTTATCTCATAGTTAAGTAGAGTAGTTTGCAAATAAGTGTGTTTCGCACATTTACTTTCAGTAGTTTTTCTTTCCCTAAGCGATGTTGTGCATGTTCTATTGGCCATCAAGGCCTATTAGTTTGCTTGCAATTCTATTTTGTTTTTCTTTGCTGCTATTTGGAGTGTTGTTGTTCAAGTATCTGAGTTTCAAGAAGGGGGAAAATTGACTCTGTGTCCAATGGATTGTTTTAAGGCCACTGATCTATGCTTAGCAAGCAAGCATTTAGCGGAAATCACCAAAATGTTACCAATTTTTCACTCAGCTCAATTGGTGGAGCTAGTTGAACATTATTTTATCTTAAGGTGAAATTACAGATTGAGTTTAAGTGTTGTTTGCATCTTTCATCGTTATTCAATAAGTGACAGTTGTGCATTTAAAAGAAGAAATGAAGTTTCAGAGTGCTATTCAAATGTTCCAAAATTAAATGAAGTACAGAATTGAGCATTTAAGCAACAAAGCATTCCAGATGCTTTCATTTATTTCATGGAATAATTCATATTTACATAGCTTCATTTGATTGCAAGAATCAAAATGATATTACAACATTTGCATTGGAATGACTTTTCTTTTCAAATGAAAAGCAAGGATTGAAATCAAATATCCACACAAGTTGTGGATGTGACTATCACAATGTATCACTAATAGCACACTACACTATTGAAGATGTGAAAGATAAATCATATAAGTAATGACAATCATCATTTCATGTTCTGGCCAATGGTTGACAATGAATGGTGCACCTTTGTCTGCTCGAGCTCCATTGACCTGTAAGAGAAAAGAGGAGGATGTCAGTGGCTCCGTTTATGAAGAAACCTATATGAGTCACCCACAATAGTGTAGCCTACTATTAATCATACATTGAAACAATCAAAGAAGTGCAGAAGAAATGAGCTGAAGGAGAAATATCATGATCATCATATTCTATTTTTTATGCTAACATTGTTTGTTTCATTGTGCAGGTATAGGAAAAGTCACGAAGCTGATCATTATTCGAAGACCAAGCATGTGGAGAAAAATGGGCTCCCACAAGGTTAGAGCTCAATATGTTGCCCTACTCATTGTAAGTGGGCTGATTTAAAGATTACATCATCATATTCATCAAAAGGAGTGATATACAACTGAAAGAGTAAAAGCATAGTTATTTGTCGAGCTACTAAACTAACTATGCATTCATAACAATCAAGTGGATATTTTTCTTAAAGCTACAGGTGAACAGTGAGTTTAGTTCACTCAATTAATTTAGCTGAGTACATTTATGTCAAACATGGTTGCATAGTTCATGATTTTGTGTTATTTATTCATCACGATCATATATGTCATGTAAGGTTCAGTTCATCAGTATTCTTTTCACAGTCAAGGATAGTGAACAGGCATACATTATGCCTTAATGAAGAGTTTTTTTTTAATTTTCATCACAAAAGAGAGCAGATTTAAAGAACAAGTTGTTAAGTGGAACATAAAAATGCATGAAGAGTGCTAGGTTGAATCACAATAATGTGAAATAACAGACAATGCATTCAAGTAATAAATGAATAACCAGTTCCAATTTGACAGGTAATATAAATACAGCATTAGGGAGAAATGCTCATTCCAGAATGATAAGGGAAGGACAAGTATAACAAGGATGCCTCAGAGGTGTTAATTTTGCACTGGAAAAATCAAGTAGGATGTAGTCCATAATATTACAATCTTTCAATTTGAAATCTCTACATAAGTCCAAGAACAGAAAAGAAAATGTTGTTGTATGGTAGAGTTAAGTAATTCAAAAAAAAAACAATGTTGTGTACAAGGAAAAGAGCATGGGGATAGTAATACATTCAGAGACTTTTCATATCTCAATCAGAATACATTGCTTGGGAGATTCATTCCATCATTCAGGTACATCTGCAAGGAATTGCAAGTATCGAATAGATGATGGTGCATAGTTTTGACAAGGATTTAAATACATAAAGGTCATTTTCAGAATGAGCAGATCATGCATTGAGTAAGTAATCTACAAATTCAGTCAAAAATAAATTATGTGTGCAAAAAGGAAACATAATGAAGCCATTATTCAGGTAATGCAAACAGCAGATGCATTTCCAGCATCTCAAGGACTTATGGAGGGTGTTATCATTGATATATTATGTTGTATTTTATTCACAAAGAGGCAAGAATGGAAACATGGAAATAGCTTAACAAGGTGTACTAGAAGAACAGATATAAGAGGGTTTTAAATAAGCTTTTAGTTTTATCATATGGTGGTATACCTATGCAATGGAGTGATATAGATTTTCTAGGTTTCTAAACACTTATATGTTGAATGTTGAGAAAACTTGAATGCTAAAAGAGGCTCATTTTTTACACAATTATTGAAAATGTAGAAATAAGAGAGGGGTTGAACCCAGTTTTAGTAACAGATGCCAAGTCTAAGTTTGCAAATGAAAGTGCAAAAGAAACAATGGTGGTCGAGCTAATTTTCATGAGAATATTAAATACAAATAGATATATTTCCAGCTTACCCATGTGAGTTTCTTTTCAAACAAAATATCAAAGTAAAGCATCACTTATAATGGGTCGAGCCCATAAACTAAATACAAATGAGTACACAGATTTTGTTACTCTCACAAGGGTTTTTGTTTTTGAAAGCAAATGATACAACAAATAGCAAGTACCCACGTCTGGGGTTTGCTTCTAAAATACAGAAAATACAATTGCAGTGATAACCCATGTGAGGATTTTGTATGAGACAACAAGAATGCAAAAGTGCAAATTTCCTTTGGTGGGTCGAACCTCAGAAGTAGAAAATGTTAGTTTTCCATCAATTTTCATGATACCCACAAAGGGATTCATCCTCAAATGTCGAGGAGAAAGAGATTCTTGTTTTGGTTCGAGCCCAACAGCTTTTAAGATGCATTTTTTGAGATACATATAGCCACAGCCAAGGATATGTTAGAGTCTCAAACCCCATGGAAATATCTAGTGGGAGCTCATGTGGAGTGGTCAGTAGACATAAAGAGTATAGAGATAACAAATATATGCACAGGAATATACAGAAAATGCATTAGAGGCTGTGTTAGCCGTGGCCATAAGGCCAGAGTGAACAAAAATGTGAAGCCATAGAAGCTATGAACAAATAGCTTACCTTGTGTACAAAAGAAAAAGCATTAACCCATGAGCGAGCTCTCTCATAGAGATTTCAAACAAAACCTGAGCTCATAACAGGTCGGCCAAGCAGGGCAAAGTCACAGGAATGTAAGGAGAAATCATAAACAAGCATGAACAGGTCACGGCCATAGTGATTTCTCTTGCTTTAAAATGAAGTAAAGAATTTCAATACTGCAAAAACCAAGCTTACCCATTGAGGAGCTCGATTAACTGAAGGAGCGGGTGAAGATTCTTGAATATACAAGCTACAGATTCAACTCAATCATGGCGGCGCTATTCCTTCAGACAAAGCTCATTTTTTTTCAAGTGATGAGTGCAAAATGAAAATGATTTAGGGTTTGACCATCTTTTCCTCATGCCCTAATTCAAGCTACTTATGATTATCCAGAATATTTGCGATTGAAGATAGCACATGGGGAAATTTGAATGGGATTATCATTGCATCATAATTTAATCAAAGTCTTAAGTTTAATATATGTTGGAGGCTGAAATTTATATGCCTAGGTTGGCCAATGCTTTAAGTCTTTAGGGCTTGTGCCTTATGTTATTGCTTTGAGAGAAAAATTGAAGATTTGGTATGCATGGTGAATACCTTTTGACCTAGGAATGTTTTTTTTTTTATCAATTATCTATTTAGAGCTTCTGTTTTAATTGATTTTAAAGAAATCAAATGGAGATATTGATGAGAGATTAATTATGCATTGATATTTTTATGATTTTTTTTTAGAAAATCAAAGCATTGTAATGGAGAAGTAAGATGTTTTTTTAAAAAAATATTTTATAGTCTTTAATTGCAAAAAAATAGCCAAATTGTAAAATCTGTAATCCTGTAAAGCAGAATCGTAAAGCAATCTTTTATAAATTGTTTTATGATTTCTTGCTATTTTTAGTAGATTCATTGTTGAATTTTCCTCTTGGTCAAATTTGAGTCTTATCTTGGAGAGATAAGGTGTTTTTTGGGCTTTTAAAGCAGATTTAGCCTATTTTTAGAGGTTTGACAGTTTGATCATAAAAGCAGTATGCTTGTTTCTGCTTTTATGCAATTTTTGAGACAGTTTGAAGCTTTTTTTCCTTGAGCTTCTTTGTGAGCTCGGATTAGGGTTTCTTGAGGGTGATATCTTTGAAAAGACTTAGTCTTTTTTCTCTCCTTCTCAGTTCAAATTTCAGTTCCTGCTCATACACAATTTTGAGTTTGTGAACTTTTTGTACTCAGTTTCAGATTATGACATTCTCCTTCAATTGAATAAAGACAACATTCCTACTTCTCGATTTTTGTGTTTACTTACAGTTTTAGTTTGATGTTATCTTGTGATTTCTATTTACAAAGTCCTTGTTATGTCATTAGACTGTAATTCTTAATGCAGAAAGTTCAAATACAGGTTGCATGTTGTACTTCAAGTCAAGTTTTCATGCAAATTATTTATGTATCAATTGTTCATGAGAGGTTGTGAGATATTGTGTTTTTCTGAAAGCTGTTTGTGAGGAAGAAATCATAGTCATCATTAAGTCATTACCAGGTTTTGAAAATCATTTGTTAGTTATAGGTTTCAGTTTCAGTCATCTTTCTATCCCTTTCCTTAGAGATTATTTAGAATAGGATCTATCATTCAGAGAATCAACTCACTCTGGAGATTCCTTCTTCGTTCAGATCACCCACATCTGAATAAGGTTTCCATGTTTTAGTAGATTGTTGAATATTGCATTCAGCAGGGTGCAAATCTATTGACAACAATTACATAGACAGATATAGAACTCTATAGAGTTCTAATATCTGTTATCAGATTACTATCTGATAATCTCTACAACTCTAGGAAACCTTATTTATAGTTGTAGAAAGGTAGTTCATCACTTTAGTCAGTGCTCAAGGTGGTCAAGATAAGATAAGAACTTCTTATGTGGAAAGTAATAGGATTAACATATAAAATATGGTATAGTGGTGAGTGAGTCAGATTCCATATCTTATCTTGATAAGTGGAGTGAGTCAGATTCTATATCTTATCTTGATTAGTGGAGTGAGTCAGATTCTATCAATGAGTGGAAGAAATTAATTCCAACACTCCCCCTTAATTTTTAACACATATGCTTTAGCATTCAACCAATTTTCAACTTCACTTGTCTTGTCCTCTTGATCTTCTGATCTCCTTCATTATCTCTCGTCAGCTTCACGAAGGTTTGTGACAATCTTCAATCTTCGTAGTGACAGTGATTGCTTTTTCTCATTTCGCTTGAGTGGCAAATTACTTCATCTAATTTTAGTGGGCTTTGACTGCAGTTAACTTCTCCTACCGTGATTTAACTTGGAGAAGCATTAAAATTCCTTCTTTCTTTGATATCTTCAGGATCTCTACAACCTTTACTTTGGGGGTTTCTTTAGACTTCACCACTAGCTTAGGTGGCAGTTCTTTTTCTTCTGCATCTGCAGCCTATTCAATGGCTTGCAACTTCCTTCACTAGCAGGTTCTTTCTCCTTCACACTGGATCTCTTTTACTCAGGCCTTTTCAACAGCCTACAACTCATTGATTTACAAACCCTTCAAACTTGGGAAAATCTTTGAATAATAAACAAAAATTTTGATCCTCTTGCATCGACTTCACCTTTGACATGGAAAATTTTTTAACTCTTTCAGGTATCTCCCTTCCAAGAAGTGTCTTTTACTTGCTCAGCAATAGCTTACACACTAAACAGTTTATTTTTCTTTGGCAAAGCACTTGTGGCTTTTTCAAGACAATGCAGTATCCTTTGTTCACTTTCATAAAATCTCATGATCTACCAATCTCCTTTTCTTTTGGCAGATTCTTCTTTATCAACAATTGTGCCTTCTTTCATCTTGGTTGTGGCCTTTTCTTCACTTCAGTAGCAACGACTTCGACAGACTTTGACTTTCGACAATTTCAACTAATTCAGACTTTTGCGATTTCTTTCAATCGGCTCTCAATTCTTCCTCTACCTCTTTTCCTTGGCAGCGACTCCAGTATAGCTTTTTTTTTAGTGATGATTTATCTCTTCAGAGACTGGCAGATAATTCTTATTTCTGCAACTTCCATATGTTGGCTCCCATAAACTTGGCACCACTGCAGGCACAATCTTCAACTTGCTTTTGATTTGTGATGGCAACGATCTCCACTTTGATTGACTACACTTTGTTTGGCTACCATCAGACAGTGGTTGTGTAGAACCTTCTCTGCCGCGATCTCTTCTAGATCACTTCCTTTGAACAGCTTCATATATGTGATATGGCAGTGACAGTTTCAAAAATCTCTTCTCTGACTACAATCTGCAAACAACCAAACCTCATCTCCCTTTGTTGTTATCCTAGCTCTGATACCAATTTGAAGGATCGGAGGGAGATACAACAAACAGAATAAACAACTACAAACAAATACGGAAGCATAAAATGGACATAACAAGAATTATCTAATCATCAGGTTGCTACTGCAACATTATATTCATTCATTGATCATGATTACATGGACAGATATAGAACTATGTAGAGTTCTAATATCTATGATCAGATTACTATTTGATAATCTTTACAACTCTAGGAAACCTTATTTACAGTTGCAGAAAGGTAGTTCATCACTTTAGTTAGTGCTCAAGGTGGTCAAGATACGATAAGAACTTCTTATGTGGAAAGTAACAGTATTAACATATAAAATATGGTAAAGTGGTGAGTGAGTCAGATTCCATATCTTATCTTGATAAGTGGAGTGAGTCAAATTCCATATCTTACCTTGATTAGTGGAGTGAGTCAGTTTCCATCAATGAGTGGAAGAAATTAATTCCAACATTAACTTGCTGCCAAATACGAGAGCCGAGAAATACCAACAGATGAAGTAGAAGAAGCCCAATAAACTGATTGCTAAAATCAAAACACACAAAGGAAGGAGCAATACGAGGCAGGAAAGGGATATTAAAATATTCCACAAAGTTAGGCTACGTAGAAGGCGGGGAAAGGAAATTAAAATGTCTCATCCTAAAAATTTTCGGATCTAGGAGAAAATATGCCAGGTTAGGGCAGAAGGGGTTCACTAAAACGACGGCTGGCTGTAAGAAGAAACCTATTATTTTTATGAATTTGGCTTTCTCCAAAGAAGTTGCACAAGAAAACGCCGTCTTGAACCATCTGCAGAGCATGAGGATCCATCCCACTAAAATGAAAACGCACTGAAGATAAAATGTCAAATTACCTCCTCCATGGTGATGAAGAAGTGAAGAACGACCTTTTACTTTAGCGGCCATGAAGACAACAAAATTTGTGACCATTATTCCCGCACCTGGACTGAACGCTGAGTTCCGCAGAAAGTACAATGTCTTCCATGCACGAACTGCAACCCACGACTTCATCACCTCTCTTCCTAATGACTCCCGCATATGGCCATGGCTTTCCCCGTCTTTACCCAGCCTTTCGGCAATATCGGAACGGACCCCATCATGCGCAAGCTTACCAGACAAGATGACTGCCCCTAACAAGAGGAGGAGAGATGAGGCTGCTAGTAAGAGTAGCACACCAGATGACACGAACCACAGCCCCGTTTCACTTCCAACTTCGGAGCTATTAAAATTTTGAATTGCAAAAATTTCTGTGCCAGTGTGAAACGACAAACTTACAAACAAGGCGGCTACGTTGCTCCAGCTCCCACGGGTGCCTGCCATCGCCATCCCGGGCAGAAGACATCCCAAAAAGACACACATTGTGAGCCTTGCTGCATCCATTTTCAGTTGGTTATCGACTAAGACTTCAAAGTCCTTTGCACTAGACGGGTCAAGGACATTGTATTTCTGAATATCAATGTAGCCCAGAATCTCTACTGTAAGAGCACTTAAAACGAAGAGATTGTTTGAAATCCAGGAACTTATTTTTACATAGTCTCTGGCTATCTCCAGTAAAATGTCCCATACCATGCATATTATAAAAGCACAGGGGGCAAGTATCATCTTGATGTCATCCAGATCATAATCCATTTGCAATCCCAACCCTCCTAAACTCAATACAAACAGACCACAACAATGATCTTATTAAAAGAGCAATGCAGACAATGAGCATGCCTCCATTCAAATGATCTAGACTATATAAATAGTGGCTCCAGCCAAATTCACTGTTCACAAATCACCATCAATAAATTCACCATGAATTACTGGCGAATCGTTGGTGATGAATTTTCCAAGAGATGAATTTGTTATGACGATGAATTGTTAGAAATAAATATGTTGACAATGAATTGTGAATTTTTCTAAAACCGTAAATACTAATTCCAAACAGCTTGGTTTAATTTTTATAGGTAAACCTCTTTTAAAACAATAAAATGACGGGCATTATACGAGTTTTAAGTCTAATCTGGACAATGCTGATTGTATCCCATTACGTCGTTGATTTATTGTACGCTTCTCTGAACCACTCATACTGTAAGGACTGCAAGGAAAACAAAATTCCTGCCTTGATAGTCCCCACGTTTATTTGTAAATATTACTCTTCCCATAAAGAAGGGATTTATTCAAAGTAATGGGGCAATTCTTTCTTTTTCCAGAGTAATGGCTTCACATTCACTACCTGCGATTTATTACCACTTCAAAAGCAGGCTGCAGGCGAGATATCGATGCTTTGCCCGAATCGATAAATATGCGTATTTTTTAAGAGATAAAGCAGAGAACAGTATGCATATAATTGCAGTGTAGTACTTAATTTAGAGTCCAGTATGCATATAATTGCAGAGTATAGTACTTGATGCATTTCGTGAATGTAAAGAAAACTAGGGGAGAGGGCCCAGTAGTCATGCGGGTCTAATAGTTGCACATTCAATTGTGACGATAATACTCAATCTTACCACATATTTATACTATATATTGTAAATAAATAGTCTAAATGTAAATAAATAAAAAACCAAATGTTGATAAAAAATGGACCCATACTTGAACACATGAGAACCTCTAAATGTTATATGGAAAAAACATAAATACATTCATGAAGAAGTGAAATAAGTATTTTTTTGTCTCAAATAAAATATCATAACTCTCCACTATAAGTATATCATTTAAAAAATAAAATGTTCGTTTAATAAAATAAGAAACTCATTTAAATAGGTATTGTTATCAGAGTGAAAAAAATATTGTTCTTATGTGTACAACAATTGGGGTAGCAATGTACAAATATTGGATAATTTTATATTAATAGTTTGTCCTATCACAAATATAAAATGTGAGCACAATAAATAACATGTATTTTCCTATTAAATGTGAAGGATTTTCAAAAAAATTTAGTGTTCAATTATTGATCCATTTTTGTTCGATATAAGTTGTATTTTAAATAATTATGTGTTGTTTTTATAACAACAAATAGATTTTTTGTGTTCAACTATTAGTCCATATGTGTTGAATATAAAAGGTAGAGATATCAAAGATTTATGGTTATCAATAAGTATTTGGTCCACTTAGGTTGTATATTAATTTTAATTTAAATAAAAATATAATATTCTACAAGCAACAAATGATATTTTTTTGTTCAACTATTGGGGGTTCCATGATTAAGTTTTAGTTGAACCTTTAAAAAGTCAAATTTTAGACACTTCTTAAAAGATCTGTTGATGTGGCGAGTTGTATGATGAGTCACACCTCCAAACCTTAGTTATAGATAAATAATAGACCAGTCTACATTTCAAAAAAAAAAATGAAGGTTCTACGATATTCTAGTCAATCGCTACATGCTGACAAAGTTAGCCTGCACGACTACTGGGCCCTCTCCCCTAATCTTTCACTGAAGGAAAATAAGCTCTCTAATCTAATAAAATGTCTGAACAAGCATAGATTAATTTAGAGTAATATGTGATAGATATGGGTTTGGATAATTTAGAATTAAATTTTTTTTAACAAAAGTAAATGCAAGATAAGATGTATTTAGTTTTACATTCAAAGATAAATAATTTTGATGAAGATTGTAGGATTTTGTTTCTTATAGATCTATAGGCTAATCAATATCCTTTTGTTTGGAAAATATTTTGACATTATCATAGATTTTGTCTTTAATAAACAATGATTATGTATTTGTAGATTATTTTTGAATATGTGGATTTTTTATATAACTCATAAATCTGGTCTAACAAAATGCATGCTACCACTTCCTAGTTTATTTTGATTGTAAAATTTATTAAATATAGTTACATTGAAATATATTCTTATTGAATGGCACAATACTAAATGAGAATTGGCTAGGGTGTGGAAAATTCACCATTATATTCTACCCCTACTTTAGGTGCATGACAATTATGAAATAATCATGTATCTTAATGTATGTAGCTCTCACAAGCATGCATGTAAATTAAATACCAAGAGGTCCTTTGAAATAACATCATGTTAGTCTATGCTTCATAATTTGTTCTTGATAGAAACTTACATAAAATAAATGAAAAAGAGTAATGAGTAGCTTCTATCATACAATTGTGTTGTCAAGTATTTTACAAAAAGTATACCTACATGAGGATTCTCAAATCACTTTGTCTCATCTCATGTCTCTTTTCCTTAATAACTCATGAATGTGTTAGCAACTTAGGTATCTCAACCTTGGTGGGTGAAGCCACAATAGTGGTTTGCAATTGAAGTGAGAAAGGAAAACTCGCAAAAAATGAATGCATGGCAAAAAAATTGATTTTAGGGGTTCATACGAACCTATTGGTTTGACCGAACCCATTAGGGGTTCACTAGAACCTGGGTTCGGGTGAACCCTTTTGATGCTTTCCCGCCAAAAAAGCCAACAAAACCCCTTATAAAAGGGGGACTCGAATGAACCCTAGTTCGAATGAACCCCTAGGGTTTCACTCGAACCCCCCTTATTCGTCATCCCCCCTAAGACACAAAAAAAACTTGAATTTTGGCACTTCAGAGCTTGGGTTGAGGGTGAAAATGGAATAATCTTCACAAACCCAACTAGAATCAGGTAGTCCTTGGAACGAGCTATCCAACGAATATAATTTTAATATATTTTGGTTTTATCATATATTTATTTTTTTAGTTTTATTAAACTTTTTCATCGAAAATGAAGGTCTTTGTTCTGCACATGTGGAAAATAGAAGATTATCAAAATAAAATTTGAAAAATATGAGTGCACCAAATATTGAAGTCCTTGATCCAACAAAAAGATAAAATTTAATTTTGATATATACAAAAAAAGTTATGCGTTATACATTCGTACTATGTCTAAATTGTAATTGGTTTGACTTCGAAACTTGATTAAAGAGAAAATATTCAATAAAAAACTATCTAACCAAGTGGAAGCACTAGATATCGGAGTTATGAATCTAAATTCAAAAGAATTAGAATTTTATCCTTCATAGAAAAAATATTATGCATTATACGGTGTGTGTCACTTTTTAAAAATGATATTTTTAAAAAAATACTAGTTTTCGTGGGAGATGGAAAAAGAAGTGCAATCTGATTCCAAAAAATTTGAAAAAAATATTTTAAGAATATATAGAAAAAATGTGATGAGACTCTAGTTCGCATCATTTTCAAATTCTTCACGGTTTAGCTGCTATAGATGCCTGAATGTGAAGATTCAGTTAAAAATAATAATTTCAGTGTCTAGTTTGGCCAAAAATTGTAAACCACTATTGTGGGATCACCCTCATTCTAATGAAAATATTACAAAAGGTACAATTTTAAGCTTATAAACAAGATCACTATTTCTAGGTTGTAGGGTTAATCTTTTAACAAAAAATAAACATGTTAAGTTGTTCAATAGTTTCAAGAATAGTGCCTATAAAATAGGTCCCTTTGAGCCCTACAATTTTAAAAAGGGAGTAAATTGGTCTCTCGAATCAATTTTTTTGACCTCTAGAAGTTTATGTATAAAAATTAAAAATATGGTTGATACATAAATTAGAGTTGTAAGAAGAGTTATATTTGTTGACCAACTTATGATGCATGTTATGACACATCATAATGCATCTTTGCATGAATATAATAGAACCAAAATGGAACACCCAATTTGGTGAGTGGATTAATACAACGTTATGACAAGTGAGAGGAATTTGCTACTTTTTTCCTATGGATTCATCTTGATATTTGGGATTTGGACACCACAATTTTGGTGTTTTCAACTCATGGTGTTTTAATTACCATTTGATGGTTTCATGTATTATATCTCTTAAATATTATGTTATTGATATGAAGGTTCTATGTATGTTTTTGTAGATATTGTTAAGATATTAGAATTCCTATAGATTTCTAGTTTGTAATACTCATGTAATGGCCTCATTTATAATTATAGTGTACATTGTTTTCTCCTATATAATACATTGGGCTACCTCCCAAAAACTTTATCCCACATGCATCTATGTTATGGTCTATTATTATTTTTATGTTTATATGTTCTTCCTCTTAATGTAATTGTTAATAGATTAAAATTTCACTATCCTCCAAATTTTGGTGTAGAAAATATTTCTACATACTATTCTTCCTTAGATTTAGGGTTAGATCTTGATCAACTTAGATTCTAGGTGTTATTTAGATGATATCTTATTTTAATATTTGTTTGAGTGGAAGCTTGTGTAGAGGGAGTTTTGATCTAATTATAGGAAGAGATAACAAATACATCAATGATAAAAATTAAATATAATAAAGCAAAAATTTTGAGTTATGGAAGATCAAGATAGAGAATGTTCCTGTTGACTTAGAATTATTGGTTCTAGTAGATAGATCTAAACCCACAATGACATCACAAGAAGATTTGGAAAATAAGGATAGAAAAGGAAAGGATCTTATTAAGCTCAATTTAACTAATTTAGTGTTGTTGAATGTGTATTAAGAGACTAGCACAATGAAGTGAAAGCATTTTGGATAAATTTATCAAGCTAAATAGACTAGATCAAAAGGTGTGTGAGTGATGTGGATCTTTTATAGGTTGTCCAGTAAGCCCAAAGTATTATTAGTACTTTAATATCCCAATTAGTTCTATTTGCATTGCACATTTTAGTAAGAGTGGTTCCAAGGATCTTATTCAATGCTTCACTCACCCTATTTGCTTTTGGATGGTAAGGGGTGCTCCAGCTATGTGTAATCATGAAGTTTTCTAACTCCTTTATAGTCTTATTGATATGGTTTTTTCCTTGGTCACTTTTTATACTTCAAGGACACCCAAACCTAGTAATGATATTGTGATATAGGAATTTAGTGGTAGTGTAAGTAGTATAGTCTTTGATTGGTTCATATTTTCCCCACTTGGTTAGGTAGTAAACATCAGTAATGATGAATATTGATTTAGATAATTTCATAAGAGGATCAATAAGACCAATGAAATCAATTACCCACTTTTCAAAGGGGTTTTATGCTAAGACTAGTTGGAGAGGAATTTCATTGCATATTGTGGAGCATCTGGTTCTTTGGAAAATATCACATTTCTTGACATACTCTTTGTTGTCCTTGGATATAATGGGCCACCATAATCTCAATAAAAGAATTTTCTTTGTTGTAGCATCCCCATAGTTATAACCAACTACTATTTTCTCATGTGCTTCTCTAAGAATTTGCTCCCTTTCATGCTTGTAGATGACTCTTTAGAGTACGTCATTTTTTCCTTTCTTATATAGTGCTCCTTCGATGAGGGTAAATGGTAATGATTTTTCAATATGGTATTTGTCTATCATAGGAATTCATATCCTTTGGTATTGTTGTGATCTAGAAAAGGTATGCACCAAGTAGGTCCTCATTGATAACTTCATTAAGCTCTTCTCCTATATCAATCTTGGATAAGTAGTCTAATCCTTAATTGTGTTTCCCTGGTTTGACCATTACAGTTAAACTAAATGTTGGCAAGAGACATTGCACATATTTTTTGTTGTTGTCATTGATGGCAACCCTTGTTAGTAATTCGATCTGTACATTGTAATTTGATCATATCGGCAGACAAATTGAAGATCAATGATCTATTAAGTTAGAACAAAGCATCCTGTAGATTTGTGTTCTTTGATTCATATGAAAATTTTTTGTTAGTATTTTGTGTTGTGGATCTCAAGGATGATTGGTAGATGTATTATTTGTGTTATCTGTAAATCTTGGTGCCTCGTATCAATTTGAGTGTAAGTTAGAAGATCTGGTTGACTAATTTTTTGTTCATCAGTGTATGAAGGTCGACTTGGTGAATATAGTGTGTCACAGATATTTGAGTTATTGTTTAAGAGTTTTTGTGTTCAAGCATTTTGATTTGGGTCCTCACTATGTTGTGGTTGACTCTTGTGGATGTGCATTGAAAATTATGGATGATTTGAGTCGATAGTTTGTAAATATTTCTTATTTTGTTGAAGTCGAAATGAAGTAATTAAATCCCTGTACCGGATATATATAACTGATCATTTATATCATTTTGATATATTTTCAATGTGAGTTGATGTATGTTGTGAATGTTAGAAGGTCGGTAGAGCTATTATACACATTTTCACTTGTGCATTAAGGATTTTGTGAAGTGAATTAGAGCAAAATAAAGTAGAATCAGTCAAAATTTCAAGAGAGTGATTGATGAGCCTAACCGAAACTGTAATCAAGCATTTGTAGATGCTACTTTCTCAATTCAAATCTTTGGAAGTATTCCAAACTTTTGTAAGTCAGTGAGCCTTTCAATTTTTGAGCAGTGAGTTCTAGGCAGTGTGCCTAAATGCAAGTACATTCTCATTTTGTAAACTTTTCTTTTGAGTATACTTAGAACATATTATGGATTGACCTCCATCATGGTTTTTCCCCTAACAAGGTTTCCATTTAAAAATCCTTGTGTTATGGTGTTGTGGTTTCTTGTCTTATGTGCATGCATTTTTATTTTGGTTGAATGTTATCAGTACTTTAAGGATCAGATTAATAAAGTTAAAAATTCCACAACACTGATTCACCCCCCCTCTCAGTGTTGCTTGATTCCAACACTAAACTCCTAGAATAGTAAGAGCCATCTACATATGGGTCAACCCACAATACCATGTCCCACTTTTTGGCCAAGTTAGACATTAATATAAGCATTTTTTTGATAAAATTTCACTTTATGAAACTTATAGAAACTAAACCATTAATAATTTGGAGATGATGTGAACTAGTGACTTGTGAGGATTTGGGTGTAGATTCTAAATATATATATTTTAAAGCAATTTGGAAATAAATTATGAAGGTTTTTACATAACTTCTAATATCTTTTTTATAGCAAACAACACTTTTATAAAGTGATATTTATGTCGTCATGCATAACTTTTTTTATTGAAATGATAGAATTATAATTTTCAAAATATAGATTTTTAATAACAATATCTAGTGTATGGATATTTTTTCATAATTTTTTATTGCATGTTGTTTTTTTAATTAATTTTTTAAGTTAAATTAATTATAATCAAGACATCGGTGTATGTTGTCACCCATAACTTGTTTTGTATGTATTGATTTTTTTATGAAACAAGAACATCAATGCCTAGTGCACATATATTTTTCATACTTTTTTTCTCTATATTTATATTTTTTCACATGTTGGAAATAAATACCTTAATGTTTAGTGAAAACAACATTCATAAGAAAATAAATATAAATATAATATTAAGATTAAAATATTTAAAATTATACTTTTTGGAAAGCTTATAATAAGAGCTAGATACTTACAAAACATAATTTCTAAATGAATTTATTTAATCCCTCAAAATGTAAAGAAAAAGTGTTTTTTGCTAGCATTTTGATTAGTGTGAAGGAGACTTCAGTGTAGGTATGTTTTAAGATTAGAGGGATTCTATCCAAGGGGGTTCAATCTAAGGGGGTCTTATCTAATCCTCATCAACTAAAACCATTTAGATGGAATCCCTCAAGGCTTAAATCATCATTTTTTCTAAAAATGTGTGATTTTAGGAAAAAATCAAGATGTCCCAAGTTTGGGACCCATTATTGTGGGGTGACCCATATACGCCCTTGCCCTTGTATCACTAGTTTGTTTGGGAAAAATTTTAGTGGCTTATGATTAGTATAAAATGTAAAGGGGGTATATAATAGATAGTGCCAAAATTTATGCAATGCATAGACCATAGCTAAAGCTTCTCACTCATTAGTGGTACATAGTTCTTTTTGGTTGGGATAATTTCCTATTGGTGAATGCTACTAGATGGTTTGTGTTTCCTCTAGCTTGGGCTAATACTACATGTATATCTATTTAAGATATATTTAAATGAACATGAAAAGGTACTGACCAATCAGGAAAGATGATAATGGGCACTTCAACTATTTTCTTCTTAAGGATGTTCAAGGATTGTTGGCATTGTTCTATTCAGAAAATAGCTTTATTATTTTCTATTTTTAAGTAATTCCTCCAAAGGCATATCTATCCTATCATATCCTTTAATGAACTTCCTATGATACCTAGTATAGCCAAGAAATTTGTTACTTCTAGGGTTGTTTGCAATGGAGGTAAATTCATGATTAAAGCTATCTCAATGGGGTCTACCATTAAATCTTCTTTAAATACAAATGATATATCATAATAGTGTGTCAAAGAGGACCACAAAATAATATTTTCTTAGGTTCGAAGAGATTTTTATACTTCTACATTTCTCTAGCATTGTCTAGAGTGCCATAATATGATTATTAATCAGTCCATATACTATCCAATCATCCAAATATACCTCCAATAAGTCATGAATTAAGTATTTAAAGGTGGTGACCATGATTCAGATGAAAAAAGGAGGAAATTTTTAGCCTAATGATATTACAGTGTACATGAAAGATCCCCACTCTATAAAAAATTAACATAGTTTTAGGTAGATCTTCTTCTCTTATTCAGAATTGATGATATTCGGATAACCCATAAGTGAATGAATAGATCTCCCTTCCAACAACAAATTTGAGGATTTCTCCTATAAAAGGCATATGAAAAGGTTCATGTACATACAAGATTTGTTTAGTTCCTATAAATCCACACATACCCATATCTCTCTTGTCTTCTTATTTTGTATAACCATTGAGCTTATCCATTCAAAATCTTCTACTGGTTTAATTATGTCAACGTCCAACACTTTATCTAACTCATTTTTCACCCTTTTCTTCATATTAGGGTTCAAGCGATATGGTAATTTCCTATGTGGTTTAGAGCCCTCCTTTAATCCAATTTTTATAGTACATGCTTCTTCCTTAATGCCCTGAACATATCTATGAAATTCCAGGGGAATAGGTCCTCATATTTTTTCAATCATTCAATAGTCGATGCCACAATCAATTATTCCCAGTAGCCTCCTATCTTGGTCATTCTCAAACTATCCAAAATTGCTATATTTTCTTCAAGAAGATTAAGTGGCTGACTATAATAGTGTTTTTTGAAATCCTTCTTTAGTTCTAACTCTTATTCTCCTTCTCCTACCTTAATGTCTATCTTTGATTCTGCCTCTTCTTTATTTTTGTGTACTTTATAATATTTTTTTTCTACTAGTATTTTTATTTGTCCAACCACTTGATTAACTTCCATCCCCCATAACTTTGAGATAGTGGATTGGATTCTAAACATATATCTTAGGGTACTAGTCTAAATATTATCTCCTTAATTTTTCTTAGTTTATTGCATTTATTTTTTATCTCCCTAACTCCCTATTTGTTTCTCTTCTCTCCTGATTCATATACCAGGTTTCCACCACCAATGTTAATTTCCAATAAATCAATTATATGTAGATGGAATGATTGAATTTTTTGTCTCTCATACATATAGTTACATAAGGATAAAGATGATCTTTTGGGGTTATAATTCCTTGATACTTTGGGATGAAGGGATATTCCCTTCCTCTTTCAAATATCATTCTTTGACAAAAATTATAAAGGAAGGCCAATCCAAAATAGTGGTTTTATGTGTGTTTAACCAATATGGAGTGTTGTAAACTAATGTATCTTTTAATGCTACCATTCTCAATTCTTTAAAGGTTTTCTCCATTTTTGAAATATATTCAATGACATCTCCAACTCCAAAAAATATGGGTTTTTAATATGTGAAATTCATCATTTGATGTTGATTATTTATGGTTTTGTTTCAGTATCCTCAAGTGATTTTATGGAATGAATATAGACCATGAATACCTAGAGAAATCATAAACTCTCTAGGATGTTAAATCCAGTTCATTTTTCATCCATGCTTCCAAGACTTCATCACTAGATTTAATTCCAATTTTTCTTCATTATTTGGATTTTATTCCTCCTCTTCCCCATCCATAAGTTTGGAGATTTTATAGAATTTTTTTATGTCTCCCCCTTCATTTCCTATTCCACTTCTTCTATATAGGATAGATATCATTCAATTCTCCTAATAAAATACACACAATTCTGGTAGTGCATCTACAAAGGAAATCTACTATTTTTGAGAGTCCACTCTATTATTAGAATTGATAAACCATCTTAATCCAAGTAATTCCTAGAAAGTATTAAATGGCTCTTTCATTTCAACCAATTTTTTTATTCAAGTTTAACATTCACTTCAATATTCTTCCAAGTTCCCAAATTCTACATTTTGGAACCCTTAGCAAGACTTATGTTCATCGATGTTTCTACAAGCTTGGGTCTCCCTAATTTCTCCAATGTGGTGAATGAAATAATATTTAGATCAGAACCCAAATCTATCATAACATACTTGACTTTGTGATCATTCAAATGTATATTTATCAATAATTCACCATTCTTCCAGTTTCCATCCTCTAATAATTGATTGACATGCTTCTGTTCATTCCAGTATTTTCCCCATTGTTTTATTTTAGCCACTAAATCTTTTTTTATAGGTCAAGGGATGCAAGGTATTTTAGAATTTTAACTATTTATTCCATATAAAAACCTACCTCTTCCTACTATTGTTGTATTATTTTTTCTTTGTCCTACTTTACCATCTTCTCATGCTATTTTTTATTGGGTTGGAAGTGTTTTGGTTCGTCACCTTCTTCTTCTTCTTATAGACCATAATATTCTTCATATGCTTCTTCTACCATTGGCTTCTTTTTATTGAACTACTTATTTCAATACCTTTTTTGGTGACAATATTTGTTTTCTCCTTCCCTCCAATTTTCTTCTTCTTCTTCTTCTTCTTCTTTTTCTTCTTTTTCTTCTTCATCTTCTTCACAACTAGTTTTTCTCTTCAGTGTTTGTATGTGGAAGTTTCTATTTAGTCCACACATCCATTTGATGACATCCTCTAACTCCCTATAGTGTTAATTTCTAGATTACTCTTGCAAATACTTTTAACTCATCACTCTAGGAAGGTTGACTATCCTCCCATTTTTGATAGAATATCCTCACCACATTGAAACATTGTGTAATCATCTTATCCATAAAAAGTACATTTTTGTTTCTTTTATGCCCAACATTTGAAGGCATAATGGCCCATTTTTCAATAGTTAAAGTAGTTTTCATTGTTTCTTCTTCCACTCATTTGGCCTATTTCTCTACCTCCTCTATAGTTAAAATGAATATTGTCCTCCTACTAACCTAGGTATTGATTGTTCTACATGGAACATGCAAATTCTTGTTATCCTACCAAGGTGGTATCTGGTGTTTAGCATCACTATTTTCATTTGTACTGTAATTATGATTATGACAACATTGAGTTCCATGATTTCCTTGGTTTCCTCCATTTTGAATTGGAGGTCTATTCTTTGGACAATCTTCTATAAAATGTATATCCCATTCTAGACAAAGAGAATAGTACATGTAGAACTAGGTTTTATTGTTTTCATTGCATCTAATGTTTTTTTCCCTATGTCCTCGAGGCATTTTTTTTGTATGTTCCCTTCTCTATTTCAATATGTGCATAAAATTTTGTCAAGTCAACTAGATTCATTATCCTTGATCTCTCGTTATATTACCAACTTTTGAACCTTAAACTATAAATCTTCAAGGATTTTAGTGCTTTTATATATTTTTGTTTTTCTTCATGGTTGAGCTTCAATCTAGTATGCCATAGCGATTAGATCAGTATACTTTTCAAAGAATTATCTTCCATCTAATTTGACTTCAATATCGTTATGGAATCCATAGATGAACCACTCTATATTTTGTTTTTCTATTAAAGGTTCCTCCAATTTTCTGCATACTTCTTTAAAAAAAAATTCATATTTTTCAATTGATTCCTTGTTTCCTTGTGTTAAGTTCCTTATCTAGGTAAAATTTTCAATTGGATCTTCCAGTGTCCCAAAGTTGGCTAAGAATTATTTTCTTACTTCTTCCCATGTGGCTTTATGCTATGGGTAATTCTTCATGTGTACCATTCCAATTCCTCTTGTCTTAGTGATCCCACAAAGTCTACTAACTTGTATTTATCTTTATCTTTTCCCAATTTCTCCCATATGATATATAGAAGGAAAACATGTTTTAGGGCTTTGGTAGTATGTGTTCCAAAAATAGGGACTTTTACTATGGTGTCCATAGTGTTTGCACCTTGTGGATTTTATGTTTTCCTAGGTTTGGATATCAATTTCTTTACTAGTTTGATCTCCTTCTCAATATTATTCTGGGTTTTAAATTCTTTACCCTTATCTCTCACAAGTTTGATGTCAAAATAGTGTTCTCCTAATATCTCACTCCAAAGGTGTCCTACTCTTTACTCTCTTATTTTTTCTCTTTATTTTCCTCTCTTTTCTTCTCTTTGATTTAGTACCTCTTGTACTATCACTCTCTTTCTCTTAGGCCTTAGTGGGGATGAGTCCCAATCTGAGGGTTGTGACTCCTCATAACTTATTTTTACCTTTTTGTTAGTAAACTTCATCTAATTAGTTAATGGCTTAGCCTCTTCACCCTTGTTTTTCTCTTCCTTTTCACTTTCTTCTTCCTTCTTAATTTTCTTATGCTTGTATTAATTACTTTTTCTAAATAATCATCATCCAATGATAGGACCTTTTTCAAAAGTTTGTAGAAATTCTTTAAAAATTTTATCTAATTTAATTACAATTTCTTCTATGTTTTATCTATTTTTAGGGTTTAAGGAAGCTTGTGGCAGAGTAAGAGCCTTTTTGCTACAACTTACCTTTGTCAGCAAGCTCTTGGATTCTTGATTGTGTATTAAATTTTTTAAACTGCTTGAAAGCCTTTTGGTTCCTTTTCATAAAAAAACTCATCTTCTCTTGTATTTTTTCCCTTTTCTTTCTACTATCTTTTCCTCTTTTGGTAGAACGCATATATTGGGATGCTCAACAACACCCTCAATGATGTGCTCTAACCTTGACTATTTTGTCATTTCCATTCTTCTTCTATGTCTTCCTTCTCTTTTTGACACTTGTTTTTGTCTCTCCTCCTCTTTGTTAGGGCTGGTCATTTTCTCTTTTATTTGTAAATCAATTTTCTCCTCAATTTCTTATGAATCTATTTTTTGGCCATGGGTGCCTAATATTTGGGATTGCATTTCTCCTATATTGTGTCCCATTATAGTTATCCAATAGTTCTTATTAATAGTCACATCTTTTCATAGGCCTCTCTGAATTTTATCTATTGTTTGTGTCTTGGTCTGGTAAAAATTTTGGAAGTTAAAGAAAAAAATTGGTAAGCCTCAACAAAACCTAACCAAGCTCCTAACAATGGAACTAATATTAGCAAAAAATTTGAGGGATACAAAATGAAGTTTTGTACCCAAAAGATCTTTGCTAGTTGTAGTCCTTAAACCTAGAGTTAGTATTATTGAGGTAATGCGACAAGGAATTCCAAATCTAAGATTAGTTTTAAATCAGAATAAAATAACATACACACAGGATATATCAAAATTTAGAGTTTTTTGTATTAATATATCATTAATTATCATTCATTACATTCTTTATATCTTCATTATAGTCAATACTATATATTTTTCCTTATCCTATCCTAATACACTATATTACTCTATCCTACTAGTGAATAGATCTTTATATCTACTTATAGTTACGATAGAGGACGTGGCCCTTAGATAAAATCCCTAGAGTAAATTATATCTTTCTAAGCTCATGTTCTAGAATGTTCTTTTTGATTATATATTATGTATCTCTGAATTAGTGTTCATACACTATTTTCTAGCTAACACCATCCAACCTTGCTTTATTTTCTCTCTTTATGAACCAATTATGTTAATTTTTAGCCAGTTTACTATTTCCCATTATTGAAAGAAATTTTAGGCAACTTTCTCAATTTTACTACCTCCATCCATGCTATGATTTAGACTATCAAATGATTTTTTATTGACTATCGATAAAGTGTCTATTTTCTCTTTATCGGACTAAATGGGCTCAATTATTGATTGGTATTCTGGATATTCATTATTTGGTAAATCATGCATGCTATAAAAAATTTTGAATTTTTGAATTAACTTGTTTTCAAATACCTAAGCTGAGAAATACCAACATTTGTAGTAGATCAAGCCTAGTTAAATAAATTTTAAAAATAAAACACACAAATGAAGTAGCCATGCAAGGTAGGAAAGGGAAATTAATATATCCCATGAAAGGAAAGGAAACTAAAATATTTCTAATCGTATTTTTTTTCAAATTTAGGAGAAAATATGTTAGCCTAGGGCACAACGGGTTCACTTAAATGGTGAATAGCTCTAAGATGAAACCATCTATACAATATGAGGATCCATCCCACTAAAATAGAAATGTATTGAAGATAAACCACAAATTGTGACCATCACTCCTATAGTTGTGTTGGTTATTTTCTTAGAACCAAACTTAATCTCACCAGATGCCTATGAATTTTCCAAAATTCAATGATAAGCAAAGGTAAGGATTGGCCAATGAACAAGTATAGGATTTCTAAGCCTCTACTTCTACACTTCAGGGTATATAAAACCTAGGAGGGTAATCCCAACAATGTTCAAATGATGTTCTTGTGCCATTTTATTATGAACATTGTGACAAATAGATGCATTCCTATGAGCTGCTAACTAGATAAAATTCTTCGAGGGTTTGGCTAAACATTAAGCAAATTATTGCTTGAAGCAACTTGGAATAAGTGGTATTTCATAGTATTCTTTCGTAATGAATGGTTTATAAGTAATTTTTTGTTTAGATTTGTGTCTTTGTTGGGGGTGGGTCGGCTCATTTTCATCTAGGATGACCAAAATAATAGACCAGTGTTTTATCCATGGGTAATGGAGTCTATTTGTAACAAACTATAATACATTAGCATTTAAACTCAACATTTATAGGCCACTGAAATATTTATTTGCAATACAGAACTCATTATATTTAGACATAGAAACTACTTAGTAATCCCTGGAATCCATCTCACAAACCTATGATTTCATTTAAGTGTTTAATTAGTTCTTTGAACCAAAGCAGAAATAAAATCACACATTCAACCAAAACAAGTAAAGACAAATAAAAGATTCTTGATCATTCTATTCATAATTTGGGAGATGAAATACATAGGAGAGAATTTGTTCCAAAATTTGCAATTCTCATTCACTTGTTGTTGCTACTATAAAACTATTAAGCCTATTACAAACTAGAATCATACCTAAGACTCAATGTACTACTCTAGATTCATTTTTTGTTGACTTACAACACTTGATATTACATGAGTACTAACTTTCTTGATGACCAAAGACCCAAAAAAAGACTACTCGAGCCCCTAGTAATTGGCCTTGAATTCCCATTTATGGAAACTTGGGAGCAACAAGCTTCAGGCCCAATTACAATTTCAGTCACATTTACATTTGACATTTAATTTCATTTCAATTTTGAAGATCCTCGGAAGATTATATTTGCACCTTGCAAAGTGGGAGGAAAGCAAAAGACAAAAATCCTTTCCATTGCTGAAGATTTACCCGCCTTCCAAAAGACTTCATTTGTCATTGTAGCAACACCAAAACCTCTTTTCCATGTTAACCAAAAAATTTCTCCCCATCAACACTTAAGAAAAAAACACATACATTTGTTGAAGAAGAAATACCTTCCTTCCAAAAGGCACCCCTCATCGTGGTAGCAGTGTCCAACACCTCTCATTCATGTCGGTCATCAAAAACAAAATTATCAAACTAGGACACTACATCTATAAAGGTTCATCATCTTCAGAATTAGAGTGTGCATGCCCCCCTAGTTCCTTTGTTGAAACTAGAGAATTTTTCTTGCCATGATCAGAGTCTTCTAACCCGCAATTGTGAGAATATATTGGGCATATTCTAGATCATCTTCTGCTTCATCCTCCATTGCAACATCAAGTTCCTCCATATAAGAATCATAAGCCTTGTGGTTCTTATCATTCTTCTTCCTCTCCTAAGACCTAGTCAATTCCCCTGACTTAGTTTCTTCTTTATTTACACTCTGTTCTTTTAGGAACACACCACTAGGCTCACCATGGTCATGGAAAACAACTCTACTTCTTAGGTTATAAGTCTTCTTAGCTTCACCTCCCATGAAACTGGCAAAAGTTGTCTTCATTGTCTTTGGCTTCGCAAACCTCTTAGACATATCTAGATTAATTATGGTTGTGTCATCCTCAATTTTAGGCCTCTTGACTCCCCTCTTCTTAGGTCGTGCTGTCATAATAGTGGTTTACAATTCCTGAGAGGAACGAATTTTAGCTGAAATCACATATTTTTAGAAAATATAATGATTTAAGCCTTAAAAAGTTCCATTTTAAGGATTCCAATTGAAGAGGGTTTGATCAAATCACCTTAGATCAAACCCCCTTGGATAGAACCTCACTAGTTTTAAACCATACCTATAAATGTGTCTCCTTTACACCTATCAAAATGCTGATAAAAATCACTTTTGATTTAGCATCAAATGAATTCATTTAAAATTTATTTCAAATGATTATGGTATTCAGAACAAGCTATCCAATGAATATAATTTTAATATGTTTTGGTTTTGTTATGTATTTGTTTTTAAGTTTTATTAAACATAGGTTTTTCATGAAAATGAATTTCTTTGTTCTTCACATGTGGAAAAATAGAAGATTAAAAAAATTGAAAAATATGAGTGCACCAGATATTGAAGTCCTTGATCCAACAAACAATGCACAATTGTAATTTGTTTGACTTTGAAAATTGATTAAGGAAAAAATATTCAATAAAAACTATTTAACCAAGTGGAAGCACTAGATATGAGTTACAAATCTAAATTTGAAAGAATTAGAATTTTATCCTTCACGGAAAAAAAGTTATGCATTATACGGTGTGCGTCACTTTTTTAAAATGTTGTTTTCTAAAAAAAATCAATTTTCGTGGGAGATGGAAAAAGAAGTGCAATTTGATTTCAAAAATTTTGAAAAAAATATTTTTAGAATCTACAGACAAAATTTGATGAGACTCTAGTTTGCACCATCTTAAAATTCCTCACATTTTAGCCGCTATAGGTGCCCGAAAGTGAAGATTCAGTTAAAAATAATAATTTCAGTGTCCAGTTTGGCCAAAAATTGTAAACCACTATTATGGGATCATGTGTCATTTTCAATTTGTAAAAGAAATTCAATAGTTTACATTCTTAGAAACAAGGCTGGCAGGACAAAAACTCACCCAAACAATGCACAATTCCTACCAACCTAAATGGGGTTTATAAACAACTAAACCCACACCAATCCCAAGCATTCAAAGCCTATAGAATTCTTGATAATTTACTAAACCATCCAGCCTATGCACAATTTGACATAGAGGAAATTAGATACCTACTTACCCGGGAGAACATATCTTCAATACCTCTACAACAACTCACCTAAGACCCACACGCTTCTTCTTTGGCTCTAAACCAATTCCTCAACTCTGATATTTTCAATTGTGAAGGAAAATTGGTTGAAAAACTCCCTTTATGGAAAATTCCCAAGGCATGTCCACCATTAATGTTTAAGGAGAGCTCATGCGAGCGAGATGACAACTAGCGACCTCAAGTTTAAATCACATTCATTGATCATCTTGATTTAAAACATGATCAATGATGATCCTCAACCATTGCACCATGCTTTTACAACTTATGCATTAAAAATGATGATGACACCTCAGATAACTACCACATAGCCACCTACACATTAATCATCATTTATTTGATAGTCATCGCACGTCACTACCTTAGTTCCTAATCCTTCAAGTGAACTCACAATGCATTGAGGCCCAATGATGAGAGAAATATTCCATCAGATACTCTATCACCCATCATTGATTCATTTAGCAATAATCAAAACATATTAGCGATGGAGAACTCTTAGTGATAATTCAGGATCAATCCACATGTCCATATGATAAGATAAAGGCATGAGAAAGCATCGCTCTTAGTATATTTCATATCTACAACTTACAACATTGGAACAAAGAACTTCATCATGCATCGCCAATTCATAACTAAGAACTCATGATCAATTAGCGATAGTGAAACAATTAGCAATATAGAGGAATTTTTCACATCACTCATCACTAATTTGAAACTTAAAGTTTAAATTCTATCTATGATAAGTGATACAAAAGGGACAAGTTCATTGTGCATCGCTAATTTGAGGCTAGTGGTTTAAGGACAATATGTGATGAACGATAAGTTAGGCGATGAATAGGAACTTGAGTGAAAGAATTATGCACATGCTCATAAGTTGTTTTGAAAAGGGGGCCACTTAGGACAATGTAAGACAAAGCCTTAAAAGGACTCAAACCATCTTATGCAAAGGATGTAAAGGCCAAACAAGGCCGATAAATCAACCTTATAAAATAAAAGGATTTCCTTGAGCTATGCATGTAAATAATTTAGCGGCAGGTAATTGGAAATCCTAATGACAAAGGGTTGGTCATTTCATGAACTTCAATGACTCAAGTTATTTTTAACACAATCAGGAATAGGTTAGAGTAGGTCAATGGAGAAATAGACCAAAAGAACAAGGGTTTAGATAAAGGAGAAAATCTTCAAAGAAAAACAACTCCTCACATAAAACCCTAAACCCTAACCCTTAACAAACAAAGGGGGCCAAAAGAAAAGCATTTTGAACCAATGGAACATCAAAAAAATTTAAGGGTTCCACCAATGGCTCTTACTGGGGATGCATGCCTCTCGCAGGCATGGTGAGATTCCAGATCTCATGGTTGAAGTAGACAGAGCACCAAGTCCCCCAAGTTCTCCATACATTCTCCCATGTTCAAGCAATTTCTTTTTACCTCATTTGACGGCCCCATGCCACAAAATGGAAAGGAAAAGCAAAGTTTTCCTCTATCAAACACACTATTCTCTATCATTTGAAATAAGCCAAGTCTGAAAACACTACCATTGTAAACCTAAAAACCAATATCACCACTAGCATACTTATGCTTTCCAATGCATTCATTAACTCCATCAATCTATCATTGGAAATCAAGTTCCAACTGAAACCCATAGTTAATATTACACCTTATCTTATCCAGCTCATATTCATATTCCATTAAATATTCATCCAACTGAATTGAAAAGTGAAAACACTCATAGTCCACTTGACCATTGACATCATAAGAATTAACATTAGGTTCAATTTGCACATCAAACATGAAGCATTCATAAACACTTTGTTCAATAATTCCATCCACAGGCATAGATCCTAACCATTTGAAGTCAGATTATAGCTCCAAATCTGAGAAATCAAAATGAATAGAAAACTCATATAAATCTTTGGATACATCTCCTGATATCAGTCTCGTGTGAAACAAGCATTCACCTTGTGTGATGAAAAAAAAATGTTCATACACAAGCATATTCTCAAACTGATGTTCACATTCACCTAAGCATTTCAAACCCTTTGTATTGTTACATGCTCCATCACTTTAGAAATATGGTCTATCAAAAACCATAGTATCTTTGCTCTCCTCCATATTAGGATCATCACAACAAACGTCATTACTAAGAACATCCCAAGCATCAAAAAATATTTCCATGTCAGGTTCAGTAACATATTTTGATTTATCTTTCACATCGTCATTTAGCTCAGTACAAAATGCTTCAAAGGATGGCACAAATAATTCATAATTGATAGGATCAGCAGAAAAGCACCCATGTGCATCATTAGTTGATAGGTGTGTTGATCCAAATATGAAAGATTCATTATAATCTGAATGTTGTTCATCAGCATCTGAACAAGCATCTTCATTCTCTTTCTCATCAATGCACTCCCCATTGGATGAAAACATGTCCATTTTGGTAAAGAAACAAGCATATTCCATCTCGTTAGTACTCTCATGAGGTAGTGGCTTCATATATAAATTTGAATCAATAAATTTCTCCATGTTATGGACATCAATATTTTCCTTACCCATTGTAAACATTTCTATCTCTAAATCATATAAACAATTAGGAGCAGCAAGGACATGATCATGTTCATTTGCATCATAATCAGCATCATCAACATCTTTATTATTCCTAATATTGTGCTCTAGATCAGGATATATTAGAACACACCCATTCTTACCTTCAAACTCATCATCATTCACAAAGTTAGCATGCTCTATTGATTGGAAACCTAAATTACATTCCAAGTGTTCACCAAATGAAGTTCATTCATTCACTTGTGAACAAGTGGTTCTATGAACATTCATGTCATTGGATTCCTCATGTGAAGAAAATACCTCCAAATTATTCTCATAAGAGGATTCACAATCCTCAGTAAAATAATCAAAAACTTCATTCTCATCATGATTCTCGTCACAAGGGAATCCTTCATTGCATAAGCTATGCTCAGGGTTTTCAAAGTGAAAGCCTAAACTTTCATCTTTAATATATTTACCATTGATTTGTGATAAGGAAACAACAACACTCGCATGTGTATCTTTATCTTCATCGTTGGTACACAAGTTGGCATACACAATGCTTGTGCTTTGACTATGATCATCATCCTCATCCCTACAACAAAATGGATGTTCATCTTCAGGTATACCCTTTTCAATTGTATGCACTATTCTATGATTTTCCTCAATAGAACAATCACCATCAATATTTTGAGGCATCACATTTTGGACATAATTACACTTATCTCCCTCAACAATCTTTACCCAATCCAATATCTAATCAAAACCCTAAGGCATCAAATCCTTTGGCACGGTACTCAGCCCTGGCCCAAGAACCCTACAAAATAAATCAATGCATGTTGAAGCCTTAGGTCTGAAATTCTTGGGGACTTCCAACAAGGCATCCAAAAACTTTTCAAATAGGTCATAAGGTGACTCTTTTTTGTGCCTTTTTATGTTAGACAATTCTTCAACATGAGGCACTTGATCAACATTGCTCAAACTTTGTTGATGTTCAACTTGAAGCTCACTATGATCTGTGTGTTGTAATAATGGATGATTTTGGAAAACATAAGCATTATCATTTTGACAATCATTTTTGTTTTCATGAACTCCACTTATATGATTTGTGCTAGGATAATCAACACTTGCAGCCATGTATCCTTTCATCATTGAATATTTTAAATTGTTTTCAATATCCATGGCAATTTTATATGCTTGATGTAATGTTGTAGGTTCTTTGTCTCTTAGAAAATAGCTCATTTCTTCATCAAATGCACCTAAGTATATAACCAGACACTCTACATCTTTTGGTATTATGCTTTTAAGAATATCCCTTACCACCTTTGAAATTATGAGGTTGAAAGTAGGGACTAACTCATCTTCCTTTTTCTAGATGTTCATAAAAATTTTCCTTTCTGAGAATGGATCAATCCTCTCACCAAATTGTTCAATGAATGTTGCCATGAATTCATTCCATGAAGAAATAGAACATACTAGAAAATATGAAAACCAATCCCTACATGCTCCTTTAGGGTTTGCACAAAGAATTTCATAACAACATCTTCATGGTTTATCTCATAATCTCCCATCAAATCTGAAAAAAATTGTGGTTATATGCTAATTCAGATCCTTTCCCTTTAAACTTTAGCAAATGTTCCCTAGCATCATTAGGAATAGGGTTTGGAAAACCTCGAATACCATTAAAATTTAATGGTCTATATCTTCCAATGGATAAATTTCTTTGATGACACAACAAGGGCTACATCCTTTTCATGCTCACATCAGGCACCCCACAGGGATGTATAAGTAAATGATACATTTTCTTACACCCCTTTACAAACTTCAAACATCAACTCTAGAGTTGATCACTACCCTATTTCCTACTTTTACCATGAACCTAAAATGCATAACTCAAATACATTCATGCTTGAGGTCTTTCTAATGGGAAGATTTCAAGAACAAACATACTTCTTCAACTCAATATAGAGACATCAAATTATATCTTAGATAAGTAAAATTACCACTACCATTCCCTTTCTTAGTGCTTAATTTTACTCAATAGGGAACCAAAATTCTTTCAGACTTTTACATAAGTTTTCATGACACATTTATGCTACTTAGAAATCAAAACAAGGGAAATACCTAGATATGTTGCAGCTACTGTAAATTACCATTCTACTAGAAATCTTTGTAGATATGAAACTGTCTTCACAATTTCATCAGGTTCTTTGCATAGAGTCACCACCTCTCTTTATAGAGGATTGAACTTCAATGATATGAAGTTTCTTTCAAAGGTTAATTTCATTTTATGCTTTCTTCAACAATAGAGTCACACATAAATTCATGTGTATTCACTGCAACACAACCCTTTGCAAGTATAAAATATCTAAACCAAATGTTCAAATTCACTCAATTCTTGACTCCTTCCAAACAGTACTAGAGCCTTTTGAAATTCTCATTCTAGCTTCTCATTAGGATGCTTCATTATATGTGCTTAGATCCTCTTTATCTCTTCTCATCAAGTTCCTCATTCTTAATATTTCTTGATTTCTTTAAATAATGCACATTGGTGCAGAGATCTTAGAGTTGCCACCCACATTTAGTGGGAACATGAAAATATTCATGGAATTATGGTAGATCTTGATAGAATTTATAAACTCATGGGACTTATAGAGAATCCTAAGCATCATACACAATAAAGGACTCACTGGCACAAAAGCTAGGTTGAAGGATGAACTTATATTTGCAAAATGCTTGACTCTAATACTTTTGATCTAGAACTAGAGACCTTGCATGGATTGCCCCTAGTAGAGTTGCCAATCTATTGGTTATTTTTTTAGAACCAAACTTAATCACACCAGATACCTATGATTTTTCAAAATTAAATGATAATCAAAGGTAAGGATTGGACAATGAACAAGTGGAGGATTGCTAAGCCTCTACTTCTACAATTCGGGCTCTATGAAACTGAGGAGGGTAATCCCAACAATGTTCAGATGATGTTCTTGTGCCCATTTATTATGAACATTGTGACAACTAGATACTTTCCTATGATTTTCTAACTAGATAAAATTCTTCAAGGGTTTGGCTGACCATTAAGCAAATTATTACCTAAAGCAAGGAATAAGTGGTATTTCATAGTATTCTTCTGCAATGAATGGTGTATAAGTAATTTTCCATTTAGATTTGTGTCTTCGTTGGGTGTGGGTCAGCTCATTTTCATCTAGGATGACCAAAATAATAGACCAGTGTTTTATCCATGGGTAATGGAGTCCTATTTGTAACAAACTATAATACATTAGCATTTAAACTCAACATTTATAGGCCATTGAAATATTTCTTTACAATACACAACTCATTATATTTGGAAACATAAACTACTTAGTAATACTTGGAACCCATTTCACAAACCTATGATTTCAATTAAGTGTTTAATTAGTTCTTTGAACCAAAGTAGAAATAAAATCACATTCAACCAAAATAAGTAAAGATGAATAAAATATGTTTGATCATTCTATTCATAATTTGGGAGATGAAATACATAGGAGAGAATTTGTTCCAGAATTTGCAATTCTCATTCACTTGTTGCTACTGTAAAACCATTTAGCCTATTGCAAACCAGAATCATACCTAAGACTTAATACTAATCTATTCATCTTTGCTTGACTTACAACACTTGATATTAAATGAGTACTAACTTTCTTCAACCAAAGACCCAACAAAAGAAACTTGAACCCCAATAATTGGCCTTGAATTCCTATTTATAGAAACATGGGAGTGACAAGCTTCGGGCCCAATTACAATTTCAGTCACATTTACATTTGACATTCAATTTTATTTGAATTTCAAAGATCCCCAGATGGTTATATTTGCACCTTGCAAAGTGGGGGGAAATAAAAATACAAAAATCCTTTCCATCACTAAAAATTCACCCACCTTCCAAAAGGCATCATTCGTCATTGTAGCAGCACCAAAACCTCTTGTCCATGTTAACCAAAAAATGTGTCCCCATCAATACTTAAGATAAAACCACATACGTTCATTGAAGAAGGCATACCTTCCTTCCAAAAGGCACCCCTCATTGTGGCAGTGGTGTCCAACACCTCTCTTCACGCTAGCCATAAAAAAAAACATCAAACTAGGACACTACCTTTGCAAAGGTTCATCATCTTCAGAATTAGAGTGTGCATGTTCCCCTAGTGCCTTTATTGAAACTGGAGAATTTTTCTTCCCATCATCAGATTCTTCTAGACCCGCAAGTGTGAGAAGATACTGGGCATATTCTGGATCAACTTCTACTTCATCCTCCATGACAATATTAGGTTCCTCCATATAAGAATCATAAGCCTTGTGGTCCTTATCCTTCTTCCTCTCCTAAGACCTAGTCAATTCCCCTGACTTAGTTTCTTCTTTCTTTGTACTTTTTTCTTTTAGGAACACACCACTAGGCTCACCTTGGTCATGGAAAAAAACTCTACTTCTCAAGTTATAAGTCTTCTTAGCTTCAATGCTCATGAAAGTGGAAAAATATTTCTTCATTGTCTCTAGCTTCACAAACCTATTAGACATATCTAGCTTAAATATGGGTGAGTCATCCTAGGTTTTAGGCCTCTTGACTACCCTCTACTTAGGTTTCCTCTCTAGCCTAATGCTTGACTCACTAGGCTTACTCATTTTCAATTTGCAAAAGAACTTCATTGGTTTATACTCTCAAAAACAAGGTTTGAAGGACAAAAACTCACCTAGATGATGCACAATTCCTACCAACCCAAATGGGGTTTATAAACAACTAAACCCACACCAGTCCCAAGCATTCAAAGCCTACATACTTCTTGATAATTTACTAAACCATCCAGCCTATGCACAATTTGACACAGGGGAAATTAGATACCTAATTACCCGAGAGAACTTTGTTAGAAACCAAGATCAGATTTGCAAACCAAAAAAACCTTCCACATAAGAGAAAATCAGAAAAAGCAGAGAGGTTGCAAAAGAATGTGCAACATAATATTATTCGAGAATTCAATAATTACATGATAATGATTTTCTTTATAAAAGTAAAGATGCATAAACCTAATCTTATCTTGAGCAACAAGATAGCTCGATAAGATAAAGATAAGAACCTATAACTTAGGAATTAAATATGCCTAAGTAAACTTATGCAAATGTGTAATTAAATATTAATTACACCAACACCCCCCATAAGTGCAACTTAGGGAGAAGCAAATTATTATGAAAATGAGATGAGATGGGTCCCGGCAACAAAGGCCTGATCAAGTACACCCATGTACAAATGCAAAGATGAGGTAGAGAAGGAAAACCTAGTGGGACAAAACCCCCCTACAATGAGATTCCTGCTGCAAAGAAGCACTGGAAGAACACTGTGGAGTAACACTGGAACTGCAATCCGACAAGAAAGGAAAGATACTTTTGTCCACAACTAAAACCAAAAATGGAATCATGATAATGTGACAGTAGACCTGATGCCACGGAACACTGAAAAACTCACAAACTGGAACAACCCTGGAATCTATGAAGCAATAGTAGATGAAATGATGACAGAATCTGGAAGTCATGTATCTCGATGTCGATTCCAAACTGTGACTAAAACTCTTCCATGGGAAGGAGTACCAAAAATAGACTTTGGAACAATAACCATAAAAACATGGCCCTCAAACTGAGAAGAATCTGAACCAATGCGAATCAAGAAACATAATCTCTCAACTGAAGTGTGAACTGATGAATCCAATATGTGTCAAGCTAAAGCAAAAAATATGGCCAAAAGAAATTGGGAAACCAAATAACCCATGCGAGTTGCCATCAAAACAAAATGGATATGGAGATCAAAGTGAAAAACAACGCTCTAATCAGATTATTATGCAAGAAACCCCCCTAAATGGAACTTTATCATAGTTCATTTATTACAATAACCCGATGATTGTAAAAGGAGAGAAAACAAACATGCATAAATAGAAAAATAAAATAGACCTCAGATCTATGTAGAGGACTGAATTAAATTTCCAATGTTGCAAGAATGATGAAAAAGGGATCATTGAGTCAAAAGATATGCCCTCCGGAGTGAAAACAACAACATCTGAGTTCTAAGACCTAAAAAATAAATCTAGAGAAAAATCTGGTAAAAAAACCAGCACCACTGGATCGGCATCTGAATCAGCTTTGCAATAGTATCTCGTTGCAAAAAATAGAGATCGTATGCAAAAGATACACTCGATTTCGTGAACACTACTCCAAAATGCCCAATAAGGGCTGCAGGGCGCCCAGGGGGTTAAAAAAAATAGGCTCCTAGTCTTTTGGGCGACTAGGGGCTGGCGGATTTGGGGCTGGGGCAGAGCCCCTGGTCCTCCATGGGACTAACTGCTCTACAGAGGGGGATGGGCAGCCGAGCGGGGGCTGGCCGCATAGCGCTTGGTCCCCCATACGACCACAGCCTAGGCTGCTAGGGGCCCACGGGGGCTAGCTCGTCGGCGGCACTTGGGCAGTGGGCATCAGCAGCAGTGGCAACCCAATTCCCACCAGGTGGTAGAGACCTTTTGAACCGCATGCGCCGGCCTGAATCCCAAGAAACACCATTTTTTGATTTTTTTTTTGTTTTTCGTGTGTTGGGAAGAGTGTTGGGGAGGCCATATAGCCTCCCTGGCAAAAAAAATTCCTTAGAAATAACTTTCTCCAAAATCAATGAAACGAAATGTGATCTTAGGGTTTTTGGCTGCTGCGAATGCGATGGCGACCTCCGTTTGTGCCCAAAAAGCTCCAAAATTTTGGTTACCCCTAGATCTTGCAAAAAATCTCCTAGACTGAAACCCTCACAGATCTGGCAAATGATGACCAAAATCTACAAAATAAAAGTCAATCTTGACTTTCTCCAGCTCTCTGAATCCAATGGTGAGGCCCGATCTGATTCAAAATGCCTCATACATGAACTCAAGGCATGATATCCTCGAGGAATCCTAAATGAACCCTGCAATGATTTTCTCAAAAAATCTGAGAAGGGGCTGCAAATCAAGGCTTTGATACCATGTTAGAAACCAAGATCAGATTTGCAAACTGAAAAGACCTTCCACAGAAGAGAAAATCAGAAAAATCAGAGAGATTGCAAAAGAATGTGCAACATAATATTATTCGAGAATTCAATAATTACATGATAATGATTTTCTTTATAAAAGCAAAGATGCATAAACCTAATCTTATCTTGAGCAACAAGATAGCTCGATAAGATAAAGATAAGAACCTATAAATTAGGAATTAAATATGCCTAAGTAAACTTATGCAAATGTGTAATTAAATATTAATTACACCAACAAACTTATCTTCAATACCTCTACAACAACTCACCTAAGACCCACAGGCTTCTTTTTTGGCTCTAAACCAATTCCTCAACTCTCCAATAATTGTAATTGTGAAGGAAAATATGCTGAAAACCTCCCTTTATGGAAAATTCCTGAGGCATGTCCACCATTAATGTTCAAAGAGAGCTTGCATGAGTGAGCTAACAACCAGCCACCTCAAGTTTAAATCATAGTCATTGATCATCTTGATTTAAAACATGATCAATGATGATCCTCAACCATCGCGCCATGCTTTTACAACTTGTGCATTAAAAATGACAATGAAACCTTAGATAACTTCCATGTAGCCACCTACACATTAATCATCATTTATCAGACAACCATCATGCATTGCTACCTTAGTTCCTACTCCAAGTGAACTCACAATGTGTTAAGGCCAGGCGATGAGAGGAATATTCCATCAGATGCTCTATCACCCATCGTTGATTCATTCGGAAATAATCAAGACATATTAGCAATGGAGAACTCTTGGCGATAAGTCAGGATCACTCCACATGTCCATATGATACTTGATCAAGGGCTAAGAAAGCATCACTCTTAGTAACATTTCACATCTCTGAAGTAGCATTAGAGTAAATAACTTCATTGTGCATTGTTAATTCATAACTAAGAACTCATGATCAATCAACGATAGCGAATTGGTCAGTGATACAAAGGAATTTTCTCACATCGCTCATCACTAATTTGAAACTTCAAGTTTTAAATTCTATCCACGATGAGTGATACAAAAGAGACAAGTTCATTGTGCATCGCTAATTTGAGGCCAACAATTTAAGTACAATCCATGATGATGATAAGCTAGGCGATGAACGGGAACTTGAGTGAAATAATTATGCACATGCTCATAAGTTGTTTTGAAAAGGGGACCACCTAGGACAACGTAAGACAAAGCATTAAAAGAACTCAAACCATCTTATGCAAAGGATGTAAAGGCCAAACAAGGCCGATAAATCAACCTTATAAAATAAAAGGATTTCCTTGACCTAGGCACGTGAAGAATTTAGCAATAGGTAATGGGAAACCCTAACCAAAAAGGGTTGGTCATTTCATGGACTTTAATGACTCAAGTTTTTTTTAAATGACCGAGAACAGGTGGCAGCAAATCAACAGAGAAATAGACCAAAAGAACAAGGGTTTAGATAAAGGAGAAAATATTTAAAGCAAAACAATTCTCACATAAAACCATAAACCCTAACCCTTGACAGACCAAGAGGAACAGAGGAAAAGCATTTTGAACCAATGGAACCTGAATTTTTTTTTAGGGTTCCACCAAGTTGGATTAGATGTTGAACTCCACACAATATACAATTTCTTCTATGCACAGACTATAACCCATGTTCATTCATCACCTCACTTCCTAATGACTTCCACATATGGCCTTCATTTTCCATCTATTTAACAAGATTTCTAGCAATATTGGAATTTATCGCATCATGTGCAAGATTAACAAACAAGATGAATACACATAAAAAGAGGAGGAGATATGAGGCTTTGATTAAGAGAAACACACTGAATCACACAAACCACAAACCTGATTCCCTGCAACTTTGGAGTTACTAAAATTTTTCATTACATAATTTTTTGTGCCAATTTGAAATGAAAAGCTTACCAAAAATGGCAGCTATGTTATTGTGGTTCCCACAAGTTCCTTAAAACTAGGGAGGTACACTTTAATGTTGAATCAATCTATTTTGTTGAATATGATTTTCCATTTTTGTAAACTATGTGGTAAATTTTGACATCACTATTTTGAATCATGACATTAATATGTATAGTTAAGACCCATTAAACTATTCAATGGTAAGCAATAAATTAATATTTTATACCTCATGCACAAAATATGTACACCAATCATATGCTATTTAACAATGAAATCATTACAATATATCTTCAAAGTCTCCATAAACACTTCTAAAATGTTCAAAAATCTCTCTACATACACTCCATGTGAACAAGCATGTAACCACACATCCCATTCCATGCTTCAAACCCTAAAAAATGAAAACAAGAGATGTTGTCAACCCTTTAGAAAAATTATCCAACCTTAAACAAATATTCATATGCCAACTTTTATAAATATAAGCTTGCACAAAACCACTAGGTATTATATAAACTATGTGACTAATACCATGAGCTTACAAAACCATCAACCCAACATTTACCTTTTGGTTATAAGTTTTCCGAGTTAAATATTTACTCAATGTGCAAACCCATATTAAATATTTATCACAATGTTGCATACAACACATAAATGTGCCCCAAGAATGTTAACTACATGTGATGCATATATCCCTAAATCCCCTAGGTGAACCAAAAATAATATGAGTACATTATAACATCTTATAAGGTGAAAAAAACACCTTTCCTTAATATTCTCTCACTTGTATACATTACATAAGGGGTAAAAATTAAAATAAAATATCGACAAAGGAAAAATCCCTATAGCCAAATATACCATCAAGGGATCTTTAAGTACTCCATCAAGATACCTAAAATAATAATCAAGGTGACCACCATCTCAAGAATAAATGTTCTCGTCGTACATCATACCAATGCAAAAAGATAAGAATCCATCTAAAGAGATGTCACATTAAATGTCACATAGATGCATAAATCCTACCTCTAACTAATATCCCAAAATAAAAACAAAAATCAATACAAAGAAAATGTTCAAATATGTATCAGGAGTAGGAAATAAAAATCACTATAGTTGAACTACCACCCATGGTATGTTGCTAACACATTTGTTTTAAAGGGAAATGTGAGAGTCTAGTGTTTAACTAGGATAAATCACCTTTCAACTTATATAACATTGGGGGAATTGAAGATGGACAAGTCCATGAGATTAACTTGCAACTTGAAAGTTGAGTCAACTAATCCTTGATCTGCAATTCCCCTTTTTTATGTGTGTTTTGGGAGATTTGGAAATGATTTTTATATGAAATGCAATGATGAAAATTTAGCTAAATATGAAAATACACTATTCTAAAATAAATACAATAAAATTTGAAATTGATAACCAAGTTTTAATGACCAAAAATGAATAGAGTAGATATCTATGCACCTATTATCTAAATCTAAGATTGATTTGAATGGACAAGGGTGCCAAAGGTTCCCTAGATGGATTTGAAACCAAAATCTAACTTCATAGGCTTTAGGTCCCTATTTAGTGGCTTCTTCCTTCTAGATCTTGTTTTCAGATCTTCGTCTATTATTGAGATAATTGAGTTTTTGTATCCTACCAAGTTGTAGGGATTGAATGCATAAATGGGTAAATTTTCTTCAATCTTCTTCCAATCATCTTCATATCTACACCCATATATTCAAAAAGAGAGGTTCATGGTTGTGCCATATAGGTTTTCTCCTCAATCAAACCCTATTTTTTTATTTCTACCTTTGCAATGGTAAAATTGATGATAAATAGAGCTTATCCTTTTCAGGTATAGAGGCTAAATGAAAAATCAATTATTGATCAATAACTCACCACTCAAATCTGATCTCCTTGAGGGGCTTAAGTCATGCACATCACCTTCAATTCTTGATATCAATATGGCTTGATTTGACTTGAAGACCTAGATAAGCATTAGTACTCACACACAAAATGTATGCATAAACATGAAAAAACTCACATAAAACTTGATATTATGTTATGATGATGAAATTTTGCAATACCTCTACAAATTCTACTCTTGAATTCTCTTAGGAAACTTTATTTTCTCAATTGAATTTCCTCAAAATTGCATGTTAATTCTTGTTCTTTAAAATTCTGAAAATACTATGTACTTATATGCAATTAATCTAATTTCTCAAAAATTAAATCCCAATGACCAACAATTAGCATTTGAATTTAAAATAATAAATTACCAACATAGACATATTTAAATCTAGAGTTATTTTAAGGGGACAATGGAACCCTTGGTGCTCTTCTTCAAACTCGCTTTTTCAAGATCTAAAGTATCAAGGAAAAATATTAAATGCATACCTTGATTTTGCATATTTGATTTTCTAGTAAATGATAAAATGGTCCATGAAATGTATAATTTTTGAAATTAGCTATATGATTAGGTCCAATAATATAGGAGGGAGAAAAATCTAGTGTGAAATTGTCAAGGGTGATAATTTACAATGTTACACCATCTAACTATCCATACCTCAAAGGTATACACATCATAATAGGTGAACCTTGTGCCATCAACATATACAACCCATAACATGAAATCACAAGATCCATGTTCCAAACCTATCTTATGATGAAAATACACATCTAGGATCCCTCACTATATAGGTAATGTAAAATATAAAAATGATCTTGGAATTCAAAGATCCACCAATAGAATCACATAGAAGGTGTAATCAACATCATGTAGTACCAAGGGACATCCAAAATGATATAAAAAACCTACAATCAAATTTTTTGCAATAGGAATCTCACCATAACTCTCCATAACTCTCCCAAGTTCTCCACACTCAATAAAAAGAGATAAAAAAATGCTCAATATTGTTGTAGCATCAAAAAATTTCACCCCTAATAATTTCAAACTACCTTGACAACCTGTTTTACCTATAAATTTAATTATACTAATAATTTACCAATTTTAGTGCTAGACTAATAAAATACATTCAATTTCTTGTCATTCCTATAAATTTGAGCCAAAAACTACCAACCACTTTGCACAAGGTGCTCTAGACCAAAAAGTAAATTTTTGAATGTTTGAAATTTTTATTGGTGGGATTTTATGATTTGAAAATGACCCTAGGTCAGCCCCTTCCCATGTAAGATTAATTAAAAATCATATTTAAGCATGTTTTCCTCTCATTTTAAGCATTAAGGAGGCAATTTATGAATGAGAGAAAATATTGAGGAAAATACTTCCAAAAATAATTCAAAGGTAGATTTAGCAACATTTTTATAGAATTTCATCATCCAAGCATCATGTCATGTGTTATGTAATATTTTTTCATATTTTTGCATGCACTATGTTATGTGTACTAACATTTGTAGGTCTTAAAATCAAATCAAATAAAGAAACAATAAAACCTTGAAGGTGATGAGAATGACTTCATTCCATCAAGGAGAGCAGATCTGAGTAGTGAGTTACAACAAATTGTTAATCAATTACTTGTTTATCGTTTAGACTCTACCCCTCAAAAGGATAAGCTCTCTTAAATGTCATTAGCTTTTGTGGAGGTAGAAATACCAACATGGGGTTTGATTAAGGCAAGCCCCCATATGGAACAACCCTTCCCCTAGTTTCATGTGTGTAGGTTACAGATATGAGGAGAATTGGAGGAATATTGGAGGATATTTGTTCATTCACACACTCAAACCCTACAAGTTGATAAGTCACAAAATTTTCAATTTCATCAACAAACAAAGATTTGACTAAAAGTCCTAGAGGAAGGAAACTATAGACCAGTGTTTAGAAGCTTATCGTTTTCATATCTTAGAAAAGAGAAAGTTAGTATCTAGGGTGTCTATGTGCCCTTGATCAACTATATCAAGCTCAAATTTGCATGAAAGGTACACCTGTGTCTGCTCTACTCATTTATAGATTCCAATTTCATCTGTTAGTTTGCAATTTGTAAGAAATCATAACAGATCACTATGTTTTCCTAGTTTACATAATCACATCATTGCATCACATCAAAATCAATTTCCATACTTCAAAGAATTAGATCCAAGATTGATTGACTCAACTTTTGGGTTGTAATTCAATCTCATATCTTTGTTGATTTTGATTTTGTTAGAGTGAATAATTTATCTATTCACTATACTTAAGTGTACTTAGGTTGATGAGGTTAGAAAAAATATTTTCTAATTAAATGTGCAATCTTTTAGACCTCTAGAGGTTACCAAGTTATTTGTTAAACCTCATGTGCTACCTTTTTGAGGTCGGAAGGCTTTCCATCTCACCTCAAAAATCACTCAACACTTGGCATCAAGGTTGATGACTTGGTCAAATAGGTTGTTGGTTTACACACTCCAAGTGATCTTAAGGTTGACACCTATAGGACACTTGTCTACCTATTTGTGCCATATCTTGGGGCACTTGTCAATCCACATCATGTGGATTGCATCTTCCTTACCTATATAGGAAATCTCATATTTTAATCAACTTAAATATTTTATCATTCTCTTTGATAATGGAAGATTAGGCTTATTGTGTGCAAGTGTATCTTTGTGGAAGTGTATGATTTTTGTTGTCATGATCTTGGATGAAAATCCTAACATGGTATTAGATCTATACAACAAAAATTCTTCTCAAAATCATGCTTCAAGCCTAGTTTAGAGTTCTATGTAATTTGATGCAAGTTGACTTTAAATCATATTAAAAGCATTTAAATTTTCTATAATAGAAACATCATCCTTCATTTTTAGAGAATACAAACATCTTTTGAGATACAAATTATTAGTTAAACTTTTAGTTTGATAGATATCACATATCCTCTTACATAAATTATATGTGGTGGCTTCTTTTGAAACATTCAAGAGGAAAAAATCTGCAGGACACAATTGAATGGTTCCTCGTGCCTTCTTATCCATTTTCTTCCAATCTTCATTAGACATTTTCTCTAGTTTTATTTTCTTTGAAACTATCAACCACTAATCTCTCTCTTCAAGGAGATCCTACATATTCAACTTCCACATCTCGTAGCTAGTTCCATTGAATTTATTATTATCCATACAAGAGGTAAAGGCCATGGTTTTCAAACTTCTTCACAAATTTGTAAAATCCCATAATGCACAAGCTCCCACTGAAACCAAAAATTCTTCAATATTCAAAAGAAAGGTGTCCCTCTCTTAATAGAACCGTTAGCTTTGATACCAAATGTTGGAAATCAAGGTATAAATTTCAGCAATATTAACTTAAATATGTGGTTGCAAATCTGAAATTATGTTTACAAGACTACCATAAAATGATTAAGTGATTGAAAATTGCAAAAATAAAATAAAAATCTGCAATACCACAAGTCATCAACACAAGTGACACAAGCTATACATGGAGAAACCCTTGTGAGAAAAAAATCCACACCCAAAGAGATCCAATGTTTGTATTAATCTTCAAGGAAGTACATCAATACAACAATCTTCTCTGTAATCCAGCAACACTTCGTCATCCTGACAATCTACAAAGAACTCATACTAAACCACCATTCAAAAGCTCCAATATATAGAATTTTGTGGGAGAGAATACCACAAATGGTATCCCAAAACAACAAGAAAAACCACTTGGAAAAACCCACGCCCCCCTTAGTGGATAGCCTATAAACATGGAATAAAATATTTAATAATCGCATGGCCTTCACATGGGTGCATAACCCACAACCAATAAAATTGAGTCAAACCCGACTGCTCCATAAGTCTCTAATGGCTTTGATGACTACATGCAAGCTCATGCACCTCCATGCAAACTTGGGGGCCCAACCATGCAAGAGCATGTAAAACAAGAAAAATAACATGCAAGGACATGCACACTCAAGTGGTCCCAACCAAAAAAGTTGGATGCCCAAGAAGAATATGCCTTCATGATTCTTTGTAACTACTACCATGATGGGTCCACCTCTTTAAATGCAATTACAATTTTTCATAAGAAAATAAATAATAAATATTTTGTCCCTCATGTCCTCAAGAACACTTTCCAAAGAATGTGGAGACACATAAATCAACTTAGGATAGCAATTTTAATGTCACCTACCCTAACAAGAATAAGGTACTAAAACTATTGGTGAATCCTTCAGAACCTCTAGATATTCACTGAAGGATCTATTGGATATGTAGCTATATTTTCAACCAGTGGTATTTGCACAACTCATGCAGATTCCAATGCAACAGGGATAGGTAGACATGAATAAGATTTCTCCCCTACATTAACTATAGTTTGGTCATTCTTTTTGTGCCTTTGTAAGGAAGAAAATACTTCAAACTCACTAGAAGAGTGAAAAAATTGGAGAAGAAGCAATAAAGGTGTTGAAAGAAGGTATTCCTAGTGCAACTATTAATGTTTCCTTGTTTAGCATATAGAAATTTAAATTGTTTTTTTATTCTTTCAAGGATTATTCTGCCAGTTTGGAAAAGAAGTTGGAAAAGGAAATGACAAAGAAGGACAATGAAAAAACAATAGTAGAAGTCTCAGATAAGTGTGTTGTTTCACATGGTATGTTGCAAGGCAGCTTAAAAGATGTACAAAAATGCTTGGAAGAAGCAAAATTTTTGTCTCAATTTTGTTTGGCATGACCTAGTTCTATAAGGAGTGTAAAATATCAAATGGACTCAATTGAGTCACAAATATCTCATGCCTTAAATTCATATGATCTACCTAATTATGCATATGGTGCAACAAGGGCTTTTGAAAATCTACATGGTCAATTCTTCCTACTACAAGAATAAAAAGAAAAGATCATAATGCAGTACAACTAAATTTGAGATTTGGTAAGTGCAAGGTTTGCATCTTTAACTAGATTGTTAGCTAGTGCAGATAAGGTGGAATAAAATAATATGATGCCTAGTTCTCTAGATGAAGGAGAAAATCTCCTTATTCATTTTGAGATTCAGTGTAGCATACTTTCCTTCACTAAAAAGGATTGGGAGATATCAAAGAAGGATTGTGAGGCACACCTCGTCAAACTAAAGGCATCATACAAGGGTATTTTACCCTCTTCTAGTTGAAGTTGTAAATTTATGTTTTATGTATGTAGCTTATGATTTTAATGTACATATGTAGAAGTATTTGATAGTGTTGTAGTACATTTTTGGTCATTTTTTATGGATAACATTGTTAGGGGGAGCCAATTTGATGTAAATATTTCTCTAAGGGAAAGATTGTTGAAGTGTGTTGAGTATAGGAGAGAAGAAGTAAGAGGGAGTTTCTTTCATGTGTATATATCATTTAAGAGAATGATACAATGAGCCTTTTACCCTTGATGTTAAAGGGGGAGTAGTTTGAGTGGTTTGAGCAATTTTGGAGAGTAAGAGTGTGTTGTCATCAATGAGAAAGGGGCATATTATTGGAGACTTAAGTTTTTGGGGGATATTGTTGGAAATATGAGCATGATGATGTATAGATCATGTATGGTTTGTTGGAAATTTATGGCAATGATAATGTATGGTTTTTTCATTGATGGAAACCCATGGTAGAGATGCAGAAGTGTTGGTTTGGAGAAGACCAAGTGTTTTGGATATTTTCCTAAGTCTCGATGTATAGTTTAGTGTTTAGTGAACTAGTTTTGTGGTCCACATTGCTCTACTATGAATAATCATATCATGTGGTTTTGAGGTAATATTGGTGTGTGTTGAAGGATTTTATATCTAGAGTTTCAAGGCTTCATGTCTTCCACAGTTGAAGATAATGTTGATAGAGTATTGGCTTGGCAATGGTAGAGTTACTGTTACATAGTTGATGTTGGAATGCTCTACATTCCACCATGGATGAATATTTTGATGTGTGGTTTTGATTCCAAGTGTTTGAGGATGTTAGTAGTGTGTGTGTTCCAAGTGGCAAGTGATTTGGTGGTTTGTGTGTTGAGTTGTGAATGAACAGTTGGCTCATTTTGTCATTTCTTTATCATTAGTGTCGACCTAAAGGCTTTGGGGTCATGTGGAGTTAAATGGTGTATGGAGTGGAATCATGAGAATGATTATAGGTCATTCCAACCTATTTTAGTGTTGTACATGTTTTTTTTTCTCTCTACAAGGCGTGTACATTGAATTTTTGGGCTTATAGGTTATGTGGTGCACATTTCATCTAATTAGGTTGACCTAATTGATGTTTTGATCGGTTGTGGTATATATACAAGGTTAATTCCTTGTGTTGGGATGTGGGTTTTATGTGATTGTGTGTACGAGATTTGGTACAAAGAGAAGTGTGAATTATAATATGATGGAGTATGAAGTTTGTAAAATCACTTTTTAGGGCTTAATTAGAACTGTATATTTTGGCATATGTCAAAAGAATTATTAGCAGTTCATCATTGGTAATGAGCCATCCTTTCACTGATACATTTTGACTCAAATTTCAACTAAAGTTCGTCAGAATTTTGATGAACTTTTGTCAATATTATTTCATCAATTTTTTTTACGAACTTTGAAATGTCGAAATTTCGACCTAGCCGACAATGCTGGGTCAAAATTTTGACGTTTCAAAGTTCGTCAGAAAATCGACGAAATTTTGTCGAAATTTGAGTCAAATTTTTTCTTATATATTTTTCTATTTAGGATAGTGATCCCTTAGAAATGTGCCACCGACAATGAGTTCTCTTTTTTTTGGATAGTGAGTCCACCATTTTGTATCAACATTGTAACCAGTTATAATATATTGTGAGCTAATCCTCACTATGGTTTTTCCCTTACAAGGGTTTTCCACGTAAATATAGTGTTCTTGTGTTCCTTGATGTGATGCATGTTTTATATGTTCCTTTCCATTACTAAAAATTTAATATGATTCTTTGAATGAATTTTTAAATTGATAAAGTTAATGAGTTTCAATAAATATTGATTCATCTCGCCCCTCAACATTTCGGGTGTTCAACAAAATCAAGTCAATATAGCAAGGGAAAAGGCCATTCTAGAAGAGATAGAGGAAGGGGATTTGGAGGCATATGTTTCCAATGTGGAGAGGTTGGACATAGGACCTTTGAATGCCCTCAAATACAACAAGACATTAATAGGAAGAATGCAACAAAGAATTATGCAACACAAGTTGATGAAGAGAGTGTGAATTCATCAAATCAAGTAAAAGAGACTGAATAGGGAAAGGCATTGATGCTTAATAGAGTTCTTTTAAAACTAAAAAATAACAACCAGATCCAACACAAAGGTGGAATTTATTCTAAATGGTGTGTAAAATAGGTAGTTAGTGTTGTAAGATAGTTGTGGATAGTGGAAGTACCAATAATTTGGTCTCACAAGAGATGGTATATGAACTAAAATTGGAAAGGAAAATACATCTAAATCCTTACCAAGTCACTTGGTTTCAAAGGGATCGTCAACTTCTAGTAATTGATCAATGATTGGTAATTATATTGATGAGGTATTGTGTGATGTGATGCCCATGGATGCTTGTCATATCATTTTGGGAAGACCGTGGAAATATGATAGACATGTTGTGTATGATGTTTAGGAAAATATTTATACCATCACAAAGGATGAAAGGGAGTATCATTTGATTTCATTAAAGGACAAGGAGAAACAAGTGAGAGATATTTCATTGGTTTATATTCCAAAAGTTGAGTGTGAAGAGACAAAAAGGATTGGGGAAGGAATGAAAAGAAAATTAAAGGAAAGGGAAGAAAGTTTTGAAAAGTTAGAATATGAGATTGTATCACTAAGGAAGTAGTTGGTAAAGATCATGACATAATTAAATCGAGAATTGAAGAATGTAAGAAGTTAAGAAATTCTAGATAAAATCATAAATGCCCAAAATCCCACATGTGACAAGAGTGGGGTTGGATTTGAAGAAGGGAAAAGTTCAAAAACAAATCAATCACCTAAAGAATCAAATAAGGAAAATAAAAAAACCTACTCACAAATGGTTCAAGACTCCATCAAAGGTGAAACCAAAAAAAAAAGAGGAGAAACAATGGTAAACCATGAAAAGGATTCAAAAAATCATTCCCATGGAGGCCGGTACATATAAATAGGTTATATTCTTCTTTCCTTGGTCATTATTTTGTTTTTAATCAATTTGGGCATAAGGAAATAAATTGTAGATTGAATGCTAGAAATAATTATAGACATAGAACTATGAATTATGGAGTGCATGCTAGAGCTAGCCTTGCAGAAAACAAGATTGGAAGATTTGGGATGATGAATAGAAATATTAACTCATTTTCTTCACTCATGAATTCTAATATATGCCACAAGTGCAATAATATTTTACATTTAGAATTTTTTAACAAAAGTAGTTTCTTGGAACCTCCTAAGAAAAATAAGGAGGTAGAATAGAAGAAAGAAGAAAGTTCAAAAGTATTGAAGAAGAGAGAAAAATCCATGATAGTTCAAACAACCCTACTTGCAAAAAATTAAAGTGATCAGTGGTATATGATAGTGGATGTTCAAGACATATGAAAGGTGATAAGAGCAAGTTCATCAATTTAAAAAGATTCAATGGTGGAATCATAAGATTTGGTGACAATGCATTGGAAATAATTTCAATAAGAGGATCTCTTAGTTTGGGTAATGGGAGAACAAGAACAAAGAACATTCTATATGTGGAAGGATTGATGTGCAACCTATTAAGTGTGAGTCAGTTGTGTGACCAAGAGAACATCCTCATGTTTCATGTCGAAGTTTGTGATATAAGTAAGGAAGGAAATTTATAGAAGCTATTCAAACATGAAGTAATCTCTACATTCTAATTGATATTAGAGGTGGGAAATGTTGCATGGGTAAGGAATATGAGAGTTGGCTATGGCATAAAAGAATGAGGCATCTAACTTTTGAAAATCTTGTCAAAATCAGTCGAAGGGAAGTAGTAAGAGATATTCCTATGAAATCAAAGCTTTGAAATACCATTTGCAAGAAATGTCAGCTAAGCAAGAAAACTAGAGTGATTTTTAAATAAAAAGAGTACTTTGCATCACAACCTCTAGAGCTTATTCACACAAACTTTTTTGGACTCACCAAGAAAAATACTATACAAGGTGAAAAATACTTCATGTTATTGATTGATGATTTTTTCTAGAATGACATGGGTTACCTTTTTGAAGGATAAATCTGAAGCATTGGAAAAATATAAGGTATTCAAAGCCTTATTGGAAAATGAGATAGGCATGAGGATTAAATTCCTTAGATCAGATAGAGGAGGTGAATTCACTTCAAAAAAATTCAAATATTTTTGTGAGAAGCATGGGATATGAAGAAAATATTTTGTAGAAAGAACTCCACAAAAAAATGTAGTGTAAAGAAATAATAGAATATTTCAAAGGATGGCTAGATGCATGATGAATAAATCTATGGTTCTTGGCATGTTTTGTAAATATACAGTGCACATATTAGCTTGTATCCTTAACCAAGGTAAAATAAAAAAACATGATAAAACACCATATGAGTTATGGAAGGGAAGGCCTACATCTTTGAAACACTTCAAGGTGTTTGGAAATCCTTGATATATTAGAAGACATGAAGAATATTTAGGGAATTTTGATGCAAGATGAAGGAACATTTTCTGGCTACTCTTCAAGGAGTAAGGCTTACAAATTTCATTGGATATTGCTGATATGTGGTTGTCATTGATGTCAACACTATTGGAATTAATGTCTTTAAGGCTGTATATGTCAAGGATATTGAGAAAATTGTAATAAAATAAGTTGCAAGTTGTCGGTGGTGCTGTGAAGTTCAACATGGTAGCTAGCTCAATATATTGATGATAAGAAGTTGTGGATTAAAGGGTTTGTTGACAAGTATATCTAGTTTATCCACATGAAATTTTAGAGGTTCACATGAAGATTTGATTGAGTTATGAGTATCTATGTTCTAACAGTTGTTTTGTTGCTTTAGTTGGTGTTCCTAAAAGAAGATTATATGATTCTAGTAATTTTATTTGTTGTGGATGCTTCTATGGTGATTCATGATGCTTTTGGATGTTTTTGGATCATGCTCTATCTCTGTTGTTGGTCTGCATTGATCATTGTGTTCACGATTGGTGTTTTTCTTCTATGAGTTCATGTTTTTCATTATCATGGCCAACAGGGTGATTGTAGTGTGTTGCGTATCTTTGAGGCATAGTTTTTTAAGGTGTTTCATGTTTGAGACATGTTTTTTTGGGTCCTTACTATGTTTTGGCTAACATTGTTTGGTGTGCATTGATAATTTTTTATTGATTTGGGCCAAAAGTTTGTACACATTTTATATTTTGTTGAGCCGACATATGGTTGATGTTATCCTTAGTTACAGATATATATGATCGATTGTTTATACCATTTGAAGGTGCGGTGTATGATGTATTCTTAATGTTTTGTGTGAATAATGTTCTAATCTTTTGAAGGCAGAAGTAAAGTGTGAAGAAGAGTGAGTAGAAGAAAGTGTTTATGTGGTTAATTGGAACTATAATTAGGAATTAGAAGATGCTATTTTCTTAGTTCAAAATCTTCTAGATGTAATATGAATGTGACTATAAGACAGCGAGTCTTCCTTTAGGTAGTAAGCTTTTTTGTATTTGAGTAATGAGCTCTAGGCAGTGTGCCTGAATGCATGTGCATTCCTCATTTATAATACTTTTATACTTTTAACAGAGTATAATCTTGTGGATTAACCTCCACCGTGGTTTTTCCCCTAATAGGGTTTCCACATAAAATCTTGGTGTTATGTGTGTTTTTGATGTGGTGATTGTTTATGCTTTCATATTTATATATCAAATATGAGAATAAGTTTAATTTGTATAATTTATGTGACAACTGATTCACCCCCCCACTCTCAGTTGTTTTCCCTTGAGTTGCCAATAATTGGTATCATAGCAGGTTCCTCAGAAGAAGTTTAATAGCTTGAGGTGATTCAGGATGGCAACATATAAGAAGGATAGTCTGAGATTTGATGGAACTAATTATTCCCTATGTAAGACTTGAATGGAGTGTCATCTAAGATGCATTGATGAACCTTACTAGACAATTACAAAGAATAGGTATATCATCCCACAGAATGGTCCTTCTACTGCAAGTGAGATTAAGGAAGTCGAGTACAATATCAGGGCTAAGGAAGCATTGTTGAGTGCTCTAACTGATTCCAAGATGACAAATGTAATGGAGCTGAAGACTGCTTATGAGATCTAGAAAAAGTTGGAAACTTTGTATGAAAGTGATACCATGTGAAGATTGCTAAGCTACAAATCTTGAAAGGGAAATATGAAATGTTGAGAATGGGTGAAGATGAGAACATCACTTCTTTTATACAGAGTGAATGAACTTGTGTTTAGTATCAGATGTGTTGGTGGAACATTGGAAGAATCAGAGATTATTGTTAAAGTGCTCAGATCCTTGTCTGTTGCATACAAACACAAAGCTACTGCTATTGAGGAGATCCAAACTATGACAAATGTAACCAGAGACATGTTGATTGGTAAGCTTACTTGTTTTGAGTTAAGTGAGTTTGGTGAATCTCTTCCTAAGACATAATCTACATTCAAAGCTACTATCTCTAGAAAAGATAAGAAGAGATATGATCTAGGAGAAATTTCTTCTAGCAAAATGTCCAAGTATGAGTAGGAAATGAGAGAGATTGAAGAAGAAGAGAGAAAACTAGTCGATATTGAAGCACTTATTGTCAAGAGGGTAGCCAGAGAAGGTAAGTATAAAGGTAAATTGCTTCTTAAATATTTTTCTTGTAATAAGATAGGTCATTTTTCCTCAAGGTGTCCAGAAATAGTTCCTAAGCCAAGACGTAACAAGCCTAGATTCCAAAGAAAGTGTTATTATGTTGCTAATGAAGGTGTCACAGATGATGAATCTGATAAAGGGAATTTAAGTGAGGATAAATGGGTATTTATTTCTATCAAGTAAAATGATCCAGTACCTGTTGAATCTGCTAGTTGCACAAATGTGGAGAAAGCTCTAGTTGCTAGAACTGAAGAAAAAGATGAACGGGTGATTGACAATGGATGCTCTCATCACATGACAAGTGATAAAAGTAAATTTGTGAGCTTGGAAAAGTATGATGGTGGTGTTGTAATATTTGGTGATGATAAATTTGGTGTAATCCATGGGAGAGGATCCATTTCTCTTGATGGTAAGCATAATACTGATGATGTTCTATATGTGGAAGGTTTGAAGCATAATATCTTAAGTGTTGGACAGATGGTTGACAAGGGATGCAATCTTCAATTCAAGAATGAAAAGTGTAGAATATTTGGGAGTTTTTGAAAATGTGAATGCATCTGGTACAAAAAACAAAAGGTAATATCTTTCACCTAAGTGCTACTGGTAAAAAAAATTTGATTGCACAAGTTGATGAAAGTTGGTTGTGGCATAGGAGAATGTGCCATGTAAACTTTGATAATATAATCAAGATAAGTTCTACTCAGGCAGTGAGAGATCTTCCTAAGTTGATAAAACCTACTAATTCTATATGCAAGGAATGTCAGTTAGGAAAGAAAACTAGAGTTTCATTCTGAAGCAAAAAGCATTGTTCAAATGAAGTGTTGGAGCTTGTGCATACTGACTTGTGTGGTCCTTCTAGAGTCAGAAGTTTACAAGGAGATAGTTATTTCATGTTACTTATTGATGATTATTCTAGATTGATGTGGGTTACTTTCTTAAGAGAAAAATTTGAAGCCCTAGAGAAATTTAAGATTTTTAAGGCTATGGTTGAGACAGAGATAGGTCTGAAGATTAAATTTTTGAGATCAGATGGAGGTGGTGAATTCACTTCTGGTGAGTTTAATTATTTTTGTGAACATGGGATAAAGAGACAATTATCTACCCTGCGTACCCCTCAGCAAAATGGAGTTGTGGAAAGGAAGAACAAGACAATTCAAGAAGCTACTAGGACCATGATGTTGGAAGGAAATGTTTCGCATATCTACTGGAGAGAAGTTGTGAGTACTATCGTTTACACTCTCAACCAAGTACGTTTCAAAGGTGATACCAGTAAGACTCCTTATGAGCTATGGTATGGTCATAATCCTATTGTTAGATACTTCAAAATATTTGGGAGTAAATGCTATATCAAAAGAGATGAAGATATAGGAAAGTTTGATGCTAGAAGTGATGAAGGAATATTTCTTGGTTATTCTAGTAAATGCTATATCACAAGAGCCTGAAGTTCAAGAATACCCTAAGACTCCAAGGTATGTAAGACTAAATCATTCAAAAGATCAAATTATTGGTGATAAGAACAAAGGTGTTCAAACTAGGAGAAGAATTGCAGAATAATACTATTTGATCTCAAAGACTAAGCCTAATAGTGTCAATGAAGCATGCAAACATGAACATTGGGTGGAAGCAATGAAAGAATAACTACTATAAATTGAGAAGAATGATACATGGATTCTTGTTCCTAGACCTAAGGACAAAAATGTAATCGGAACTAAAGGAGTCTTTCAGAACAAACTGAATGAGCAAGTTGAATTTGTTAGAAACAAAGCAAGACTTGTGTGTAAAGGATATTCTCAGATGGAAGGAATTGACTTTGAAGAAACTTTTGCTTTTTTTGCTAGGATTGAAGCTATGAGACTATTTCTTGTTTATGCTGCTTACAAAAATTTCAAGGTTTATTAGATGGATGTCAAGTCAACATTTCTAAATGGTGAACTGGAAGAAGTGTATATTGAGCAACCTAATGGATTTCAATTGACTGAACAAGGAGATATGGTTTTCCAGTTGAAGAAAGCATTGTATGGACTTAAGAAAGCCCCAAGAGAATGGTATGCCAGATTGGACAAGTATTTGTTGAAGATTGGATTTAAGGATACTTTTGAATATCTCAGAGGGAAGCTAGGGATGGTTACCCCTCCTAATCAAAATTAAGATGCATTGACTTGCATCAGTTTGTGCATTTCATAGTCATATCTTGTGATCTGGATTAATGTTGTGGTGGCTGCTACTTAGGGGGAGTAGTCAGATGTTTAGAAATGTGGTTCAAAGCTTGTGTGGAGAAAGATAATGTGTATCTTTGTCCTTGATGTCAAAGGGGGAGAAGAGTCATGTGAAAAACTGTGAAAGAGTTAAGGAGAAATGAGTTGAAATCTAAGGGGGAGAAAGTGCTAAGAGAAAGTTGCATTGATGGTGTTTTTCACAGCATGTGTTGCCATCAATTCCAAAGGGGGAGATTGTTGGATATTGATGATATGTGGTTTTCATTGATGTCAACACTATTGGCATTAATGTCTTTAAGGTTGTATATGTTGAGGATATTGAGAAAATTGTAATAAAATAAGTTGCAAGTTGTCGGTGGTGCAATGAAGTTCAACATGGTGGCTAGCTCAGTAAATTGATGATAAGAGGTTGTGGATTAAAGGGTTTGTTGAAAAGTATATCTATTTTATCCACATGAAATTTTAGAGGTTTGCATGAATATTTTATTGAGTTATGATTATTTGTGTTATGACAGTTGTTTTGTTGATTTAGTTGGTGTTCCTAAAAGAAGATGACGTGATTCTAGTAATTTGATTTGTTGTGGATGATTTTGTGGTGATTCATGATTCTTTTGGATGTTTCTAGATCATGCTCTAACTCTATTGTTGGTCTACATTGATCATTATGTTCGTCATTGGTGTTTTTCTTCTGTGAGTTCATGTTTTTCATGATCATGGCCAATAGGGTGATTGTAGCATGTTGTGGATCTTCGAGGCATAATTGTTTAAGGTGTTTCATGTTTGAGACATAATTTGGGTCCTTACTATGTTTTGGACGATGTTGTTTGGTGTGCATTGATAATTGTTTATTGATTTGGGCCAATAGTTTGTACACATTTTATATTTTGTTGAGTCGACATATAGTTGATGTTATCCTTAGTTGTGGATATATATGATCAATTTTTTATACCATTTGAAGGTGTGGTGTGCGATGTATGTTGAGTGTTGTGTGTGAATAATGTTCTAATCTTTTGAAGGTAGAAGTAAAGTGTGAAGAAGAGTGGGCAGAAGAAATTTTTATGTGCTTAACCGGAACTGTAATCAGGCATTAGACAATGCTATTTTCTCAGTTTGAAATCTTTTGGATGTAATCCAAATGTGACTGTAAGATAGTGAGTCTTCCTTTGGGCAGTAAGCCTTTTTGTATTTGAGTAGTGAGCTCTAGGCAATGTGCCTGAATACATGTTCATTCCCCATTTATAATACTTTTATACTTTTAACAAAGTATAACATTGTGGATTAACTTCCACCGTGGTTTTTCCCCTAATAGGGTTTCCACGTAAAAATCTTGGTGTTATGTGTGTTTTTGATGTGGTGATTGTTTATGATTTCATGTTTATATACCATATATGAGAATAAGTTTAATTTGTATAATTTTTATGACAACTGATTCACCCCCCCTTCTTAGTTGTTTTCCCTTGAGTTTCCATAAAATGCTTCAATAAGAGATTGCATAGAATGGTTAAAAGCATAAATGTGAAGATAAATGAGGAGGAAAAATATCAAGATGAACCAAAAGAAGATAGTTATCCTTATGAAGAAATATTCAAGGAATATGTAGAGAAAAGTGAAGATGAAAGAGTTGAACAAAGTAACATCAAGGCACCAATGAAGACACCATCTAATTTTGTTCAAAAGAACCATCCAGAAGATTTGATAATAGGATATGATGGGGTCAAAACGACAAGAAGAATGGTAAGAGATTTGAAAGCTAAAAATATTTCCTTGATATCTAAGATTGAACCTAAGAAATTCAAAGAAGAAAGTGAAGATAAGAATTGGATATAAGATATGGATGCAGAGTTGAACCAGATTGAGAAGAATGATACTTGGGAACGTGTTCCAAGACTCAAGGATAAAAATGTTATTGGAACTAAGCAGGTGTTCCAAAAAAATTGAATGAAGATGGGCAGGTTGTGAGAAACAAAGCAAGATTGGTATGTAAATGGTATGCACAAGTAAAAGGTGCTGATTTTGAAGAGAATTTTGCTCTAATTGCTAGGATGGAAGCCACAAGGATGTTATTAGATTATTCTAGCTTGAATAATTTCAAAATATTTCAAATGGATGTTAAGTCTTCCTTTTTAAATGGACATCTAGAAGAAGTTTACATTGAACAACCAAAAGGAGTACTAATATCAAAGAATAAAGACTATGTATTTAGATTGAAGAAGGAACTTTATGGGTTGAAACAAGCCCCTAGAGCACAGTATGCTAGACTTGATAAACATCTACAACAAGGGTTCAAGAAGGGAATTGTGGATAGCAACTTATAATTAAAACCATAAGAAATAATGAAATTATTATGATGTCTTATGTGGATGACATCACTTTTGGAGTAAGCAATAACAACATGTGTCAAGGATTTGTAATGGAGATGCAAAAAACATTTGAGATGTCTATGCTAGGTAAATTATCTTGCTTTTGTGGTTTGCAAATATCACAATTAAATAAGGGAATATTTATTCAACAAACCAAGTATGTAAAAGAGATGTTGAAAAAATTTAGGATCTGGAAGATTGTAATCATGTGAGTACCCCCATGGTAACAAGATATAATTTAAGCAAAGATTATGAGTCACTTGAAGCAAACCAAACACTTTATAGATCAATTATTGGATTTTTTATACTTGAAAATTTCAAGGTTAGATATGATGCAAGTAGTTGGTATGGTAGCAAGATTTTAAGTTGCACCAAAGGAAACACATGTTCAAACAGTGAAACATATACTCAAATACTTGAAGGGAACATTGGATTTTGATTTGTGGTATGAAAGTGTGACTGATTTTACTCTGGTAGCATGCATACATGTGGATTGGGAAGGCAATGTTGATGCTAATAATAACATGAGTAGAGGATCTTTCTTTCTTGGTAACAACCTTGTATCATGGATAAGCAAGAAAAAAGCATCAATATCCTTATCTACCACAGAGGCATAATATATTGTAGAAACATCATGTTGCACTCAAGTGTTGTGGATGAGGAAAACATTAAAGGAAATCAAAGTAGAATATGATCATCCTATCACCATATTTTGTGACAATACAAGTGTAATTATTATCTCGAGGAATCCAATGATGCATTCAAGGACTACGCATATTCCCATAAAGTATCACTTTTTTGAGAGAGTGGGTGGCAAAGGAAGAAGTTAAGTTGGAATATATTGGTACAAAGGAATTTATTGCCAACATGTTTATGAAGCCACTTCCGAAGGACATATTTGATTATTTAAGGGAAAATTTGGGAGTAGTCTCATATTCATCCAATTATTAAAAGGGAAGTATATATTCAGGGGGAGCTACCCACAACCTTATCATGTAGCTCCATGGAAGAGAAATTCTAGAGCTAGTTGAAAGGCCCTTTACCATTGAAGTCAAAGGGGAGCCCAAGAAAGAGGGAGTAGTATAGACAGGGGGAGCAATGCAAAAAAGAAAAGTTTAATTCACAGTTAGGTTGACATTAATGAAAAAGGAGGAGATATTGGCAATATTGGAATTTATGTCAAAGGAGATGTCTTCATTGAAAATAGTTTGGAAAAAGGCCACTAATTGATTTCAAGAGCATATCTTAATCATATTGTTGCAAGTATCAATCGATATTAATTAAAAGGAAAGTTGACTCTAGTACTTAATCTACACCTAATCAATGATGACTGACCATATTCAAATATGGTTTAATTAAATATCTTGGCTGACTTTTCTATTAATCAAAGTCATATACACATATGCTAATCACTTATATTAAGGTGTGCATGTGTATAATAAAAATATACGATTAAAAGTGATGGATAAAAGGTAGTGATTAAAGAAACAAAGGCAACGATTAAAATGAATTAACAAGGGAAAATATTAGGAAACTAAAATGAAATGATTAATATTCTTAAAGGGAAGTGATGGATATTCAATTCAAATTAAGGAATGCCTAACTAAAATGCAAAGTTATAAGGCAGTGATTACTACTAAAAGACAAAAATTACATTATGAAAGGTTGTGATTAGTTTTAAGGAAGAGACCTGATTAGTTTGAAATTATATTACTCTTCCAAAGGATGTCTCTCTTTATAGAGACACAAATAGATGGTGGTTTGGAGTTAAAATGAAAAGCAATTTTTTTAGCATAAGGAAGAGGAAGAGTAGAAATATGAAGAGTAAATCTGATTTATATTGAAGATATTTGTGTGATGAAAAATATATTTATGCTAGTAAATTGAATTAATAATATTCAAATTTGAGAAGAGATTTGTGAGGATTGTGAAAGGATTTATAGTTTGGATCAGATTTGTGTGAAGAAGAATATCATATCAACCATTGGAGGATTAATAGGTTGGAGCCTATCAAATAGAGGTTGAAGCCTCTTGTTGAGGTGGAGCTCAATTTGTGTGGGGGTTGAAGCCTCCAATAGTTTGGAGACTATATTTCTATCGAGTAGAGATTGGAGTCTATAGTAGGTTGGAGAATTATATACATACATACATACATACCTTAGATATATATACATATATTCATACATACATACATACAAATATATATATATATATACATATATATAAATTTTCTCTCCTTTAATTTTATGTAAATGCAAAGAAATTCACTTATTTTTTATTACCAAACTATGAATGTTGCACTAAAATTGTTTTCTCCAATGCTGAAAATGCAAGATAATGTTGGAAATAGAAAAGTGTGATGCTAATATCTTCGGTTTTGAATGTCACTCAACATGTTCTCACTTTCCATCCATGATCCGGAGGATCTTCACCAAAAATTGAAGTTTCTCGATTTTCTCCAGAAATGGCATCATTAGAAAGAGACCAAAATTCTAACTCCAACGCAATACGAACGGAGTCAAACAGAGCTACAGAGCCCAAGATATGCTTGGTCAAACCTTGGTCAACTCAGGGCTCACGTCAAAGAAAAAAGGGTCAAAATTTGGCATCGCCAAAAGTGGTCAAATTTGGCATCATCATGAAGAACTCATCGAGACCTTTCCAATGGAGTTCATTTTGCACGAATTAGAGTCTGTTTGCACCAGCTATAGCCAATCAAAGTTCACATAGAAGGTTGACTTTTGACCGCACAGATGTTGACATCAGCATGCTAACATGGAATTCTATACGGTACAAATAATGACATGGACCAACCCTAGCATGACATGTGGTAGTCAAGTCATCTGTATGGACCAATCGCATTTTGACACATGGCAGCCTAGTCAGCGGACACGTCACTAGCCTAGTCAGCGGACACGTCACCAACAAAGACTTTGACCAATGAATGAAGGTTTTCCACATGGCAACTCATCTCCCCTTCCTCCTCTATTGTAGGTCAGGTTGGATTGTTTAACAAATGACCAAAAATTGGTTGGGTGGTTGACCCCCTAACCTCTTGCGCAACAGTCGCGGGCTTGGCTATTGCGCCTGTGACAGTTCCTTACATCATACTAGGCACCGTTGGTTTTTGTTATTGAGCAGTTGAAAATTTAGTTTTAAAATGGATGGTAGAGGGGCTCAACCTCCTAACCACCCACAGGTAAAATATCTATGCCACCGTTGCGCCAAAATGTGTCTTCATATTTATATGGGATGTCAGTTTGTTTTGATGAATATTTCAAAACTGGTAGCCTTTATTTAAAAATAATTTCCCTAAAATTAAAATAAACCAACCTCTTAATCCTTTAAAAGGATTAAACAATAACCCCCCTAAACAATAAAAGCTTGAATATGACCAATTTAAAGGGCTAATGAAGATTTGAGGATTATATTATGGGGGATATTATTGATTTTTATGTACATAAGGGGGATTTTTCCAATATTTTACTATGTAAAGGGAATATTCGGATATTATGTAAATCAATTGGTTAGTAACCAATTTGAGTAATTTTTTTGTATAAAAAGGGGTGAAAATAGGAGAGGGAGGCATTGAGAAATCAAGCAGGTGATGATGTTGAGAGAGCTACATTGAAGACTTGTAGCCATTCTTGTAAGTCAGAGGAACATTATGTCGCCGAAGTGCTGGAAGGTAATGGTTTTTCTTTGCAATTGTAGTCTTATTCTTGGAACATAATAGGATCGTTCACTCTATTGGAGGGGGACCCAAAGACGTAGTCCAATTGGACGAACTCTATTATCAATTGTGTTTTGTCTTTTATCTCTTCTCTCTTTCATTTTGTTATCACCTTGTTATGTTGTTTAAGTATTTTTGTTATGTTAATTTCATTTGTAAGCTTTAAGCAATCATTGTAGTTCATAAAGCATTCATTAGCAATTTTCATAGATCCTAAAACATATCAAGTTTGGTATTAGAGATTTGTGTGACTGGTATTGCAGAATTGGATGCTAACACATTCTAGGAAACAGTGAGGTGAAGGCGAACTTGAAGAATATAATCCTAAGATTGGAAAATGAAGGACTTTGCCAACAATGGAAGAAAATAAAGGTAGGAAAAGTACTGAGCAAGAGCTTGATGATAAGTATTTTCAGTGAGCCTTTCTTGACATGAAGGCTATGGTGGAAGAGCTTTATGCGGAAAAGAAGAACCACAAAAAGGGAGGTTCTTTGAAGTGAGAAAAGAAGGAAGATTGAAAGGACAAAGAAGAAAAATCTCCAGAAGCTCCATCTCCACCATCTTCCCCTTCTTCTCCATCTTCCCCTTCTTATTCTTCCTCTTCTACTACTGTTAATCCTTTCAAGAGAAAGTCTAAGCCTATTATTAAACTGGATGTAAAATTTGAATTGCCTAAGTACTGTGGTGAGTTAAATGCCAAAAAGTTAGATGATTGGATCTAGTAGGTAGAAGTGTATTGTAGGATTCAAGGCCTAACATAAGATGCTTCTATGATCCAATTAGCCACTCTTCGGTTGGGAGGTACAACTCTCACCCGGTGGGAGAGTAGGACTAGGGAGGAAATTGCTCGCCATGGTAAGGTTAATATGACTTGGATGGAATTTATTGCTGCCCTTAAAAAACAGCTTTATCCTTTAGGTTATATGCAATAATTAACAATGAATTGGAAAACCTTTAGGCAAGGTAAGGTTCAATCTATCCAAGATTACACCAATGAGTTTATAAAATGGGCTATTGCTTTAAATGTTCCATTGTATACTCAAGATACACTACTTAAGTAATAGGTGGTTTTCATTCTTACCTAAGACATAGTATTCTAATGTTGAGTCCTAGTAATCTAGACGAAGTGTTAGTCCAAGCTACTCATTTAGAGTCAAGGGGTAAGAACACTTTTAGTGATAATTTCTCAAAGAAACCATCTAAGTCTGAGGGTAATTCTAAGGGTAAAGACAAAGATAAAGATAAAGACAAAGGGAAGAAGACAACTACAGTTAAAAAAGGAGGGTGATAAGCCCGCATGCTCCCATTGCAAGAAATATGGGCATGATGATTCAAAGTGTTGGAAGCTGCATCTTGAATTAAGGCCGAAAAGATACGGAGGCAATAAAGGCAAGCAAACGACTGTTGCAATGATTTAGCAAGATCTTGGATCTGACTCTAGAGATGAAACTTAGATTGTTGTTGTTGGGGTCCAAGGTAAAGGGAAAGGTATAATTCTCTCTTTTGATGAAAATGTTTCTAATGAAAATGCAAGTACAAGTAAAGTATCCACTCCTAAAGTTGATAAACAATAGAATGAACTGTTTCATATTCGAGTTGTAACTAAGCACACTAAGATTGATACACTGTTTGATATGGGTTCTCAAGTCAACTTAATATCTGAAGAAGTGGTAAAGAAACTTAATCTGGCTACATCACCTCACTCAAATCCATATCCGCTTGGATGGGTTTGCAATGATGCTCAACTATAGGTAACGAAATAGTGTAAACTGAAATTTTCTATCACTACAAAATTTGTTGATGAGGTAGAAGTAGATGTTGTTCCTTTGGATATTTGTGGGCTTGTGTTAGGGAGTCCTTATCTATATGATAGAAAACCAATATTTTATAGGGGGGAGAATAAGTATCATCTCTTTAAGGATGGGATAGAATACATTGTACGTGCACATAAAGTCAAGACTAATCTTGCACTAGTTAATGCTAGTTCAATGAAAAGTTTGGTCAATTCTAGTAAAAACTTTATATTAATACTTGTAAAACCCAAAGAGGATGAAAAAGTTGAAGCATTTAAAGGTTGTGATCCAAAGCGTAAACCTAAGATGATCAAAATAGTTTTTGCTTATGATGACTTATTTCAGGATCCAAAGGGGTTGCCACTTAAGAGAGAGATACAACATGAAATCCAGTTGCAGCAAGATGTGCCTCTTCCAAATATTGGCATGTATCATTTATCATTGTTATAGAATGAAGAAATCAAAAAGAAATTTCAGGAGTTGGTTGAAAAAGGAGTCATCTATTCTAGGACATCTCCTTATGGTTCTCCAATTGTGTTGGTTCCAAAGAAGGATGGGTTTTGGAGAATGTGCATCAACTATCAAGCCCTAAATAGGATAACGGTAAAGAATAGGTATCCTCTTCCCCGAATTGATGATTTACTTGATCAGTTAAAACATGTTTATTTCACTAAGTTAGACTTGCATAGCAGATATCATCAAATAAGAATTACATAAGATGGCATTTGGAAAATTGCATTTAAGACAAAATAGGGATTGTTCGAGTGGTTGGTCATGCCCTTCGGGCTTTTCAATGCACCAGCTACATTTATGAGAGTCATGAATGATGTATTTTGTCCTTTTATTGATGATTTTAACATATTCTATTTAGATGATATTCTTGTCTTCAGTCAAACTTGGGAAGATCATGTAATTCATGTAAAGAAATTTTTTGATGTATTGAGAAAAGAAAAACTCTTTGTAAAGATGTCTAAATGCAAATTTACTAAGACATCCTTAGTGTACTTAGGCTATGTCACAAAGGTCAAAGCTATTTTATAATGGCCTAAGCCAAGTACAGTCACTAAAGTCATAAGTTTCTTAGGTGCAGTCCAGTACTGGAGAAATTTCATTGCAAACTTCTCCTACATTGCATCAGGGTAAAAGCACAAACCTGTGTCACACTTTATAAAGGAATCAGCCAACAGCAAAAAAAATTCTGAACTTCGACCACATAAAAGTGGTCTTTATGTTTTGAATTTCAAAATGGTGTAAACTAATGAAATGTAGAAATTTTGATGAAGTTTATTGTTGTAATTTTTAAAATTTAAAAAAAAATTATTTTCATTATGTTTTTATCAATTTAAGGAAAAATTTTGGAATGCTGAAAATTTTAGAAAAGAGTGACTTCACGGGCCGTCAAGAAACAAATTGAAAAAAACTTCATTTCTCCCTAATTTTTTTTTCTCCAAATAGGTAACTTCAATATCTTGTGCATGGAAAAAGAAAAATCAAATTTTGATGTATATTTTTCTTGTAATAACGTTTTAAAGTCAAACATGTCAAAATTTGACAGTTATCACGGGCCGTCAACTATTTTCAAATTTTTAAATCATTTTCAAAAAAAGAATTATACCCTTTTGAAGAAGACTCTCTCCTCTTGTGCCTCATATAAGATTTAAAATTTTTTAATAAATTTTACTATCTTGTTTTTAATTTGTAATCAACTTCCTTTTTCATTTTGAAAACCTACTTGCATTATTTTAAAAATAAAATATATTAAAACTAATAAAAATATTTAAAGAATTATATATTTGGATTCTCCACTCTGAGCTCTACAAAAGGGTATTTTTTGTTTTTGCAAAAAAATCATTCTGACTAAAGAAATACTTAGCTAAAGTTGAAAGTTTTAGAAAATTCTGAAAAAAGCTGAGTTGGCTGCCAACTAGGATGCCACATAGACAGTTTCGGTAGAAACAGTTTCTATAGAAAGGGTTTTGGCCGAAACCCTTTCTATAGAAACTGTTTCTACCGAAACCCTTTCTATAGAAACCCCACACATTAAAAAATCCAATTTTGAAGGCAGTTTTAAAGCGGGAAGAGGAAAATTTTGATTTTTTTGGATTCGGGCGAAACTTATTTGGCCGAAACCTATGTGCCACGTAATATGCCACATGGTTTCGGTCGAAACCTAGTCAGGCAAAAACTTTCTGGCCGAAAATATTTCGCTCGGAACTATTTATTTGGCCAAAAGTGTGACACAACTTTGTGCTTTTACCCATCACCATTGCATGCATTGAGCAGTATGAAGATATTTTTTCAATGGGGAGTTCCAAAATAGAAGGCCTTCAACACTTTGAAGGAAAATTTGAGTACAACACTAGTTCTAGCTTTACCATATTTACACCAACCATTTGAGATTGAGACAAATGCAAGTAGATTTTCCATGGGAGCAGTGCTAATGCAAGGAGGTAAACCAATCTGCTATCTCTCTAAAACCTTTTTAGGTGTAGTTATTAACTATCCTACTTATGATAAGGAAATTTATGCATTAGTTCAAAGTGTTAAAAAATGGAAACACTACTTAATGGGGAAAGAAACTATAAGCCACACTAATCACCAACCACTCTAGTACTTGCACTCATAGTCTAAACTTCAACAAAGTAGGCACTTTAGGTGGATGGGTTTTATTCAACAATTTCATTTGGTAATTAAGTACATGAAAGGTGACCATAACAAAGTAGCAGATATGATGTCTAGGCCTCATTTTATGAATTCTTTGATTATCCCTAAAGGTAGTTTTGTGGTACATGAAATTTATCAAGAATAGTATGCTAATGATGAAGACTTTAAGGAAATCTATTCAGCTCTAATTGCAGGAAAACATGTAGAAGAGAAAGATTACTATGTGCAAGATAAACTTTTGTATCACTTGAGAAAGTTATGCATTCCAAAAGATGAACAAGCGTAGGTAATCAGAGAAGCACATACCTCATTAATTGCAGGACATTTTGGGGTAAGCAAAATAATTACTCAACTACAGAAGTATTATTATTGGCCTCGTATGCAAGAAATTGTAACTAATTATATTAGAGATTGCATCATGTGTGCAACAAGTAAACCTAGTAATAGAAAATTGGTTTTCTACACACCTCTACCTGTACCATCCCGTCCATGGGAAAGTGTATCAATGGACTTTGTCGGGGGGTTAACTATGTCTAGGAAGGGACATGATTACTTGTATGTAGTAGTTGATCAGTTCAACAAAATGTGTATTTTGATTCCTTGTAAAAAATAGGTTACTTTTGAACTAAAAGCTCATATGTACTTTCAATTTGTATGGGTTCATTTTGGGTTACCTACTTCTATTGTATCAGATCAAGATTCTTGATTCTAGGGGAATTTTGGTCAGCTTTGTGGGGACTCATGGACACCAATTTGAAGAAGAGTACATCCTTCCATCCACAAACCAGCAGAAAGACAGAGGTAGTAAACAAGACAGTTGTGCATCTTCTTAGAGGCTACTACAACAAACATCCTAAGTTGTGGGATGAAAGTCTTCATTATTTACAACATGCTTACAACCATTAGCACACTCTTCTACAAAGAGTTCTCCTTTTGAGACTTGCTTCGGTTATGTGCCCAAGACACTAATGGATTTTTATTTTGAGAAAGATGATGTGAAAGATGGACACCATGATGTAGAGAAGGCTTTAAATTTCATCCAGAAAGTCCAAGCAATTCATTAGGAAATGGAAGCATAGTTGGAGAATATTCAAGCCAAATACAAGGCTCGACATGATAAACATTGCAGTGATCACCATTTCCAGGTTGGAGACAGATTTTGGTTACATATCGGCAAGGAAAGAATGCAAGGCAAAGGAAGGAAGCTCAAGTTGATTCGGTATGGTCCCTTTGAGATCTTGGAAAAGATTGGAACCAACACCTTATGCCTTAATATTCCTCCATACATGCACATCTATTCAGTTTTCAATATTGAGAATTTGAAGTTGTATGAGCCTCTGATGATACTAGATGAAGACATAGAAATTTAGGTTCCATCATTTGATGATCTTTCACCGGGGTAAATGTCAAAGTTGCCAGAGGATGTCATCTTAGATAGAAAAATAAAGACTTTATGAAGAGGAAACATTGAGTACCTCAAAGTGGGACTGAAGGGGATGAATCCAAGCAAGGCATGATAGATGGAGATTGGTAAAGTGAGGGAACTTTACCCTCACTTACTTTCTGAGTAACTAGCTTTTAGATGTCCAAAAGCTCTCCAGTGGAAAGGACTAATCTAGAGGATCTTCACCAAAAATTGAAGTTTCTCAATTTTCTATAGAAACAGCATCATCGGAAAGAGACCAAAATTTTGACTCCAACGTAACTCGAACGAAGTCAAACAGAGCTACGAAGTCCAAGATATGCTTGGTCAAACCTTAGTCAACTCAAGGCTCAGGTCAAAGAAAAAAAGGTTCAAATTTTGACATTGCCAAAAGTGGTCAAAGTTGGCATCATCATGAAGAGCTCATCAAGAGATTTTCAATGGTGTTCGTTTCGCGTGAATCGGAGTCTATCAGCACTAGCTACAACTAGTCAAAGTTCGTAGAGAAGGTTGACTTTTAACCATATGGATGCTGACATTAGAATTTTGACGTGGCAGTCCATATAGTATGGATGATGACATAAACAACCCTGGCTTGACATGTGGCAATTGATTCATCCATACGGACCAATCGTATTTTGACACGTGGTAGCCCAGTCAACAAACAGCTCACCTTCCTAGTCAGTGGACACATCACCAACCTAGTAAGTGGACACATCACCAGTGAAGACTTTGACCATCAAATGAAGGTTTTCCACATGGAAACTTGTCTCCCCTTCCTCCTCCAGTGTGGTTCTAGTTGGATTGTTTAACAAATGACCAAAAATAGGTTGGGGGGTCGACCCCCTAACCTCTCACGCAATAGTCACGGGCTTGGCCATTGTGCTCGCAGTGGTTCCTTACCTCATACTAGGCACCGTTAGATTTTGTTTGAACAATTGAAATTTTATTTTTAAAACGGATGGTGGAGGGGCTCGACCTCCTAACCACCCGCAAGTAAAATAGCTATCCCACTGTTGTGCCACAGTGTGTCTTCATATTTATATGGGATGTCAGTTTGTTTTGATGAATATTTCAAAACTGATAGCCTTTATTTAAAAATAATTTCCATAAAATTAAAACAAACCAACCTCTTAATCCTTTAAAAGGATTAAACAATAAACCCCCTAAACAATAAAATCCCGAATATGACCAATTTAAAGGGCTAATGAAGATTTGAGGATTATATTATGGGGGATATTATTGATTTTTATGTAAATAAGGGGGATTTTTCAAATATTTTACTATGTAAAGGGGATATTGGGATATTATGTAAATCAATTGGTTAGTAACCAATTTGAGTAATTTTTTTGTATAAAAAGGGGTGAAATGGGAGAGGGAGGCATTGAGAAATCAAGCAGGTGATGATGCTGAGAGAACTACATTGAAGAGTTGTAGCCATTCTTGTAAGTCGGAGGAACATTATGCCGCCAAAGTGCTAGAAGGGAATGGTTTTGCTTTGCAATTGTAGTCTTATTCTTTGAACATAATAGGAACAGTCGCTCTATTGGAGGGGGACTTGGAAATGTAGTCCAATCGGACAAACTCCATTATCAATTGTGTTTTGTCTTCTATCTCTTCTCTCTTTCATTATGTTATCACCTTGTTATGTTGTTTAAGTATTTTTGTTATGTTAATTTCATTTGTAAGCTTTAAGCAATTTTTGTAGTTCGTAAAGCATTCATTAGCAATTGTCATAGATCCTAAAATAGATCAATCCAAATCACCAAGTGCATAGAAATATAATCTCACACCAAAATCATGCTAAATGGTGTTATAATGTATATATTTCAAGCTAAATGCATGCCAAACAACAAACTAAGCCACCATAATTCATTTTGCCTCTTCTATCACTCCTCAAAGAGATTTTAATATACTAATTAAATATTTTCAATAAGTAAAATGTTTTGCAAGTAAATTCTACACACCTCACATAGATTTGACTACCACATTTCAATATTTTTAAACAAATAAAATGCTAAAGTGGATGAATACTATGGTTGGGTACAACTATTTCTATCCAATTTTCTAAAAATTCCCCATGCCTCCTTGTCATGCCAATGCAAAAATAATTTGAAATGGGCATTCAAAGAGTCAACTCAACGTTTTATTCATCCTCTTCAAATTGATATTAGATTGGCAGGTGATCTTAACTGCTTTTCTATAAAAAAAATTCAAATAGCCATCAAATAAAAACCTTTTCATCTGGTTTACATTGCTAGTTTCTATTATCATCACGGTTAAATATCCATAGAGGTTTCATAGGAAACCTACTGTGATATCATAATGAAACTCACAAATTAAAATAGAAATATATTGATCTCACAATGATAGAAAAAAAAATTTACACATAATGACTTATAAAAGTCTTTTTTTTATTTCCATAAGTATCTTCCTATGAGAAATATAACTTATTAAATACTAGCATTTATTTATTATAGTTGAAATGGTGGAAAATTGAAACCCTATCCCTTTTTCTCTAAGATAGGAGTTGGCATCTCTTCCTTGATTTCATTAATTGAAAGGGGGGAGATGATGTGATATGATTGTGAATGGGGGTTTGATGGATTTGGACAAGATATATGATTGACTTATAGATTAAAAGTTGAGTCAACCTACCCTTGACCAAATCTGAAATGACCTTAACAGTGAAATATAATGATTCAATTGACCTAATAATGCAAATAACTATTCTAATGCAAAAATAGAAAATCTAGAAATTCACAAGAAAATTCAAACTATAGAAATAGACTAAGCAAGACATTGTGCACCTGTAGTATAAATTTGAGCCTAATTTTTTAGGACATTTTCTCTAGGGGAACCACTGTTATTTTTGACCAACTTTAGATTTATTTTTGCAATCCTTGAGAGCCAAAATAAAGCTTTTGATTTTCTCTAGTTGCACTATTGAATCACTGTCAAATATTTTTGTAATTGATTTTTTGTGAGTTTTCAAGGTGTACAATTTTGATTGCAACAATGAATAATTGATCTTGAAACTTCTTTCAATCCTCTTCAGACCTAAAACCTGCACATTCAAAGAGAGAGAAAAGGTTGTACCATTTAGGGGCTTGCCTTAGTCAAACCCCATGTTAGTGTTTCAACTTGCACAATAACAATTTCAATGATAAAAGACCTATCCTTTGAGGGATAGGATTAAATGATAAAAAGGAATGATGAATAAACAAGTGTTACAACTCAACACCCTTCAATAGCTTCCTTGAAGGACAAAATTCATGCACATCTCCTCAATGCTTGGATCTTTCTTTCTTGAATTTCTTGGAGACTTACAAAGGGGTTAGCCTTCATAAAAAATGATAACATGAACATACATAAACTCACATAGGATTTTACATGATGCGTAGATCTTGAAGTACTACAATAAATCACCGAAATATTGCTCTTAACTTGCTTAATAATGCTTTTGGTAATAATTCTTGTTAGATAGATTTGAAATGATGTAATAACTAGGTATTTATATGCAATTATTCTAATTTCCCACAAATTAAATCCCAATAGCTGACAATGGATATTTGAATTTCAAATAATAAAAGGGTCCCTTCAACATATTTGAATTTGGAGCCAAAATGGAGGTACATAGGCATCCTAGGTCTGTGTCCCAGACCTTATTTTTTGAGATTTTCAGATTCAAGGCCAAAATATTAAATGAATTCATTTTTTTTCTTTTACAATTTGTGTGTAAGTGTTAAAATGAGCTATGGAATGCATAATTTAGTAAATTAGGTGTTCAATTAAGTCCTATAACTTAAGGGAGGAAAAACATAGTGTGAAATTGTCAAGGGTGATAATTTATGATGCTACATTTAGCCCCCACTTTAGTGAGAGTATGAACTTATGCTCAGACTCATACTAAAGTATAAATACATCAAGAGGGGTTTGATTGTGTAAATGATGAAGATATGATGTTGGAGCATCAACTTCCAATTTTGGTTTCCATTTTAAATTTCAGTTTGATGTTTTTTCTTGGCTTTCAAATTTTGGATTGGGTTGGTAATAAAAGTGTGGGGGTTTTAAAAGGAAAATTGAACTTTACAAAGCGAAATCCATACATCCATTTGGAGATAGGAAAGCATATTAGATACGCAAAATAAAATCAAACTTCAATATAAACCCACAGTTGATAAGGAGACAACATATATATGTTAAAAAAATAAATAAAACCTTGAGAGAGACCCCATGTGAGAAGAAAGTGATATATGCAAAATGAAATGAAACTCTCATAGGGGTTGCATAGGTGAAGGAAAGTAGTTTCATGTAGTTAAAAAAAAAAAGAATGAAGACTGCATTGAAGGAAGGAACTGTGGATGGGTGTGGCTAGCATAGGAAGTGAGAATAGCTATAGGGGCATGGGAAAATTACCTCTATAGTAATGCCTTTCAGCTAAACCAAGAATCCCTACATTTTGAGCTGCAAAGGATTTATTGTAGTTGCTATGTTGTTGCTTTTTATTTCCAACAAAAGATGAGTTATTGGACATGTTAATTTTTTCTTGTTTTGCAACTCTATAAGGAGGCATGGAGTTGGTTTTTTTTCTCACAAACTTCTTTGCTAATAATAAACTATGGTTTTCATAATCCAAAATCATTTGAACTTCTAGCCTATCTTTACTTTCTCTTATTGGTTGCAAGAATGGAGGGTTTGCAAATTTCAAATTGTGAAATTATCTCTTTAAGGTTGTATGGTTGTGTGGGTTTTTGTTAGCTCTCATTTTCCTCATGTGGAGTGTTGGGATAGATTTTTGTGTTAATTTTTTATTCCCATTCTCAACTTGTGTTCTTGTATGGTTATTAATTATAGCCTGTAAGAAAACAAATCAAATATTTTTTTTTTGGATCAGATTTGAACTCTAAACCATCAAGTTTTGGTATTGAAGCAGCAAGTTATTGAGCAGGGTAAATTATGGCAAGATGCCACTGAGAAAATTGCTAAGAGGAGGTTCCAAAAGAAGCATGGATGAAGGGATTCTTGAATTATTGTAGAATATTATAGAAAGAATGGATGCCATGGAGCAAGAATAGAGGAGAGGATTACCTACTAGAGATATAAGTGGCAATGAACAAGAGGAGCAGCAAAACAAAGAAGAGGTTGTTCATGGAGGAGAAGAATAACCTGATGGGGTTGAGTGATATTACTGAGAGTAGTCATGGGGTTTGGTCCAAGTCTAGGATAGAGGTTCCCACTTACTCAAGAAGCCTCGATGGAGAGGAGGTCATTCATTGGATCAATAAGCTCGGTAGGCCACACTACTATGTGGTGGGATTATGTGTAGTTAGAAATGAGAAAGAAAAATAAGGAGAAGATAACTTCTTGGGATAGAATGGTTGCCAAATTGAAAGCCTAGTTCCTTCATGGAGGACTATCAAACTAATCTATTCAAAATATTACAAAACCTCAAGCAGAAAGAGATGAGTGTGAAATAATATACAGGGAAGATCTACAAGCTTGTGATTCAATTAGGTCATAGTGAAGATATGGAAAAGGTAGATAGGTACCTCAATGGATTGAGATATAATTTTCTAGACGAATTGAGTCTTTTGTCACCTAGGATGAGCTTGAGGAAGCATATCAATTTTCTATTAAAGCAAAGGAGAATCTTATGAGAAAGAAAAATGAGTAAGGAAGAGATAGAGTAAAAGGAGAAAGAGAAAGAGGGCAGTGCTCTAATAGAGGATAGCAACACCATCAAGGTGAAGAAGTAGGAAATTCTAGTGGAAAAGCTAATCCAGAGAGAGGAGGTTTCCAAAATAGAGGAAGACCATTTGGTAGAGGAAGTTTCCAAGGAAGAGGAAGAGGCTTTCCTGGAAAGTGCTTTGAGTGTAACAAGTTTGGTCACAATAGTTGTGAGTGTTTTGAGTTTACACCTGAAGGCCACATGAGGCCTGAGAGGAGTAATTAGATTATGCAAGTTGATCAAGAGAGTGTAGGATCACCTTCTCATCACTTGGAAAAACTTGAGATAGGAGAGTATTTGTTGTTGAAAAGAGTATTGTTGAAACCACCAAAGGAGTGTTGGTGTAAATAGGTGTTTTACCTATCTAGTTATTAGTAGGTCCTATTTACATGTTAAGTTTACTTAGGTCCTAGGGGGGAATCTTTCTAGAAGGTGTTAGTTGTCATAAGATCTTATCTTATATTTTGAATTTTAACACATGTGTCCTAGGTAGTTATGATATGTTGTCACATGACATAGGATTAGGACACTTGTCATAATCATGCTTAATCCTATGTGTCACCTTAGCTATATAACCAAGTGGTCCTATGTGTAAATCAAAAATTCTATTGGATTTAATTCCATCACAATATTGAGCATTGCATATTGATCTCTCTTGTTCTTTCACGAAGTTTCTAGATCTTAAGTGGATATAATCTTCATCCAAATCTTGCATGGTGTAGAGTTATTTTATACCAACTCTTACATGGTATTAGAGAAATTTGAGTGCCTTTGGTTAGCCTTTTAGGTGATCTTGAGTGAAAATATTGTATTTTCTTGAAGCATTGAGTATGCTCTTCTCTTGCATCTTTCGATGATCTAGAGAATCAGAAAGGTATGATAGAAATACCGGATTCTAGGGGGTTCTTCTTTTGGATTTTTATTGAATATATATTTTGAGAGATTTTTGCATCAAATTTGAGCTTACTATTGCATCCAAAGTGTTTGAGAAAGTCATTTTTTCTCCAAATAGGAGTATAGGTTTGAGCCCATTCTATATTTTTTATGGTATGCATCCAAGAGGTGCATTTGAACTCAAAGATCTTGGTAATTTTGAGAGAAGTGAAAATGGTGAGTACTTTGCAAAAGGTATTCATGACCTTCATGAAGAGATCAAATTGCAAATTAAGGGAAGAAACCAATAATATAAGTAGTATACTAATAAGAAGTGAAGATAAGTGAATTTTCAAGTTAGTGATCTCATTTTGGCCCATCTCAAGAAAGAGAGATTTCCGAAAGGTGAATACAACAAACTAAAAATAAAGATCGGTCCTTGAAAGATTCTCAAAAAAAATTCTACCAATTCTTATGAGATAGCTCTTCCTTTCCATATGGGAATCTCACCCATTTTGAATGTAGTTGGTCTTTATCCCTACAAAGGCGAGGAAACAGATGGAACAGTAGATGTAGAGTTGATTCCAAGATGGGAACAACAAGTGACCAAGATGACTATGATCGACATTGAGTGCATCTTAGAGAAGCAGTTGTTGAAGAAGACCCAAGGTAAGTAATATTTCCAATACTTGGTTAAATTGAAGGATCATCATTTGGAGGATCCCACTCAGTTAATAACTATTGATATCTTCAAATATGGTCATATTGTTGATGACCTCATGAGCAAGAGCTCGTAATATTTTTTGTTTTCAAGGGAGCTTGATGCAGAAGCATCAACTTCCAATTTGGTTTGCATTTTAAATTTTAGTTTGATGTTTTGTCTATTGGAAAAATATGTTTCAACCTTCCAAATACAAAAGGTATTGTTGATACGTAAGTGTGGGAGGATACGGGGGGTACCATTCATCATTAGGTCTTAGATCTGATAGGCGATATTTTGTTGGCTTGACTTGCCCTAGAAGGCAACCCTATCTTATGAGGGCATTGTATTACGGCTTTGTAGTGTGATGTACTTTGAGATTCTGATAGCGGTTGTGTTGCCTCTGGATCTCTAGTTGGTGATACTCCCATGAGAAGCTTTTTCCAAGTATATTGCAATCTTTGTGATTTCTAAATAATTTATTGGGTGACTTTTGGAGTGTGAATTTTTCTCCCAAAAGGGTTTTCCCCACGTAAATCACTATGTTGTGGTATGCATGACATTTATGCCTATTTTTGTTTAACTTTTTGTAATTGTTAAAGATCTGTAAATTTTTTGCATTATTCTCCTCTCAAGATTAGTGTAGGAAGTTATTCTACTACCTTAGCTTCCTTACATTTTTTTGGCTTTCAAAATTTGGCTTTGGTTGGTAATAAAGTCATGGTGGTTTTGAAAGGAAAATTGAACTTTACAAAGGCACAACCATGCATCCATGTGGAGATAGGTAGGCATATTAGATATGCAAAAGAAAATCATACTTCAATATAAAACCATGGTTGAGAACAAGACCATATATATGTTAAAACAAAAAAATTAGACCTTGAGAGAAACCCCAAATGATAAGAAAGTGATATATGCAAAATAAAATAAAACTCTCATAGGGGCTACATAGGTGAAGGAAACAAATTGCATATATATATATATATATATATATATATATACATATATATATATATACATACATATATATACATATATATATATATACATACATATATATATACATATATATATATATACATACATATATATACATATATATATATATACATACATATATATGTATATATATATACATATATACATATATATATAAGTATGCACATGTATATATATATGTATATGTATATATATGTATAATGTATATATATATATGTATATGTATATTATGTATATGTATATATATATATATGTATATAATATATTAATACATATATATATATATTATGCGTATATGTATATATATATATATATATACATATAGTATGGTATATATATTACATACATACCATATACGCTGCACTCTATATATATATATATGTATATATATATATGTATGTATGTATGTATATATATATATGTATGTATGTATGTATATGTATATGTATACATATACATATGTATATGTATACATGTATATATATGTATATGTATATGTATGTATATATGTATATATATGTATATGTATATGTATGTATGTATGTATATAGATATATATTTATATATGTATTTATGTATGTATGTATATATATGTATGTATATATATATAAGCAATAATATGTCATGGTTTTCTCCCAAAAGGATTTCCATGCAAATTGTGTGTTCTCATTGTGTACTTAATTTCTAGATCTTGCACATGTCTAGTTGATGTAATTAATTGAATTTGAAAAATAAAAGATTAATAGGTACTGATTCACCCACCTCTCAGTATCCTGTGTGCTCATCACTTTACAATGTTATTTATCTCTAAAAAAAGTTATTTTTACATGTAACTAATATATGAACTCTATATTTAATACAAAATATATATTAGAAACCCTTATTTCACTTCACACTTAACACATTTTCTATATAAATAAAGATTATTTCATTTCCTCTCCTTCAATTTTAGTTAAGTGCAAAGAAATTCACTTATTTTTTATTACCAAACTATGAATGTTGGCCTAAAATTGTTTTCTCCAATGCTGAAAATGCATTTAATGTTAGAAATAGAAAAGTGTGATGCTAATATCTTCAATTTTGAATGCCACTCAACATGTTCTCACTTTCCATCCAAATCACCAAGTGCATAGCAATATAATCTCACACCAAAATCATGCCAAACGGTGTTATAATGTATATATTTCAAGCTAAATGCATGCCAAACAACAAACTAAGCCACCATAATTCATTTTTCCTCTTCTATCACTCCTTAAGGAGATTTTAATATACTATTTAAATATTTTCAATAAGTAAAATGTTTTGCATGTAAATTCTACACACCTCACACAAATTTTACTACCACATTTCAATATTTTTAAACAAATAAAATGCTACAAGTGGATGAATAATATGGTTGGGTGCAAAAATTATGGTTGGGTACAACTATTTCTATCCAATTTTCTAACACCTCCTCATGCCTCCTTGTCATGCCAATGCAAAAATAATTTGAAATGAACATTCAAAGAGTCAAAAACTCAGTGTTTTATTCATCCTCTTAAAATTGATACTAGATTGGAAAGTTATCTTCACTGCTATGCTATCAATAAAATCAAATAGCCATCAAATAAAAACCTTTGCATGTGGTTCACACTACTAGTTTCTATTATCATCACAATTAAATATCCATAAAGGTCTCACAGGAAACCTACTATGATATCATAATGAAACTCACAAATTAAAATAGAAATATATTGATCTCTCAATGATAGAAAAAAAATTTACACATAATGACTTATAAAAGTATTTTTTTTATTTTCATAAGTATCTTCCTATGAGAAATATAACTTATTAACTGCTAGCATTTATTTATTATAGTTGAAATGGTGGAAAAGTGAAATCCTATCCCTTTTTCTCTAACAATAAGATTTGGCATCTCTTCCGTGATTTCATTAATTGAAAGGGAGGAGATGATCTGATATGATTGTGAATGGGCGTTTGATGGATTTAGACAAGATATATAGTTGACTTATAGCTTAAAAGGTGAGTCAACCTACCCATGACAAAATTTGAAATGACCTTAATTATGAAATATAATGATCAATTGACCTAATTATGCAAATAACTATTCTAATGCAAAAATAGCAGATCTATAAATTTACAAGAAAATTAAAACTATAGAAATAGACTAAGCAATAAATTGTTCACCTGTGGTACAAATTTGAGCCTGATTTTTTAGGACATTTTCTCTGGGGGCACCACTGTTCTTGTTGACCAACTTTAGATTTGTTTTTGCAGTCCTCGAGAGCCAAAACAAATCTTTTGATTTCCTCTTGTTGGACTATTGGATCACTGTCAGATATTTTTGTAATTGACTTTTTGTGAGTTTTCAAGGTGTACATTTTTTATTGCAAAAATGAATAATTGATCTTCAAACTTCTTTCAATCCTCTTCAGACCTAAAACCTACACATTCAAAGAGAGGAAAGGTTGTACCATTTAGGGGTTTGCCTTAGTCAAACCCCATGTTAGTGTTTCCACTTCCACAATAGCTATTTCAATGATAAAAGACCTATCCTTTTGAGGGATAGGATTAAATGATAAAATGGAATGATGAATCAACAAGTGTTACAACTCACCACCCTTTAATGGCTTCCTTGAAGGATAGAAGTCATGCACATCTACTCAAGGCTTGGATCTTTCTTGATTTAATTTCTTGGAGACTTACAAAGGGGTTAGCCTTCATAAACAATGATAACATGAACATACATAAAATCACATAAGATTTGACATGTTGCCTGGATCTTGAATTGCTCAAATAAATCACCGAAATATTGCTCTTAACTTGCTTGATAATGCTCTTGGTAATAATTCTTGCTAGATGGATTTGAAATGATGTAATAACTAGGTATTTATATGCAATTATTCTAATTTCCCACAAATTAAATCTTGATAGATGACAATGGATATTTGAATTTCAAATAATAAAAGGGTCCTTTTGACATATTTGAATTTGGAGCCAAAATAGAGGTACATACGCGTCCTAGGTGTCAATGTCCTAGAACTTATTTTCAGGATTTTCATAGTCAAGGCCAAAATATTAAATGAATTCATTTGTTTTCTTTTCCAATTTGTGTGTAACGTTTAAAATGAGCTATGGAATGCATAATTTAGTAAATTAGGTGTTCAATTAAGTCCTATAACTTAAGAGGGAGAAAAGCATAGTGTGAAATTGTCAAGGGTAATAATTTATGATGCTACATTTAGCCCCCACTTTAGTGAGAGTATAAACTTATGCTTAGACTCACAATAAAGTAGAAAATACATCAAGAGGGGTTTAATTTTCCAAATGTTGAAGAGATGATGCAGGAGCATCAACTTCCAATTTTGGTTTGCATTTTAAATTTCAGTTTGATGTTTTGTCTTGGCTTGCAAATTTTGGCTTGGGTTGGTAATAAAGGTATGGTGGTTTTAAAAGGAAATTTGAACTTTACAAAGCAACATCCATACATCCATTTGGAGATAGGAAAGCATATTGGATATGCAAAATAAAATCGAACTTCAATATAACCCCACGATTGATAAGGAGACAACATATATATGTTAAAACAAAAAAATGAAACCTTGAGAGAGAACCCATGTGAGAAGAAAGTGATATATGAAAAATGAAATGAAACTCTCATAGGGGCTGCATAGTTGAAGGAAAGAAGTATTGCATGCAATTAAAAAAAAAGCAAGAAGACTGCATCGAAGGAAGGAAGTGTGGATGGGTGTGGCAAGTGTAGGAAGTGAGAACAGTTATAGGGGTGTGGAAAAGACTAGGCACAACTACAAGAGCATGGGAAAATTACCTCTATAGTAATGCATTTCAGCTAAACTAAGAAACTCTACATTTTTATCTACAAAGGATTTATTGTAATTTCTATGTTGTTGCTTTTTATTTCCAACAAAAGATGAGTTATTGGACATGGTAATTTTGTCTTGTTGTGCAACTCTGTAAGGAGGCATGGAGTTGGTTTTGTTCTCACAAAATTCTTTGCTAATAATAAACTATGGTTTTCATAGTCCAAAATCATTTGAACTTCTAGCCTATCTTTACTTTTTCTTATTGGTTGCAAGAATGGAGGAATTGAAAATTTCAAATTGTGAATTTATCTCTTTACTTGGTTGTATGGTTGTGTGGGTTTTTGTTAGCTCTCATTTTCCTTGTGGGGAGTGTTGGGATAGTTTTTTGTGTTAATTTTTTATTCCCATTCTCAACTTGTGTTCTTGTATGGTTATTAATTGTAGCATGTAAGAAAACAAATCAAATATATTTTTTTGGATTGGATTTTAACTCTAAACTATCAATTTTTGGTATCAGCAAGTTATTGAGCAGGGTAAAGTTTGGCAAGATGCCACTGAGAAGAATGCCAATAGGAGGTGCCAGAAGAGGCATGGATGAAGGGATTCTTGAATTATTACAAAATCTTATAGAAGGAATGGATTCCATGGAGCAGGCATAGAGGAGAGGATTACCTACTAGAGATATAAGTGGCAATGAACAAGAGGAGCAGCAAGACAGAAAAGAGTTGGTTCATGGAGGAGAAGAAGAACCTAATGGGGTTGAAATGAGATTATTGAGAGTAGTCATGGGGGTTGGTCCAAGTTTAGGATAGAGGTTCCCACTTACTTAGGAAGCCTCAATGGAGAGGAAGTCATTGATTGGATCAATGAGCTTGGTAGGCAACACTGCTATGTGGTGGGATTATGTTCAGACAAAAATAAGAAAGAAAGAAAAGGAGAAGAAAACTTCTTGGGATAGAATGGTTGCCAAATTGAAAGCCAATTTCCTTCATAGAGACTATCAAACTAATCTATTCAAAACATTACAAAACCTCAAATAGAAAGAGATGAGTGTGAAATAATATACAAAGGAGTTCTACAAGCTTGTGATTTGGTTAGGGCATAGTGAAGAAGATATGGAGAAGTTATCTAGGTACCTCAATGGATTGAGATATAATTTTCTAGATGAATTGATTATTTTGTCACCTAGGACTCTTGAGGAAGCATATCAATTAGCTATTAAAGCAAAGAAGAATCTTATGAGAAAGAAAAATGAGCAAGGAAAAGGTAGAGTATAGGGAAAAAGAGGAAGAGGGAAGCACTCTAATAGAGGATATCAACACCGTCAAGGTGAAGAAGTAGGAAATTCTAGTGGAAAAGCTAATCCAAAGAGAGGAGGTTTCCAAAATAGAGGAGGAAGGCCATTTGGTAGAGGAAGTTGCCAAGGAAGAGGGAGAGGCTTTCCTAGCAAGTGCTTTGATTGTAACAAGTTTGGTCACAAGAGTTGGGAGTGTTTTGAGTTTACACAACAAGGCCACATGAGGCCTGAGAGGAGTAATTAGATTGTACAAGCTGATAAAGAGCGTGTAGAATCACCTTCTCATCACTTGGAAGAACTTGAGATAGGAGAGTCTTTTTTGTTGAAAAGAGTATTGTTGAAGCCACCAAAGGAGTGTTGATGTAAATAGGTTTTTTACCTATCTAGTCATTAGTAGGTCATATTTACATGTTAATTTTACTTAGGTCCTAGGAGGGAATATTTCTAGAAGGTTTTAGTTGTCATAAGATCTTATCTTATATTTTGAATTTTAACACATGTGTCCTAGGTAGTTATGATATGTTGTCACATAACATAGGATTAAGACACTTGTCATAATCCTGTTTAATCCTATGTATCACCTTGGCTATACAACCAAGTGGTCTTATGTGTAAATCAAAAATTCTATTAGATTTAATTTCATCACAATATTGAGCATTACATATTGATCTCTCTTGTTCCTTCATGAAGTTCCTAGATCTTGGGTAGCTATAATCTTCATACAAATATTGCATAGTGTAGTGTTATTTTATACCAACTTTTACATGGCATTAGAGAAATTTGAGTTCCTTTAGTTAGTCTATTAGGAGATCTTGAGTGCAAATCTTGTATTTTCTTGAAACACTGAGTATGATCTTCTCTTGCATCTTTGGATGATCTAGAGAATCAGAAAGGTGTGATAGAAATACCAGATTCTAAGGGGTTTCCTCCTTTGGATTTTCATTGAACTTCTATTTTGGGAGCTTTTTGCATCAAATCTAAGCTCACCATTGCATCCAAATTGTTTGAGAAATTCATTTTTTTCCTTTTGCTTCGTCCAAATCGGACATATGAGGCCAAATCTATGAGGGTTTGAAGTTGAAGTGTGGTTGTCAAATCTTGAAGGTATCTACAACTTGGAGCATTTTGGGTTAAATCTAATCTTTCCATCACTTCCAAGAGGCCCAGAACCCCAAGATTTACTGTCAATTTGAGAAAATCCGAGCACTTTTCCTCAGGCCTCAAAAAATTTCCCCCATTTGGTCATATGGTCGCCACTAATGCACAAGATGTACAACTCTTGTCAAAAAAACTTCATCATCATACACACAAGTGAAAAAATAATATTTTTTTGGCTAGAAAAATATTTTTTGGTTTTCCTAAATTTTAATTTAAAATTTAAAATTCAAAAAACAAAAAAAAGAAAAAGAAAAAGAAAAATTACATATTTGTGCATTGCAGACGTACAATTTGTGCAGCACTACAAGTATAGCTCGGCCCTCCATTTTCCACGTTGCATGTTGGAAGTGAGCCACATGGTCATGCAAGCCCACTTCAACTTTAGCACAGTCGATTGGGAGACAAACCAAAAAAATTTGAATATTCTACTGAATCATCTAAAGATTCCTTCCGCTAAAGATTTAGTCAAGCAGTATTCTAGGGAAAAGAAAATTTTGATCGCAGACAAGAATATTCAATAGTGACAGCCCAGACCATCAATTTTAAGATAGCCTACTACTAACATCATCACTAAGTTAGCATTGATGTCAGCAGGGTTTAAAAATTTTGGCCCCCCTCTCTAATGCAATTTTCATTTCAAAGGGCAATTTTCAAATGCTCATAACTTGGTCATCTTGACTCCTTTTTCAGTGCATTTTTTTTATTTGGCGTAGAATTTCACGCTCTACATAGTGCCGCAATTGGTTTCTAATTTTGGTGCCTTTTTTTTTTAAATTGCATATTCTCATAGGTATTGTTGAGTTGCTCTAATTTTTAGAACTTTTGGGGCTCCATTCTTGCTCCTACAATAACATTTTTGGGTGAATTTTTTTGAAAGTGCATATTTCTTGTGTACTTTACAATCGTGTAATCATATTGATCCCATTCTATATAAAAAATTACTTTAAGCTTGAGGAGAAATTTGGCCGTGTGTATGCACTAAGATCAATTCCACTTTGTTGTTGTTGGCAAGTGCAACCTATAATCCCACTAAGTCTAAAGTGTCAAATCATATATTTCTTGGGGGGTTTCTTGATTGAGTAATTTGGGGATGTAATCTTCTAATTGTTGATTGCTTTTTGTTTCTTGGTTTGTGTTCTTGTAATAGGGAAATATCAATTTAATCTCATAACTCCATATAATTATGCTACATGGAGATAATCAGTATGGAAATATCTCATGGGAAAGGGTCTAATAGGTCATCTAAAGGGAACCATTTCTCATCCCGTTGATGCTAAAGAATTGGCAAGATGTGAGATTGATTGTGAGAAAACACTTGGATGCATATGTTCATTAGTCTTAGTTGATTTACAATTTCATGTTGAATCATGGAAAACACCTAAAGAGGCTCAAGAGTTTTATTAAGAAATTATATGATAAAACAGATAAGATTAAGGGATATCCAATTATTAATGATTTTATGAATCTTGATCCTAAAATTTTTCACATCCAAGACTACATCTCCAAGGTTAAACAACTAAGAACACATCTAAAATATTGTAGCATTGATAAAGAGGACTTGCAAATGATTCTAAATGTGTTAACCAAGCTTGGTCCTAAGCATTCAGTGTTTTTTCCTAGCTTTTATACCCATCAAATTTCTATGGGAGAATCATATTTTGATCCTAAGTTTGATGACTTTACAAATCTCCTAATACAAGAGGAAGCTAATTTAATGAACATGGATCTAATAAATTCTTCCAAGTCACAAGCATTGTTGGCTAGTGAGTCTAAGGTACATAAAGAATCAAGGAATATTGATAAGAACAAAAAGAAGAAAAAGAGCAAGCCACATAAAAAATCAAAATCCTCTCCCTCTAAAGGGGAATCATCTAAGAAGGAGAAGCCTACATGTGCATATTTCAAGAAATCAAGGCATCATGAACACCAATATTATTCAAAACAAATTGATGAGTTGAATCATCTTCGTAAGAAGCATCAAATCATTGTGCCTTCAACATCAAGGGGTTCATCATCTTATTCTTCCTCAAAGTCTGATAAACATAAGAGGAAAGAACTTGTTGGATTTATAGATTCTAAGTTAGAAAGATGGGTACTTGATTCAGGAGCCTCACATCACATGGCTTCATCACAAAGTATTTTCTCTTCATTTGAGACTTGTTCACCACCACCAATCCTAATGGATAACAACACATATGTGCATGTTTGTGGGAAGGGATCCATTGACATGGATGACAGAGCATTCAATGATGTTCTTTGTGTGCCTTCATTGTCAAAAAATATCATTTCTATCTATTAGATCACACATGACGGAGCAGGAAAGAGTGTTGAGTTCACACCAGATTCTATCATAATCTTGGGTTTGCATAGCAGAGATATAGTTGCAGTTGGGGAGGTTGATCACCAATCTTGAGTCTACACCTTCTCAAATTTTCTCCTACTATTGATTAGACAAATTTTCACATTGAGGCATCTAGTGTGGACACTTTTGAGGAGATTCAATATGGTCATTTGAATCTTGGTATTGTTTCATCCACTAAGGATCTAGTGACATGTGTTGATATTCCATCTCCTTCATCTACTATTGTACCTAAGGATACTTGTGTTTCCACATTTTTGGTTCCTTTTGATTCAGTGCAATAGGACACATATTGTCTTACATAAATGGCTACTTGGGATGAGAACTTGATAGACATTATTGGTTTATTTTGTGAATCCTACATTTCAAATTTTGGAGACATCATTGATTGCATCCATCTTCTCTTTGATGGGGATGATCCTTCTACAGTTTTTGCAATCGAACACTTTGACCCTCTTTTTCATTCTCTACATGATCATTCTTTACAATTTGACATGAGTTTGGATTCTTTTGGACAACATTTGGAGGAGGCTTATTTATCTTTAGAGAAGGTATTTTTCTCTTTGTATTGTGTTCTACAACCATTTCTAGGAGATTCTAGATTGTCTTCTTTGACTGTGTGGCCTTGTATTTAGAGTGTGACAACTTTCGACATTGGCATGGAGACACTTGAGCATTATTCAAAGACATCACACATCATCCTTCTTCGTACATATTCCTTTCAAGAATGGGAAGATATCTTGAATACCATCTTGTTTTTGTTCTTCCTAAGGGGAGGAACGTTGTTTGACGCTATTGGATCGTCTTCAGCATTCAATGTTGAGCTTCTACCATCATTGCAAGAGACTCAAAATTGAGGAGGTCTATATGGTCTCTCTTCTTCTTCTCTCTTATGGGGGGGGTATTTTTCCTTGAAACGGTTTTTTTCCTTCTCATGCATCATTGGGAGTGTTTCATTTTCATCTCTCTTTGAGGGATGATTTTTGTCCCACGGGGTTTTCTCCTTTTCTCTATTTGTGAGAGATTGCATTTGCATTTGTACATGGGTACCTAACATGGCCTCGTAATCAGGACCCATCTTTGTGTTATTTGCATAATAATTAGCTACTCCCTAAGTTACACTTAAGGGGGGTGTTGGTGTAAATAGTTGTTTTACCTATCTAGTCATTAGTAGGTCCTATTTACATGCTAAGTTTACTTAGGTCCTAGGAGGGAATCTTTCTAGAAGGTGTTAGTTGTCATAAGATCCTATCTTATCTTTTGACTGTTAACACATGTGTCTTAGGTGTTGGTATGTGGCGATTAATCATGCAAGCACTGTACACTCGTAACAAGAAATGGGCTTCGGGGTATCGCCTCGAAAAAAAAATCATTAACACATCAAGTTTTTTCGCATTGACACATCAAGGTTTTTTCTCGTTGAAATGTCAAGGTTTTCCCATTAACACGTCAAATGAAAAAAGACCTTGTAAAACCATAATTCTAGAAGGTTCCAAAAGGCTTGTTATAAGTGGTTGGGATGTATGTTGTGGTATGGTGTTCACGAGATTGTAATCTTTTTTGCACTAGCTAATAAAATCATTGGATGGCTGAGTTTTTGTGGATGTAGGCCATATTGGGTGAACCACGTTAAATTATGTGTTGATCTCTTTTTTGTTATTCTTCATTGTTATTTCTAGGTTATTTAGTCTAATATAATTATTAACGTATATTGCTCCAATCTACCTAAACTTTAACACTAGGTAGTTATGATATTGTTGTCACAATGACATAGGATTAAGACAATTGTCACAATCCTAGTTGATCTTATGTCTCACCTTGGCTATATAACTAGGTGGTCTTATGTGTAAATCAACAATTCTATTAGATTGAATTCTACTGCAATATTGATCTCTCTTGTGTTTTCATGAAGTTCCTAGATCTTGGGTGTCTGTAATCTTCAACCAAATCTTGCATAATGTAGAGTTATTCTATACCAACTTATACAAGGAGAGTTAAGAACTAGTGCAAAGAACAATTTTATCCAAGACCAAATATGGGGCTTAAGGTAAGTGTTGCAAACTTATTATTGACAACAGTCATATGGATAATCTTGTGTCAATTGAAATGGTGAACAATCTAGGTCTTACTAGAATTAAACATCCCAATCCATATCAAGTTTCTTGTCTACAAAAAGGGCGTCAGTTATTGGTAGATGAGCAGGGCTCGATAGAGTTTCAGCTAGGTAGTTATAAGGACAATGTTATGTGTGACATCATGCACATGGATTTTTTCCATGTGCTTATTGGTAGGACTTGAAAATTTGATAGGAGATCTATACATGATGGAAGAAACAATACCTACACTTTTTAGAAAGATGGTCAAAATCATATATTGTCACTTTTGAAAGGAGAAGGGAATAATAAGAGTAGCAGTAGCAGCAAGGTTATGTTGGTGATTGGCAAGGAATTTTTGCATGATATGAAAATGGAATAAGTGGGATATTCATTGGTACTCAAGCCTATGGTTTCTCTTACCTCTACTAAGTCGGATGACTTGTCGAATGAGATACAAGACATATTGAAAGAACATATGGATATTGTGGTAGCTTATTTTCCTAATGAGTTGCCTCCATTGAGGAGCATTAGTCACCATCTGAATTTGGTTCTAGGGTCTATCCTACCAAACGAGGTTGCATATAGATTGACTTCCAAGGAGAATGAGGAGATTAAAAATTAGGTTGAAGAGTTACTAAGAAAGGATTGATAAGGGAGAGTCTTAGCCCGTGTTCTATACCAAAAATCCTAGTGCCCAAGAAAAAAGGTGATTAGAGAATGTGTACGAACTCTAAAGGAATCAATAAATTAACCATTTGATACAGGTATCCTATTCCAAGGATGAATGATTTAATGGATTGTTTGAGTGATTCTATGTATTTTTTAAAGATAGACTTGAAGAGTGGTTACTATCAAATAAGGATCAGACCTAAGGATGAATGGAAGATAGCATTTAAGACTAATGATGGTCTTTATGAATGCTTGGTTATGTCCTTTGTGCTTACAAATGTACCTAGTACTTTAATGATGCTTATGAATGAAGTTTTGAAACCATTCATAGGGAAGTTTGTGATAGTTTATTTGGATGATATAGTGATTTTTAGCAAGTCTAAGGAGGATCACCTAGAGCACTTAAGGTTGGTTATGACATGGTTGCATAAGGAGAATTTTTTGATCAATCTCAAGAAGTGCACCTTTATGAAGACTAGATTAGTTTACATAGGTTTTGTGGTATCCAAAGAGGGACTAAAGATGGATAAGGAGAAGGTTAAGGCCATTGTTGATTGGCCAATACCTAGGAGTGCTTGTGAGGTAAGAAATTTTCATGGACTTGCTAGCTTTTATAGGAAGTTTATCAAAAAATCGATAGCATAGTTGCTCATATACTTGACACTATAAAAGGGCATAAAAAGTGGTTTGAATGGACTTAAGAGGCTAAAAAATGTTTTAGATTTCTGAAAAAATAAAGTGACTAAACAACCTATACTTGTGTTACCTGATTTTAACAGTCTTTCAAGTAGAGTGTGATATTAGTGGTTTAGCAATAGGGGTTTTCCTAAGTCAAGAGGGGAAACTAGTTGCTTATTTTAGTGAAAAGTTAAATGATTCTAAGAAGAAATATTTAGCTTATGACCTTGAGTTTTATGGATTGGTTCAATCTTTGAAGAAGTGGAGCCACTACTTGCTTCCCAAAGAGTTTGTTGTCTATACAAATAACCATGCACTCTAATTTATAAACAATCAACACATGTTGAATCAAAGGCATGCAAATTGGGCGGAGTACCTTCAAAATTTAATTTTGTGTTCAAACATAAGAGTGGGAAAGAAAACAAAGTTGTTGATGCACTAAGTAGAAGTCTATTGCTACTAGAGATTCAAGAAAATAGTGTTGGGTTTGAGAACTTGAGGAAGTTGCATGAAAATGATGTAGATTTTAGAGATGCATATGAAGCTTGAAGTGGTCCTATGTAGAGATAGAGGACCATGGACTGATTTTATATTGCAAGAGGGTTTGTTATTTAAAGGTAATCAGTTGTGCATTCTTAGAGGTTCAATGAGGGAGAATCTCTTGAAGGAGAAACATTGTGGCAACCTAGCAGGATATTTCTGGAAGGAAATAACTTACCTATAGTTGATTACACATTATTATTGGTCATGAATGTAGGCAGATGTCAAGAGATATGTGAAGAGATATAGAGTATGTTAGTATACAAAGGGTGGCAGTTAAAACACTGGTTTGTACCATCCACTACCTATGCCGCATAGACCATGGGATTTTGTGAGTGGATTTTTTTGTAGGATTGCCCAGAACTCAAATAGGAAATGATTCTTTTTTTTATAGTTGTGGATAGATTCTCAAAAATGGTTCATTCCATTCCTTGTAAGAAGACTAGTGATGCAACAAATATAGCTAACTTATTTTTCAAATAATTTATCTGATTGCATGATATACCCAAGAGTATAGTATCTTATAGAGACACGAAGTTTGTGGGTCAATTTTGGAGAATGCTTTGGAAGAAGTTAGGCACCCATCTCAGTTTTAGCTCATCTTACCATCTCCAAATGAATGGTCAAACAAAAGTGGTCAATAGAAGTTTGGGTAATATGTTGAGGTGTCTTGTTGGAAACACGCCTAGTAATTGGGATATGGATTTAGCACAGGATGAGTTTGCATATAATGATTCTCCAAATAGTAGTACAGGTTTGAGCCCATTCTACATTTTTTATGGTATGCATCCAAGAGGTGTATTTGAACTCAGAGATATTGGTAATTTTGAGAAAAGTGTAGATGGTGAGAACTTTGCAAAAGGTATTCATGACCTTCATGAAGAGGTCAAATTACAAATTGAGGGGAGAAACCAATAGTATAATCATTATATTGATAAGAAGTGAAGGGAAGTGCATTTTCAAGTTGGTAATCTCATTTTGGCCCATCTCAAGAAAGTGAGATTTCCAAAAGGTGGATACAAAAAACTAAAAATAAAGAAGATCAGTCCTTGCAAGATTCTCAAAAAAAATTCTACCAATTCTTATGAGATAGCTCTTCCTTTCCATATGGCTATCTCCCCCATTTTCAATGTGGTTGGTCTTTATCCCTACAAAGGAAAGGAAATAGATGGAATAGCAGATGCAAAGCTGATTCAAAGATGGGAATAGCAAGTGACCAAGATGGCTCTGATCGACATTGAGTGCATCTTAGAGAAGTAGTTGTTGAAGAAGACCCAAGGTAAGGAATATTTCCAGTACTTGGTTAGATTGAAGGATCATCATTTGGATGATTCCACTTGGTTATTAGTTGTTGAGATCTCCAAATATGGCCATATTGTTGATGACCTCATGAGCAAGAGCTCATGTGATTTTTTTTGTTTCTAGGGGAGCCTGATGTAGGAGCATCAAATTCCAATTTGGTTTGCATTTTAAATTTTAGTTTGATGTTTTTCGTAGTGGGAAAAATGTATCAACCTTTAAAATACATAAGGTATCATTGATACATAAGTGTGGTGGGATGCAAGGGGTGCCCTTCATCATTAGGTCCTAGATCTAATAGGCAATATTTTGTTGGCTTGACTTACCCTAGAAGGCAACCCTATTTCATGAGGGCATTGTATTACGAATTTGTAGTGTGATGTATTTTTAGAGTTTGATAGTGGTTGTGTATCCTCTAGATCTCTGGTTGGTGATACTCCTATGAGAAGCTTTCTCTACAAGTATATTATAATCTTTGTGATTTCTGAATAATTTATTGGGTGACTTTTGAAATGTGTAGTTTTTCTCCCAAAAGGGTTTTCCCTACATAAATCATTGTGTTGTGGTATGCATGACATTTATGTCTATTTTTATTTAAGTTTATGTAACTATTAAATATTTGTAAAAATTTTGTATTATTCTCCTCTCAAGATTAGTGTAGGAAGTTCTTCTTCTACCTTGGCTTCCTTACATTTTCTTGGCTTTCAAATTTTGGCTTGGCTTGGTAATAAATTCATGTTAGTTTTGAAAGGAAAATTGAACTTTACAAAGGCACAACCATACGTCCATGTGGAGATAAGCAGGCATATTAGATATGCAAAAGAAAATCAAACTTCAATATAAAACCATGGTTGAGAATGACACCATATATATGTTAAAAAAAAAACCTTGAGAGAGACCCTAGATGATAAGAAAGTGATATATGCAAAATAAAATAAAACTCTCATAGGGTTGCATAGGTGAAGGAAATTAGTTGCAAGCAGTTAAAACAAAACAAGAAGATTGCATCAAAGGAAGGAAGTGTGGATGGGTGTGGTAGGCATAGGAAGTGAGAATAGCTACAAGGGAATGGAAAAGATTGGGTACAGCTATAGGGGCATGGGAAATTGCTTCTAAAGTAATTCCTTTCAACTAAATCAAGAAACTCTATATTTTGAGTTGTGAAGGATCTATTGTAATTGTTATGTTGTTGCCTTTTATTTCCAACAAAAGAGGAGTTATTGGACATGGTAATTTTATCTTGTTTGGCAACTATGTAAGTTGTCATGGAGTTGGTTTTTTTCTCACAAACTTCTTTTCCAATAATAAACTATGGTTTCCATAATCCAAATCATTTGAACTTATAGCTTGTCTTTAATTTCTCTTATTGGTTGCAAGAATTAAGGGAATGCAGATTTAAAATTGTGCATTTATCTTATTAAGCTTTTGTGGCTACCTGGCTTTTTGTTAGCTCTTATTTTACTTATGTGGAGTGTTAGGATAGATTTTTGTGTTAAGTTTTTGTTTCCATTCTCATCTTGTGTTCTTGTATGGTTATTTATTGCATCCTATAAGAAAACAAATCAAATATAATTTTTTGGATTGGATTTGAACTCTAAACCATCAAGAGATAGGATGACAAAGGATCTAGGGCGGGCATGCAAGCCCCCATGATCCAAGATCCAACGGAAAAAAAACATAAGTACAAAGGAACACACACATGTATAAAATGCACCAAGACAACATACATAATGTCAACACAAAAAGGGATGTGTGGATAATCACAAACTAGCATGCTACATTATGCTAGGATCCACACAAAAGGAATTCATGATTCAAAATAGAAAAGTTAGATATTTGCTAGGTGAATCATAAACCAAAGGAAACACAGGCTAGTGAAGTCTGATATTCACTAGGTGAGCCCCCAAGACAAAGTAGCAAAATAAGAAACAACAAGGTCTAATGAAGTTTGATATTCACTAGGTGTGTAACCATTGAAAACCATACCAAGAATTATATTCCCTGATAATTATGATAAAATGCTACAAAAATCGTCAAGATGTTATGCCAATGCATCACTAAGTTCAATGCATGTGAACAAAGTGAAGCAAAAAATGCTAGTGTCAATGCACCACTAAGTCAACCACATGTGAACAAAGTGAAGCACATAATGGAATGCATGGCCCCATCTTAAAGAAATTGTTAAACAACATGTTGTGAGAAATTTCTTTAAGGTAGAAAGATGATAAATTCCATGTGATAAGGACATGAGAGCTTATTTGGAAAGCCCTATGCCAACAACACATGTTTCCAAATAAAGTTGCCTCATGATAATGGGTTGCCCCCAATACAATGCCACAAACAAGACAAGAGATGAACACAAAATGGATCCATGGATTTGAGGTCAGTATACATCTTTTTTATAGTGATATAATAGAGCTTGAAACCGACATCATTCCTCAAATACTCATGGAACAAAAAACGCAATGGAAGAATGACACATAGAGAGAACAAACTTTTGGGTCAACATGGAAGACACCTAAATGTCTCAACATATTGCATCATCCTCAAAAGGAAAACACAAGAAAAAAATATTCATGACACATAAAAGAATGGAGGTACAAATAGATGTTGGATATTTCATCATTACACGTATGCTTTGTCCTATTTAGTTTTTTTTTTTTTATGTTTGTTATTGTTTATTTGTAAACTTAGCATATTTGAATACTATACTAGTAATTTTTTAAAACCGTAGGTGCCAAATAAATCACACGGCTACATTAAAATACTCATGTATAAATATCCCTCATAATGCAATATGAAGGCAATCTTTGGGTTTAGAATTTTTGATATGGTATCAGATCATTGGAGATTCTCTGCCTATTATTTAGAGATAATGATGGAAGGATTGAAAATTATCAATGAGTTGTATTTTATTGATATTTAGTTGTTATAGATTGTGGTAGATATCACATCAATTTCTCCACTATTATTGGAACTCCATAGAAGGAAGTGTTTTCCTATTAACATTAGATGGTTCATCCTTCCTTGCTCACTCGATTTGGGGATTTTTTATCTCATTCAGTTCCTTTCCATTCAAAAGATCGATCTAGTGTGTTAAGGTGGCTTGATCTGCTATCTGTATGGGTCATGGGAATCATTTGAAACCGTAGTAAATCATTCACGAGAGCTAGATTGGTAATTTAATCCAATCAAATGCTTGTTTGGCTAGCAATAAATGCTTTACAAAATTTGATTGGTTCTTTTGAGGTAGATTTTCTTGGTAAGCTTGGTATTCATCCATTTATATACAAACTCATTGTGCAGTCTATTTATGACAATGGATCGGTATTTGATCATGGAGTTTTTGATCTTACAAAGGATTATTTTTAATTACAAAAATTGCTAATATCATTTGTAACACCATTTTCTACATTTGATTCTCACAAGGGTTCAGATCGAGATTGAGTGTGTAGTGAAGGGAAAGGCCATGTGAGGTGGATAGAGGTGTGATTAAGAAGTAATTACAAAAGTTCAGTGTAGCCATTTTTCACCGCTATATGCAATACTACATGAACTCGGGTTTGTGCCATAATTGGATTCTTGTCATTGAGGACATGGTAATTCATGTTTCCTTCAAGCCCAAGTGCAATGGTTAGAAATTTCAATGTTTTCATTACTGGATATATGCTCATGTTGGCTGCCATGTTTTTTAAATGGGGGAGTTTTCTTCAGAAGGAGTGGAACCCGTGCAAAAATTACTGAAAGTTCTCATCATTGCCTCTGAACTATAAAATATGTTCTCTTGTGTTTTCGCTTTAGTTCTTTTTATTGCAGACAATTAAATTGAATAAGACCTATGTATGTGTCGTAGAACTCTTGTTTAATATTCATGTCCTCATATAGAGTTAAGGGAACATTATGAACGTTTTAGCTATATGCAAGATTACATTTCATGCATTTTTCAAGTCATTTTTGTCATACAATCATGTTCAAGTGTCATAATTAGACTATACAAGAACTAGCTATTGTACGATTCCTCTTGAAATCATTTATTGGGGTGTTTTTTTATTCAACTAAGTTATAAGGTGTTAATTTTTTCTTATATTATCCTCTCCTTTATGACTAGTTGATTTGAGTGATGAGAAATAAGATAAAATAGCACCTTTACTTAGCTAAAAAAATGGTAGGAAGTTCTCTAAAATTTCTTCTTCCAGATTCCTAGTTGCTACATGGAAATAATTATTCCGCATGGAAGACCAAACTTAAAACTCAACTTGAGTTTGAGGAAGTTTGGAATGTGGTCAGTTGCACCACATGACATCCAAGTGATGTTAATGAGAAAAAGAAATTTGATCAAGCTGACAGAAAGGCCAAATTGATCATCATGTTCAGTGTGTCTAATGAAGTTTATCCTTTCATCTAAGACTCGTCTATATCCAAAGATGCTTGGGACAAGCTACAAATGGTGTATGAGGTGAAGAATTAGAATCAGGTCTTGATTTTGTAGAGTTAGCTACACATCCTAAAGATGAAGAATGTAGAACAGTTAAAATCCTTTTCTCAAAAGGATTGTTGAGTTGAGAACTTCACTGCAAGCATTGGGAGGAACAGTTGAAGATGTAGTTCTTGTTCCTATTGTTCTACAAGCACTACTACCCAAATACAAGGTGTTTGTGACAACTTTGGATGTCACAGGACAAACACCCACTTTTGAGAAGCTTATGAACCTACTTTAGAAAGAAGAATCTCTTAGCCAAGACCATGGTGAGGATGATCATGTAATAACCACATGTCATAAAGGCAAGAATCCTATGAGCAATTTAATGGTGTTCCCAAATCTGGTGATTCATCCCAATCTCAGAAAAAGTGTCCAATTTGTGAAAGGATTGGACATGATGTAAAAATTTGTTGGTATAACTCCTTGGCCAAAGGATCATCCAACAATAAATCGCATCCAAAGAATTCATTTCAAAGTAACAATAAATGATGGGAGCAGAAGAACAAACAAAAACATCATGGCAATGTTGTTGAAGAAGACTCTCCAAAAGAGGAATATGTGTTTTCAGCCCACACTTGAGAAAATATTTCACAATCAACCTCAATTTGGTATGTGGAATCGGGTGCTACAAAGCACATGACTGGAAAAAAGGAATAGTTTCTCACATTGAAACCCCATCATGGTAAAGGCTCTCTTGGAGATGATACCACCTATGACATCCAAGGTATTGGTGATATCTCCTTGCAATTAGGCATTCATCACTGTAGGCTCACTGAAGTTTTGTATGTGCCAAGACTAACCAAAAATCTTTTATCTGTTAATCAATTTCTTGATTACAACCTAAGGATTGAGTTTGATAAAAGTGTATGTCTCATCCAAGATAAGTCTAAAAGTGCAAAGATTGTTGCAAGTGCTATAGAATATGGTAAAATATTTAGGCTTGATTCAATTTCCAATAATCAATCCTTAGTGATGAAGGATAATGATGTTTCTATGTTATGGCATTGTAGATTTGGTCATTTGAGCACTAGTTATTTTCTAACACTTAGTAAGAAAAGCATGGTCAAAGGGTTTCCCTCACTTGAGAAGTTGAGTGCTATTTGTTCTAGTTGTATTGTTGGAAAACAACATAGAGCACCCTTCTATCCTAGTAAGCATCGTGCAAGCCAACCTTTGTAGTTGGTGCATACCAATCTGTGTAGGCCCATGGCACCTAGTCACAATGGATTCAAGTACTTTCAACTTTGTGCTGATATCACACCAAAAAAATGTAGGTATATTGCTTGTAGATTAAAGATGAATCTTTTTCCTACTTCAAAATTTTTGCACTCTTTTGGAGAAAGATACGAATCGTCCTATTTGTGTCCTCTACTCAGATTGAGGGGGGAATACACCAACATAGAATTCTCCACCTACTTGAAGGAAAATGGAATTCGACGTCAATCAACTGCAGCATACACACCCCCGACAAAATGGTGTTTTTGAATGAAGAAATTGCATCATCATTGAAATTCTTCAAACCATGTTGAAGGATTCTCTTGGGACATGCATATTCAGCTAAAGTTGTCCATACAATAGTTTATCTTCTAAATCGTGCACCAACCAAAGCACTTGATGGCATCACACCAGGAGAAGCTTGGACAGGAGCAAGCCATCTATTTCTCATCTTCGTGTATTTGGTTGCAAAGCATACATGAACATTCCTAAGCAACAAAAGAAAGAAGCTTGATGAAAAATACATGAAATGTATTCTTCTTGGTTATAGTAGTGAGTCTAAGGTATATCGTCTTATGGATCCTACCACAAAGAAGATATACATCAATAGAGATGTCATGTTTGATGAGAATAGTGAGTTAAGTTCATCTTCCACTTCATCACCTGGTCCAAATAGTGCTCCTATTTTCAACATGGATGGGGAAAATAATGGGGATATTGAGAAACAAACTAACTCAGCACCTACAAATATCACAAGACCTTTAACCTTTAACATTTAACCTACAAATATCACAAGACAACTGAGGGGGGTGAATGAGATGTAGAAATTTTAACCTTTAAAACTTCCACCAGAGGTTAGATCAATTACCATTCACAAATCCTTTACTCTGCTAATGTGATTAATCATTAAGTGTAAAAGCAAAAATTGAAAGAAGCAAAACCATACACACAATAACACCAAATTTACATGGAAAACACAATGAGTAAAACACCACGATAAGGATTAGCTCACAATATATAGAATTATAGAATCAAATACAAAGGCTTACTGCCAAAACAGGACTTACTTGTCCAAAACAGGACTCACTTTCCAATGAGGGTTAACCACCTAGAGGGCTCACTGCCACAAAATTACAAAGAAGATAGAAGATATTTTTTTATAGAGAGAAAACATTCTCAATGCAACAAAGATTTCCACCACAGTTCGCTCATACACTTGCAAACATGCTTGAATGATAAAGTACACCTTCAGCTCACTGCCTCTGGAAACTCACCACTTGAATTTTGCACTGATCTACTCAAACTCGCATCACATATACACTATTTTGCATCTATCTTTCTCTTACATTTATCTTTCTCAAACATCTCAACTTATATTTATACCGTCTTCAACCTTGAAACTTATCCAAGGTCAGTCATACACCAATTGTATTTACAAATTCAAATTAGGTCGGCACCAAAACATTCTATGGTGGAATTAGAATGAGGGCTACCCAAACACACACTTAGTGAGGACCTAAATAAGTCCCAGTATGCCTCAACACACTTACATGATCTTCATAAGTATTGTTTAACAAAAGGTTGAATAATACTCGTGTAAAAAACATAAAACAATTAAGCACACACAACCTAAACACGATCCAATCTCTTTGGATAACAAACTTAACTTGAACATGATCATATCAGCTTATTTTCAGAACCGCAAATCTTGAAACCACAATTAAGATAAATTCGAAGCAACTACATTTCTCCCAGACCACAATCAGATACACAAAAAAGCATAGTACACATACTGGTGAAAATATCTCACACTGTACAATGATCCAGAAGCCCAAATTATGGATATACAAACCATCAACAACCATCAACAATATATCTAAACCGCACAAGCATAGGAACACATCCCAAATCACAACCTAGAGTAAACCAGCAAACCTTCATTATTACAATTTTCTCAATATCCTCGATAGATACAATCAATATGACATCAATGACAACAACAACCAATTGATAACCAGTTGACATCAATGACAACACCTTCATACTTGCAACAATCTCCACCTTTTTCATTGATTTCAACACATGATGTGAAAAACCATCAAAGACAACACAATAGCTCTGAACCATTGATCTTCAAGAATGCTTTCTCCCCCTTACTTTTATTTTCACATGATACTTTATCCCCCTTTGACATCAATGTCAAAGGAAAAAGATATTTTGCATTGTTTTCCCCTTTGACATTAAGAACATTACCAGTACTGAATTCTCTCACTTAGGAGTACACCCAACAAACTCTTCAATGACAACACGTGACACTACCTGCCCCCCCTGAGAGGTAGCCACCAAACATTAGTCCAGAAAGAAGATAGACTCATAGACCCACCAGATTAATGCATCTCCATATGCATCTAGTTCAAGAAAGGAGGGGAAATAACCCCTAACTTCTCTCGTAGATACTCAAAAGTATCTTTAGGAAGAGCCCTAGTAAATATGTTAGCAACCTGATCCTTTTTGGGTACATACTCAAGCTTTACTTCATTCTCTGCAACTTTCTCTCTCAAAAAGTGATACCTTATTGATATATGTTTTGTCCTTGAGTGCATCACTAGATTATTTGAAATGTTAATTGCACTTGTATTATCATAGAAGATAGAAATGGGATCATCATACATTACTCTGATATCTTTCAATGTCTGTCTTATCCACAAAACTAGTGCGCAACAAGATGTTGCAGCAATATACTCAACCTCTGCACCGAATAAGTAAACTATCTTGCTTTTTACTTAACCATGACACCAATCTACAACCAAGAAAGAATGCACCACCACTTCTACTTTTTCTATCATCAATACAACCTACCCAATCTGCATCTGTGTAAGCACTTAGTGTAAAATTAGTATCCCTAGGATACCACAATCCATAATCCGGAGTGTCATTCAAATATCTAAATATCCTCTTAAAAACATGTGTTTCTTTAGGATCTTCTTTAAATCTAGCCACAAGACAAACTGCATGCATGATATCCGGTCTAGTAGCAGTTAAATACAACAGTCCTCCAATCATAGATCTATATTTTCTCTAACCATCCTTAGGTGAATCGTCATCTTTACTCAATTTGCAGCCAGTCACCATAGGAGTGCATACTTGTTTGGAACCATTCATCCCAAACTTCTTCAACATTTCTTTTACATACTTCGACTATGAGATAAAAATGTTGGCAAATGGTCAGTGCTCCCCTCGGGACTCGTGACATGGAATAACCACCTCTCATGGATCCGTTAACTCTGGTAGTTGTATCAGGCATTAATAGGTCAATCTTTTGGTGCAACAACAACTATGGGCCCAGAATTGGTATCAAAGACAAAGGTGTTGAGTTTGAATCTCCTCAGGTAACGCTAAGGAGGATTTTGTTGGCAGATGATCAGCACTTCCCTTAGGATTCATGACATGGACTAACCACCTCACGTGGATCCATTAACTCTGACAGTTGTATCGGGCATTAATAGGTCAATATTTTTGGTGCAATGGCAATTGTGGGCCAACAAAAATCCCTTTTTTTGTTTGAATGATTTGCAGCCTAAGAAATAAATTCATCTCAACAAACATAGACATCTCAAACTCTTTTTACATTTCTTCAGCAAACATTTTGCACATTGTTTCATTTCCTCTAAAGATAATATCATCAACATATACAACCACTATCAAGATTTTGTCATTTTCAATTTTGAAATAAATATTGCTATCTGTTGTACCTTTATTGAAACCTTGTTGAATCAAATATCTATCCAACCTTGCATACCAAGCTCTAAGAGCTTGCTTCAGTCCATATAAAGCCTTCTTTAATCTACAAACCATGTCTATTTGATTTGACAACTAAAATCCTTTCGGTTGTTCCACGTAGAGTTCTTCTTCCAACTCACCATTCAGAAATGCAGACTTTACATCCATATGATAAACTTTAAAATATTTATGAGTGGAAAATGCCAAAAACATTCTGATAGCTTCCATCCTTGCCACCGAAGAAAAGGACTCCTAAAAATCTATGCCTTCTACTTGTGATTAATTCTTACACATAATCCTTGCCTTATCTCTGACCACTTCTCCATTCTCATGGAACTTCTTTTTGAATACCCGTTTTGATCCAATTATGTTTTTATTTGTTGGTCTAGGAACCAATTCCCAAGTTTGATTTTTCTTAATTTGCATAATTTCTTCTTCCATTTCTCTCATCCAATGGCCATCTTTACATGCTTCACTCACTGTCTTAGGTTCAACTTCGGAAAGCAAACTTAGATTTATTTCAGCAGCAGCAGCTCTACTTCTTGTCAATACTCCTTTTCTCTTGTCTCCAATGATTTGATCTTCTGAATGATTCTTTTGCACATATTTAGGTGTCTTTGGGGACACCACCAGAGATTATTCTTCTTCATTCTACTTTTCCTATTCTTCTACAACTTCTTCTACTTCTTTGTAATCAGGTTCGTCTGATACATATCCATCAACTTCAATTGAGTTGTTCAATGCTTAATCAACCTTGACATTTGTGCTTTCTAAAATCTTTCTCAATCTTTTATTGTAGCATCTGTAAGCTTTGCTTCTAAGGGAGTATTCAAGGAAGATACCCTCATCACACCTTGCATCAAACTTTCCTAAATTTTCTTCATCTAGATTATAATATAACTGTGTCGTAGAAAAACGGACCCTTTGCTTGAATGGGATTAATTCATGATAAAATGGACTTAATGAGGTCTTAATCTAGTTTTGTGAGGTATTTTATGCATCCACATTAGGCCTTGGACCCTTGCAAATCGAATAACATGCTTTTAATGACATCTTGTAAAGGTGTTGTAAAGTCTTGTAAAGGACTTTCATGCTTTTCTAGACTTAATTAACTTATTTCTTCCTAATTCAACATTATAAAATATGTTTAATATTATTATTACATCAATATAAAAGGTTCTTAATGTAAACTTAATGATAAGCTAGTGTTGTAATGTGTCTTGCACATTCACATTGGTTTTTGTGCCCTTCTAGGCTATGTGGACCTAATTTTAGTGTTGTAAAGTGTGTTTAATCACACTTTCACATTGATTTATGTGTCCCAAGCCCTATTCAACATTTCCATCATCACTAATAGGCCTTAATTGACCCATATTGTGCATCTCGAGGCATAATTTGATCAAATAACTGACATAGTCATCATATAAGCCTAATTTTCTTACTTCTCAACATTCTAGCTAGCAAAAATGACCCCTGTGGGATCCATTCACCATTAGTGGTGAATTATTCCCATCTAGGTGGGACCCATTCTCCATTAGTGGCGAATGAGTCCCATTTTGAGTCATTTTCAAGGTTTGAGCAAGAAAAATTAGGTTTTAAGTTCAATTTTTTTGTACGTCGGCCTGTGATAAGGTATAATCGGGATACTAAGGCACAATTTTCTATAAATAAGTGTTTTTATCCTCATTTTACATCTAACAACTTATTCTTACATCTATTATCATTAATTCATCATCTATCTTCTCATCCAAGTCAAGCAAGCTAGGGTTTCTTCATTAGAAGTCATCAAGTTAGCTTTCTAAAGCATTCAAAGGTTGAATCTTGATGTTATGTTGTAGACTTTCAAGATAAAATCATCATGAAAAGGTAATCATCTCCATTGTTGCATGTTTCATTACTTTATTTCATCACTTTAGTTTAATTTCCTAAATGAGGTTTGACCAAGGCAAATCCCCATGCCCTAACATTCAACATATATCTTTCTTGTCTTGTTTGTTTACATATTTAGGACTCTTCAAGGCTTAGGAATCATTGAACATTACATTTCAAAGGACCACTCAAGTCATCCCTTCATCATTCAAGTCAAAAATATCAAGAAAAAGTCACTTACAGGCCTGAATCTGGCAATTTTAGATCTGGACACCTAGAGGTGCAAATTGAGCAATCTAAAAGCTACAGATTCCATTTTTGAGTTTTCAGAAATTCCAAAGTGGAATAATTCTCCATTAGTGGTGAATGAGTCCCACTGTACATGTTTTCTGAATATTTTTGTAGATTCGAACACCCTTTTGGCTAAAACAGGCTCTAGTACAGTCATCCCGAACTTGGATTGATTCGCCCAAAGTGGCGAATGAGTCCCACTAGGCTTAAATTTTAGTATCAGTAGCCTTCCAAATTTATTTCCCATCCTTCATCAAGATCCCAGGTGCACACTCTTAGTTTGATTCATTTATGTTAATTTTTGCATTCATTTCTAGTTCATTTTTGCATAACACGCATTTGTGTTTTCAAACAAGTTGCATTTCAATAGTTTAGCATACTTAATCAATCAATCTTATCAATTAGTTGCACCTAGAACATTGCATTTATACATAATTTCATCATACATATATTAGATTGAGTGAACCACCTAGGTTTTTGAGGTTTATCTCTCTCCTTTTAGGTGAAAACCCTAAGAGTGCAAGAGAAGTACATAGACCCAAAATCTATGGTTCATTTTGGTGAACCTACTCTTTGATCACTTTCTTGTCTGATTTTGGAGTCCTTCATCATAGATCTAGGCTTGCATTGAGCTTGCATTAGGATTTGCATGATTCATTTGCATGCTAGGTGTTAAATTTTGTATTCATAAAAAGTGCATTTAGGTTGCATTGTTAGCATCTAAATCCATTTCCACTCTCTGAAATTCTGCATTTTTCAATTAGGGTTGCATAATAGCATTCTGAAAGCATTAAAATCAGTCAAAAAATTCCATACTGGGACTCATTCGCCACCTTAGGCTAATTAGTCCCTTCTTACCCCTAAAACAACAATTTCCAAAATTCAAAACCTTGTTTTTAGGCTTTTATTTGGTTCCTTAACCTGTAAATATCAGTTAGTCGCATTTTTGTAGCATCCATTTCATCCAATCTAGCTTCATTTAGCTCATTTCATGAATGATTTAAATTTCATGTTTGCATTCCCCTAGCATAATCAGTCCATTATTATCTAAAAATTGTATTTCATTTCAACCTTTTACATTGCATTTTGGGTTAGCATAGTTTGTTCTTTCAAAATGTTTACAAAGAAAAAGTTAGTTAATAAGCATGATTGTCATTTCTTCACTACATGTCAATATAATGAGAGTCTCTTAGCGCAAAAGAATGAAAGTGTTAATGCTTATATTAAACTCACATTCCCTCCTATCCCTCCTATTTGTGTGGATGATGTCTTAGAAGAGTATACAAACATAGACACTTATGATGATCATGATTGTAATTCTCCCAATACCTCTCCTTTTAAGGATGAAGGTATCTTGGTGAAAGAAGATACAATCATTGAGAATCATGTGGCTCTTGTTTATCCTTTTCCTCATCCCCTTTGGGAAGATATTTTAGCACAAGAAAATGAAATCATAGACATCACCTTACCTAATTTCCATTGTGTGGATAAATTTGAGAAACATGAGATTGTAAATTATGAGGATGATAGATTGGTCTTAAATAATCAAATCTTTAAAGTCTATAACAACCCTCTTTATGATCCTTCCCCTACCTCTCCTATTTTGGAAGACATTACGGAACAAAACAATGAAGTCATAAATAATCATGATAATCACATTTTTTCTTCTCCTAGTATCTCTCCTAGTTGTGATGAAGATACTTTGCTAGAAAACATAACCAAAGAGCATCATGTGAATCTTAGTTTTCCCCTTTCACCTATGGAAAACTTTATTGAGCAAACCAATTCAATCATTGATCATCATCATACTTATGATGAAGCTACTTTTCCAATTTCAACCTTAGATGAACATATTACAAGCTCTCCTAGTATGGTAGACAATATGGAATGAGAGAATGTGACCTTAGAAACAACCAACAATCAAATACAATCTTCCTCTAATCTCCCCATTATCAATAATCAAACACATTCACCCATTAATACTTCCCTTAGTGACGATGAAGTTATTTTGGATGAACCAAACCTTAATTGTCACAAACATGTGGTTTGTTGTTCTCCTACCAACTCTCCTTCTAGGGAGGATATTATGACCCAAGACAAAGATAATATCCCCTTCAAAGACACTGAAGAATCTCACTTGTTACAGGATGTTAGCAATATTCAACCTCACTACACCCTTTATCCACCTTCCAATAAACCTCGCCACACACTTTACAAACCTTCACACAAACAAAAAGCTCAAACAAAACCTAAACTTATCCTTTACCCACCCTCACATCTACTTCATCCCTCTAATCGACCACGCCACACTTTATACCCACCTAACACTAATGTATCACAACAATATAGTGATGATATTGTTGCTCATACATATAACACTCGCAATAATCCGCAACCACCGCAACCAATCCCACCCTCTTTACCTCTACCCAATCCGCCTAGTGCTCCTCACTACACCCCACAAACAAAGGAGTATGATCTTATTGAACAATTAAAGAATACTCCTACAAAAATTTCCCATTGGGATTTACTTCAAACCTCACCAAATTACAACAATATTCTTCAAACAACCTTACAACAAATTGCAGCTCCTCATGTACGCCTCTGAATGATGTGGCCACTTTACTTCATAAACTGAATCAAACTAATCTTGAAATTTCTTTTCATCAATATGAGTTCCCTCCTTTGGAGTTGAGAAAACAACATGATGCCTTTATGATAATTGTTCAATTCCATCGCACGGGTATCAAACGCATTCTCATAGATAATGGTTTTTCCCTTAATGTGTGTGGTGTGAGTCTCCTTGATCGATTAAACGTTGAAAAATCACAAATCATACCCAATTCCGTCTCTATTCGCGGATTTGATAATCCAACCAAGCAACCGCTTGGTGTAATCACTTTGCCTATTATGGTTGGGATGGTTACTTTGCAAACTCCTATTCATGTCATGCCTTATGATCTTTCGTACAATCTTCTTTTAGGCAGACCATGGATTCATGAGATGAATGCAGTGCCTTCAAACCTTCATTGTATAATGAAATATGTCTATAATGTTCAATAACATTTATCAAGTTGAAGCGGATCTTGAGATTGAAAGTTGCTTGCATCTTGAAAAAGGAGCTACAAGTCCTCTAAAAACATTGATTCCAACATCCAACATAGATCCTCTTGAAATTGACCACAATAATGAGGAATTTCCATCTAAATTCTTTGGTGACGATTGAGGATCCTTAGAATTCACACCATCAGTTATGGGAGAATACATATTCACACACAAGAAAGATGAGAAACAAGAACAACCAACTATCTTGACAACACAACATTCAAATAATCTTTCAAAAGCATCCACCTCAACCACTTTAGACAATGTCACAAACTCCACAATAACCCCTGGCGAACACAACAACAAACAACCCCCCAATTCCAAAGCACTGAAACAACTTTATGGAAAGGGGTATGACTTCATGAAACAATTTGGGTATAATGGAAAAGGTTGTGGTGCTCAAGAGCAAGGTATCTGCAACCCTATAGAGCTTAAAACACAACAAACAACTCATGGTCTTGGTTATTCTCCTTTACCCAAGATCACCAAACCTTCACTCAACATCAATACTATCACACAGGACTCTTCCAAAATTCTTCCTTATTCACATAAATAACCTTAATTTCTGCTCCTTGCCATGTAATAGTTGTAGGATAATCACATTCTCACTATTGCATGTCTTGCATCCATTGCAAGGGGCAGCATACCGTCATCCACTTTAGGCTCACCCTTGTCCTACACTAAGTGGGGGGCAAAGGGGTTAGACAGCCTTATCCCTTGTATGTCACTTGTCATTGTCTCTTTCAACTACTCGTTAACTTTTCATGAACATATAAGAGCAAGCTTGAGATGTGAATGACATGTCTTAAGATTGACTCGCATGTGACATTCAACCTTTCTTTGATTTTCATTTTCCTTGACATGACGCAGCCTAACTTTGAAACATATGACTTGGCATAGAGCTTTCCAAATTGGCTCTCATGTCTTGTTTTCTTTTTGCTTTTTCTTTTCTTCGAGCTACTTTAAAGTAATTTCTCGTAGAACGATGCGTAGCAATTCCTTTAAAGTGGGGGGCATACATTACCATAATTCATTTGTATTCTTGGTTCCTAGTGTAGCATTTTCGTTTATGTGATGTGTTCGTCACTTTTTGGATGACATTGAGTGCGATGTCCTTCACAAGTGTGATGTATCTTAGCATATTACATTCCTCTTGGTGGCTTGATGTGACACACTGCATCCCCCAAGTTGTGAATATACTATTCTTTGATTGGTCCTCTCTTGGAGACATTAGACACAATGTTCCTTGAGTGACTGACCTTGCATAAACTAAACAAGACTCCTTTGAACATCTTTTCACATTTTACATTTTACATTTTACATTTTTGAATTTTTACATTTTGCATTTTTTTCCACCTTGCATAACATAGCTTGCATGCCTGTGGTACCTTTTTCTTTTTATGAGCATTTTTCTTTGTGGCGCCTTGTTAAAGTTATCATGAAGTATAACTTTAACATGGTTGAGCAAGAATCCCACATAGCGGCATGACTTTTCCCCATAGCCACCTTTGTGTTTGTGAGTGCATACCAACTAGTGTATGTATCTTACCTTTTTGGGCTTTCTCCCCACGCGGACAACTAGTTTTGTGGCCCCAGAGTGAGTATACCTTTGGCCTTTCTCACTTGGTAGACAACCAAGAAGTTTCGTTGGCCCAGAGTGAGTACATCTTTTTCACCCCGTCTTTCATTCTTGTCATTGCATGATTTTGCATCTTGGGGGCTTCACTTAGGATCTTCGATCCTGGTGGCTTGCGCAATCTCCTTTGATCTTTGTCATTCTTTATCATTTGCATCTGTGCATGAAGACCTCTCTTGAATGTCTACTTTAGTGTGAGTTTGAAACAGGTTCATCCTCTCACTAAAGTGGGGGCTAAATGTGTCATAGAAAAAAAGACCCTTTTACTTGACATGGGATTAATTCATGATAAAATGGACTTAATGAGGTCTTAATCTAGTGTTGTGAGGCATTTTATGCATCCACATTAGGTCTTGGACCCTTGCAAATCGAATAACATGCTTTTAATGACATCTTGTAAAGGTGTTGTAAAGTCTTGTAAAGGACTTTCACACTTTTCTAGACTTAATTAACTTATTTCTCCCTAATTCAACATTATTAAATATGTTTAAATATTATTACATCAATATAGAAGGTTCTTAATGTAAACTTGATGATAAGCTAGTGTTGTAATGTGTCTTGCACATTCACATTGGTTTTTGTGCCCTTCTAGGCCATGTGGACCTAATTTTAGTGTTGTAAAGTGTATTTAATCACACTTTCACATTGATTTATGTGTCCCAAGCCCTATTCAACATTTACATCATCACTAATAGGCCTTAATTGACCCATATTGTGCATCTCGAGGCATAATTTGATCAAATAACTGACATAGTCATTATATAAGCCTAATTTTCTTACTTCTTAGCATTCCAGCTAGCAAAAATGACCCCTATGGGACCCATTCACCATTATTAGAGAATTAGTTCCATCTAGGTGGGACACATTCGCCATTAGTGGTGAATGAGTCCCATTTTGAGTCATTTTCAAGGTTTGAGCAGGAAAAATCAAGTTTTAAGTTCAATTTTTTTGTATGTCGGCCTATGATGAGGTATAATCGGGATACTAAGGCACAATTGTCTATAAATAAGTGTATTTATCCTCATTTTACATATAACAACTTATTCTTACATCTATTATCATTAATTCATCATCTATCTTCTCATCCAAGTCAAGCAAGCTAGGGTTTCTTCATTAGAAGTCATCAAGTTAGCTTTCTAAAGCATTCAAGGACTGAATCTTCATGTTATGTTGTAGAATTTCAAGATCAAATCATCATGACAAGGTAATAATCTCCATTGTTTCATGTTTCACTTTATTTCATCACTTTGGTTTAATTACCTAAACAGGGTTTGACCAAGGCAAACCCCCATGCCCTAACATTCAACATATCTCTTTCTTGTCTTGTTTGTTTGTAGATTTAGGACTCTTGGATGCTTAGGAATCATTGAAGATTACATTTTAAAGTCACTCAATTCATCCCTTCATCATTCAAGTCAAAAATATCAAGAAAAAATCACAAGCCCGAATTTGGCAATTTCATATCCGGACACCTAGAGGTGCAGATTGAGCAATCCAAAAGCCACAGATTCCATTTTTGAGTTTTTAGAAAGTCCAAAGTGGACTAATTCGCCATTAGTGGTGAATGAGTCCCATTTTACATGTTTTCTTAATATTTTTGTAGATTCTGACACACTTTAGGCTAAAACAGGCTCTAGTACAATCATCCCAAATTGGGACTGATTCACCTAGAGTGGAAAATGAGTCCCACCAAGCTTAAATTTTAGTATCAAAAACCTTCCAAATGTATTTTCCATCCTTCATCAATATCCCAGGTGCACACTCTCAGTTTGATTCATTTATGTTAAGTTTTTCATTCATTTCTAGTTCATTTCTGCATAACACAATGTGTTTTCAAACTAGTTGCATTTCAATTGTTTAGCATACTAAATCAATAAATATTATCAATTATTTGCATCTATAACATTTCATTTAGATATAATTTCATCATACATATCTTAGATTAAGTGAACCACCTAGGTTTTGGGGTCTATCTCTCTCCTTTTAGGTGAAAAACCCTAAGAGTGCAAGAGAAGTACATAGACCCAAAATCTATGGTTCAATAACATCTGCTTCCAAATACCTTGAAATACTTTACAATAGGAATATTTCCATACCACAACTCATAGGGAGTCTTAGTAGTGTTGGTTTTTTCTTGAACTTGATTAAACACATAAACAGTAGTGTGAATTGCTTCTCTCTAGTAAACTTCTGGTAGACCTACCTCAGTAATCATTGATCTAGCAGCTTCTTGAACTGTTATGTTCTTTCTTTCAACAACTCCATTATGTTGAGGAGTTCTCAGAGTAGACAATTGTCTTCTTATTCCATGTGCTTCACAAAAAATATTAAACTCATTGGAGGTGAATTCATCACCTCTGTCAGACCTCAAACTTTTGATTTTCATTTTCAACCATAGTTTTGAATGCCTTGAATTTGTCTAATGCATCAAATTTTTCTCTAAAAAAAGTAACCCATGTAAATCTATAATAATCATCAATCAAAAGCATAAAATACATGTCACCTTGTAGACTTCTCACCCTTGTAGTACCACAGAGATTTGTATGAATCAAATCTAGTATTCCAATAGTAGATTGTTCCTTTCACCTAAAACTATTTCTAGCTTGCTTTCCAAACTGGCAATCCTTGCAAATAGCATTAACAAGCTTTGTGATCCTTGGTAAATATCTCACAACTTTTATAGCACTGATTCTCACCATATTGTCAAAATTCATCTGACACATCCTCCGGTGTCATAACCAACTATCATTAATCTGAGACATAAACCAATGTCCATCAGCACCTTTAAGTTGATAAATATTTCCTTCAAACTTCTTTCCAGTAGCAATCACTGTTTTGGATCATTTCCTTATTTCATATTTCTCATCCTTGAACACAAGATTATATCATTTACTACACATCTATCCAACACTCAAGAGATTATGATTTAAACCCTTAACATAGTAAACATCATCAATATTATGTTGCTCATCAAAACTGACTGAACCTATCCCACAAATCTTAGCACCAGTATCATCTCCAAACTTAACTAAGCCACCATCATATTTTTCAAGTTTAAAAAACTTACTCTTATCACTAGTCATGTGATGTGAACAGTCACTATCAACAACCCAATAGTTTTTTTCTTGTTCAACATGAAAAGCAGAGATTGAGTATCTTCAACTTTCTCCAGAGCATTTTCCTTTACCTATCTTTCAGTATTATCAAGATTATATTCATCTTTTAGAGCCAAGAACAAGCATTCATTATCATCAAAATCTCCATAATCAAATTCTTCATCAGAAATACCAGCATCTTTATTCACATAATATGCTCTTTTGATCATCTTTCCTTTGTTATATTTTCCTTCTCTTTGTATATTCTTCTCAGCTCTTTTAGGAGATCTCGAAGCACAATGACCAATTCCTCCACAACTAAAGCATTTGAAAGGTAACTTACCTTGATACTTATCAGAGCCCTTTTTCATTCTTCTTACCAAGTTAGCTTCCACTTCATTGAAGTTCTCTTCATCTGGATCTTCAACTCTTGTAGCCCTGAAAGTAGTTTTTCTCTTTGATCCATTTCTCAAGCTAGGGTTTATCATTTCAAATGATGTTAGAGTACCCAACAACTAATCTTTAGTATAGGTCTTATAATCTACAAATTCCTCAATAGCAAATACCTTTTCACTATATGCATCAAGGAGAGTTTTGAGAATCTTCTTAACTATCCTAGATTCATCTACTATTGCACCAAGTCCTCACATTCCACCTACTAGCTCATCCACTCTCTGTACATAGAATTTAATGTTCTCATCTTCAGACATTCGCAGGATCTCGAATTGTGCCTCCAAGTTCTACAACTTTGCTTATTTTTAACCTTTTCATCTCCATCATGAATCTTTTCCAATGCATCCCATACCTCTTTATCAGACTTTAGATTTGCAACTTTAAATAATTCAAAATGTGAAAGACTATTTTTCATAATGAACTTTGCCTTATTGTTTGCTTCATGTGCCTTGATCTCATCGGTTGTACTTGGACCATTAGCAAGAGTAGTGTATACAGTCTTATAAGCTTTCTCAACATCATATCTATAGTATTCCAGATATCCTTCTATCTTTGTCTTCCAAAAGGAATAGTCAGTCTCATCGAACCTAGGACAGTCGATAGTGATCTTGCTGGCCATCCCAGACCTTCCTTCAGCGGTTAAGCTCTTCTCCAAGGAGCCAAGCTCTAATACCAATTGTTGAACAAGACAACTGAGAGGGGGGTGAATCATTTGTAGCAATTTTAACCTTTGAAACTTTCACCAGATGTTAGACCGATTACCATTCACAATTCTTTTACTCTGCTAATGTGATTAATCATTAAGTGTAAAAGCAGAGACTGAAAGAAGCAAAACCATACACACAATAACACTAGATTTACATGGAAAACCCAATGAGGGAAAAACCACAATAAGGATTATCTCACAATATAAAGAATTCCATAATCGAATACAAAGGCTCACTGCCAGAAAGGCTCACTACCAAAACAGGATTTACTTGTCCAAAACAGGACTCACTATCCAATGAGGGTTAACCACCCAGAGGGCTCATTGCCACAAAATTACAAAGAAGATAGAAGAGATTTGTTATAGAGAGAAAACAATCTCAATGCAACTGATATTTCCACCATAGTTCGCTCACACACTTGCAGACATGATTGAATGATAGAGTACACCTTCAGCTCAAAGCCTCTGGAAACTCGCCACTTGAATTTTGCACTGATCTACTCAAACTCGCATCACATACACTATTTTGCATCTATCTTGCTCTTGTATTCATCTTTCACAAACATCTCAACTTATATTTATACCATCTTCAACCTTGAAACTTATCCAAGGTCGGCCATACACCAATTGTATTTACAAATTCAAATTAGGTCGATGCCAAAAAATTCTACGATGGAATTAGAATTTGATGGTAACCCAAACACACACTTAGTGAGGACCTAACTAAGTCCCAATATGCCTCAACACACTTCCATGATCTTTGTAAGTAGTGTTTAACACAAAGTCGGCCAATACCCATGTAAAACACATAAAACAATTGAGCACACACAACCTTAACACAATCTAGTCTCTCCAGATAACAAACTTAACTTGAACATGATCATATCAGCTTATTTTTAGAACTGCAAGTCCTGAAACCACAATTCAAGGAAATCTGGAGAAAATACATTTCTCCCATACCACAGCCAGATACACAGAAAAGCATAGTACACATACTAGTGAAAATATCTCACACTGTATGATGATCCAATAGCCCAAATTCTAGATATAGTAGCCATCAACAGCCATGAACCATATATCTAAACCACACAAGCATAGGAACACATCCTGGAGCACAACCCGGAGCAAACCAACAAACCTTTCTTATTACAATTTTCTCAATGTCCCCAATATATACAATCAATATGACATCAATGACAATAGCAACTGGTTGATAGCCAGTTGACATCAATGACAACACCTTCATACTTGCAACAGTATACTAGTACCATTTGTGATGCAAAGCTAGATGGAGTCCTAGACATTTCCACTTCAGGATCAAGGGCTCGTAGCATGGCTCGCAATGAGGTAAATCTGGCATTAATGAGTTCATTTGTTGAGAATTTTGAACCATCTAATGTTCAAGAAGCACTATAATCAAATCCTTGGAAAGAGGCTATGGATGCAAAGTGTCAATCTCTAATGAAAAACAAGACTTGGGAGCTTGTTGATCTACCACCTAGTAAGAAATTCATTGGATGTAAATGGATATTCAAAACTAAATATAAGGTAGATGATAATATAGATAAGTATAAGGTTAGACTTGTAGCTAATGGATATGCTCGAAATAACGGATTAACTATGAAGAAATATTTTCTCCCACAGCAAATATTAACACCATTAGAATGATTTTTTCTTTAGCTGCACAATTCGGATGGAAATTGTATCAAATGGATGTAAAAAGTGCATTTCTCAATGGAGACCTTAAGGAGGAGGTCTATATGACCCAACTAGAGGGATACATTGCACTTGGAAAAGAAGAAAAGGTATGCAAACTTTCCAAGTACCTATATGGTCTCAAATAGGCTCCAAGAGCTTGGTATATTAAAGTTGATGACTATTTGTTAAAACATGGTTTTAGTAGACATCCATATGATCCAAATCTCTACCTCAAGGAACAAGGGGGGAAGATTGTGATAATCAATGTATATGTTGATGGCTTAGTTATCACAGGCATCTGAGAAACAATAGTTGAGATAGCCAAAAATGATCTCAAGAAGGTATTTGATATGACAGGTCTCAGGATATTGCACGATTGTCTAGGATTAGAGGTATGGAAAACAAATCACCATATCTTTGTAGCACAAATAAAATGTGCCAAGACACTACTCGAGAAATTAAGAATGATGGATTCCAAACCCATGTCTACACCTATGGAATCAAGTGTGCAGTTATATGTGTCTAATCCATCTCCTCAGGTAAATGCAACTCTCTATCGACAAATGATTGGAGGTTTGATTTACTTGACTTACACCAGACCAGATATCATTTTTGTTGTTAATTATCTTTCAAGATTCATGCAAGAACCAAAGGTGTTTCATTGGAAAGTAGCAAAAAGGATCGTAAGGTATATACATGGTACAATGAATCATGATTTGGAATATAAAAAGAATAATTATTCTTGATAGGATATACAAATGTAGATTATGCAGGTTCAGTTGATGATAGGAAATCCACATTTGGATTTGTGTTCTTAGGTTCAGGACCTATTTCTTGGGGAAGTAAGAAACAAGACACAGTTGCTCATTCCTCTACAGAAGTAGATTTTTTTGCAACAAGTGCAGCAGTTTGGCTACGACGCATACTCGAAGGATTGGGTGTACCTTAAAATCAACCCACAATCCTTTATTGTGACAATCTAATTGTTATCAAGCTTGTTCGTAATCCATTTTTTCATGAACGAACTAAGCATATTGAAGTTGACTACCACTTCATACAAGAACATGTTCAACAAAATGACATTCAACTCCAATTCTACTCAACACAGGAACGTGTCGATATCTTCACCAAGCCTCTTGCACATGTGAAGTTTCAAACTTTTCAAGATACTCTTATTAGTAATTTAAAGCAATGATGTAATAAGGGGGGAAAATGTTGGATATTTCATCATTACCCGTATACTTTGTCTTGTTTAGTGTTTTTTTTATGTTTGTTATTGTTTGTTTGTAAGCTTAGCATATTTGACTACTATGCTAGTAATTTGTTAAAACAATAGGTGCAAGATAAAGCACACAGTTGCATTCAAATACTCATGTATAAATATCCCTCATAATGCAATATGAAGGCAATATTTTGGTTTAGAATTTTTGATAATAGAAGAATTTCACAACAGATTCATTTCCTTTGTATCTTTGCGCCAACAAAGCAACAAGGGACATCCAAAGAAAACTCACAAACGGAAAGACATGCCAAGCAACACAACACGAAAGATCATATCAAGTGCAATAAAACACAAAGAACATAAAAAGAAAACACAACGAAGGAGTACCGCACATACGAGCCGACCTAAAGCAGGTCGTTCACATCCCAATCTTGCTCATCATATGTGGGAGGCAAACAACTAGCCAAAGGGACTATAGTAAGTGTCATGCTAGAAGCATCACCAAGTTCAACATGTGGTGGGCCACTCTCATCAAGAGGATCACTACGATTTCCCCCATCTAAATTCATAGACTTTGAAAACAACAAATTTATCTCATTATGCACTTGTTCATCAATTTTAGCAATTTCATCTTCATCATCCAAATTTATCACAATGGGAGGTTTAATGACAATGTCAATTGCATGTTCTTTTAGTTTTTGTTTTGGTTGAGAAATTTGAGGTTCATTTTCATGTTTTGGTGAAGGTGGCAAGTCATCGTACCTTCTTTAAATTTGTGTTTGGTCATGAGGTGTTGTTTTATTCTTTTCTTCCAATTGATGAGAAATAGCACATCTACATCTACGCTCTTTAGCATTTTCGTTTCTTCTTGCACGATTTTCAATTTGTGAGGTTATAAGAGAGGGTTTCTTGACCATCGATCTCTTTTCTTCCTTTAGGGGAGGACCTGAAAGGACCACAGAGGGTTGGCAAACCACCGTCTCCTTAGGTCTATACACTTGATTTACCTTCAAGGCACAAAGGGGATCATAAAATTGTCTCTTGGTCTTTTGTATGATATAGGTGGAGGAATTATGGCATATTTACCTTGGTTACTTGGAAGGGCAACTACTTCGTACATGGGTTCATCCATGACTAGTGGGGGAGAAGGAACAACCATAGACCTATCAATCTCAAGTGGTATGTCGGTAAGGGATAGTTCTTCTATGTGCTTTTCCTTGACCTTTTGGTATGACCTAAAAAAGAAATCCTCACGAGGCTTAATAGGTTCCATAGGTTGAGGCCAAAAGAAATCCAATGAAAAGTTTCCACGAGAAGACAAAAGGATTAAACCCACTATGATGCACTATAAATATTTGATTTTCAAATGGGAACTTTATGCACTTGTGATAACCAACGAGACAACATTCATGGAGCATAGTTATGGATAACCTATCTTCACATGGAATTGGTCTAACATTGAGATGATGGGGAATGATACATCTAAGTTGTTTAGGTCCAACTTTAAGTGGAAGAGTGATCAAACCTATCGTAGGGCGAGCAAAACCATTGTGACATTTTAACCATGCTTTCGATTGGTCATAAGAATCTTGATAAAGCTCATGCACAAACAAGAATTCCTTAGTGATCACATTCTCTACACACAAAGATTAATGAGTATCCCTTCTGTAGGTTTGTCATTGATACGTCCAACGATATATAGAGAGGACCATCACATGTATAGATGCATCAATATGTGTGAAAGCAATGTCAGGTAACAAAGTGGTTTGGTCCTTATGAGGTTGAACATCTATGAGAGTGACCATATTTTCTAGACCATCCTCATTATCACTCTTATCATCATCATTCTTGTCAACATTCATATCATCATTCTTAACATCGCAAGCTTGCACAAAGTTGGACAAATGATTTGGCATTGGATTCGTGAAGATTTGCAAGTTTTAGTTGGGTGGTGCAATGTACTTGTTTCCTTTATCATTAACATCAGCCAATTGGATGTAATTAGAACCGATGAGGTCTTGCACTTGGTGTTTAAGATATACATCGTTTTGTATCATGTCCATGTGTACAATGATATTAACAAAGGCTTTTGGGTTGAAGTTTGGAGATATGGGTTTGGTTGTGTCCATAGGTCTAATTAGAGGTAATTGGATTAAGTTCTTGCTCAAAAGTTGCAACATGATTGAATGAAGGGAGTCGAGCAATTGGGTAAATTGTATATCTCTCGACCTAAATTGATATGGAGTTGAACTTATGGTTGCAACTTGTGGTTCAATGTGGTTGGTTGTTTGTGGTGTACTTATCTTGATATAGTTCTTGTTTTGATTCTTGAATGGTTGATAGTTGTTTTGAGGTACGAATTTCAATCACTCGATAGAAGTCGATGAAGATGATCCTTCATACTTACTAAACAAATTTTGATAATCACAAAGAGTCGTACACAAGTGTATAAAGGATGGATACTTCATCAATAAGATCTTATCCCTAATGTCAGGTTGTAAATTTCCAATGAACACTCTTTGAACATCAGCATCAGGAAGAGTATAATTGATTTGTGAGTAAAGTAACAGATAGCGCCCTATGAAGTCTGTTTACTTTTCATGTTTTCTTTGTTTGCATTGCACTAAATTAGTTAATGTAATTTTAGGACCAATGTTTACTTGGAAATGTTGGAGGAATGCATTAACAAGTTCATTGAAGGAATGGATTGAGTTACTCGGCAATGAACAAAACCATTCCAAAGCCATGTATTTCAATGGCCTAGGAAAAAGTTTAGCCAAGAGCTTATCTTCAAAAATGAAGTCACTACACAAGGCAGTATATGTCGATATATGATTGCTAGGGTCTCCTTTGTCATTATACTTCTCAAATCGAGGTATTTCTATATTTTTTGGCATTGGTGTTTTCAATATTTCAAGTGACAATGGGCTCCTTCTGACATATTGCAATGGTTGTTTGTTTCGGTTTTGCTTCAATGTTCAGATTTGGTATTGAAGTGATGTCACATTTTACAAAAGTTGGTTTATGACTGAATCATTGCTTGACATGTTTTGAGAATGTGGTGAACATGGTGGGATTGTGTAAGTGCTTGGTGGACTACTGTGTTGCAAGTTTATGAGATGTGATGAATGTTGAGGTGTGACATGTGAGGACACAAAACTATAAGGATTCCCACTGGAAATACCTAAGCTTGAAGTTATGCCATTGCTTTGTCGTATCATGGTAGCTATAGTTGGCAATGTGAAAGTAAGAATATCTAGGCTATTGTTGTGGAGGGAGATTTGACTTCCTCCTTGACTTTGAGTATATCCCAAAGCTTGAGTGCAACTAGCCATCATAGGGATATTAGCATCAAATATATGGGCTAGACTACGCAAAACCTCTAATCCTTGAACATCATTGATCAATTTCCCCATATTATCCACTAAAGGAATCATTAGGCCAACCAAAGATTCAGTGCTAAAATAGTCTTGGGGTCCTAAATCTTTATCCAATTGTTTCAGTTTGTCTTTGGGAACATGAGCAATAACAATCTCAACATCCGTAAAAATGTTTGGTTGTGAAGTTGTCATTGGTATTGTAGGATTAGGGATGGAGTCCAAAATGGGTTGAGTATTGACAATACCTTGCATGAAAAAGTTGGAAGACTCGGGATCCACAGCAGATGGAACAACAGCGCAGGATGCCATAAGTATAGAACTATGTCTCACTAAAGTATTGGCAATAGGAACCAAGTTGTGAAGCTCATGTGAGTTTCAAAACACTAAGTGTACCCACTATGAACACAAAATTGTCAAACAATCACAATAAAACACTCAAAAGCAAAAATCAGAGAGCAGGAGCAAACAAAGAACACAAAGACAGAGGTCTGACAAAAATTTGAGCCAAAAAAGGTAGGACAGGAGCGCCCAGGGTGCCTATGTCTTGGATAGGGTTTTGCAAAATTTAAAGCTTGATTGTGTATAATATTGTTTAAAGCTTTTGTGTCTATGTGCAAGCAGGTCTGACAGTGAATGTTCTTCCAAAATTTGTTCAAATTAAAATTATGTGACTCAAAGTGTAAATGTACAACAATGTTGAAAATGTTTGAACAATGAATGGCAATTATGAATGCAATTTCTAGATCTAAGATGCAATAATGAACTAATTTTAATATGCAAAATTTTGAAAATGATAATGTTGATGTCTTTTTTGAAACAAACAATGCAATTTTTTACTTTTTTGAGTTATATGAAGGATACCTAAATGGATGCAATTAATACTTTTAAACTTGTTTTCATATTTAAACGACCTAATGTAGAATTGTGAATGCAATTGAAATGTAGATCTAACCTAAAATGACTGAAATAAACCTTATTGCTACCTATGATGCAATATGATATGCAATTTTTTTGAATTTTTGTTCCTTTTTATGAAGTAAAAATGAAAGTCTAGATGAACAATGCAATACAAAACCCTAGATCTAGGTTCAAATTTCAAAAGGTATATAGTGTTAATAGGTCGGGTCCACCAAAATGAAATAGTGCAAAAGTGAAACCTTATCCCCTTTTCTCTAGGATAGGATTTGGCCCCTTTTCCTTGATTTCATTAATTGAAAGGGGGGAGACGATGTGATATGATTGTGAATGGGGGTTTGGTGGATTTGGACAAGATATATGATTGAATTACAGCTTGAAAAGTGAGTCAACCTTCCCTTGACCAAATCTGAAATGACCTTAATGAAATACAATGATTCAATTGACCTAATGATGCAAAAACAATAAATATAGTCACAGGAAAATTCGAACTATAGAAATAGACTAAGCAGGACATTATGCACATGTGGTATAAATTTAAGCCTGATTTTTTAGTATGTTTCCTTTGAGGGTGTCATTGTCCTTGTTGACCAATTTCAGATCTATTTTTGCAATCCTCGAAAGCCAAATTAGAGCTTCCGGTTTCTGCTTGTCGCACTTTCGGATGACTCTAAAATATTTTTGTAATTGAGTTTCGTTAAGTTGTCAAGGTGTAGGGTTTTGATTGCAACAATGAACAATTGATCTACAAACTTTTTTCAATCCTCTTCAAACCTAAAACCTACACATTCAAAGAGAGGAAAGGTTGTGCCATTTAGGAGGTTGACTTAGTAAAACTTTGTGTTAGTGTTTCCACTTCCACAATGACAATGTCAATGATAAAAGACCTATCCATTTGAGGGATAGGGTTAAATGATAAAAAGGAATGATGAATCAACAAAGTGTTGCAACTCACCACCCTTCAATGGCTTCCTTGAAGGACTGAAGTCGTGCACATCTCCTCAAGGCTTGGATCTTGCTTACTTGAATTACTTGGAGACCTACAAAGGGGTTAGCCTTCACAAACAATGATAACATGAACATACATAAGCTCACATAGGATTTGACATGATGCTTGGATCTTGAATTGTTGTAATAAATCACTGAAATGATGCTCTTGACTTGCTTGACAATGCTCTTGATAATAATTCTTGCTTAATTTTTCCAATTCTTGTTAGATAGACTTAAAATGATGCAATAACTAGGTATTTATATGCAATTATTCTAATTTCCGAAAAATTAAATCTTGATAGCTGACAATGGATATTTGAATTTCAAATAATAAAAGAGGCCCTCTGACATATTTGAATTTGGAGCCAAAATAGGGGGACATAAGCACCCTAGGTGCCAGTGTCCTGAACCTTATTTTCAAGATTTTCGAAGTCGGTGCCAAAATAGTAAATGAATGCATTTGTTTTTTGTTTACAATTTGTTGGTAAGTGTTAAAATGGGCTATGGAATGCATAATTTAGGAAATTGGGTGTTCAATTAGGTCCTATAACTTAAGTGGGAGCAAAACATAATGTAAAATTGTAAGGGTGGCAATTTACAACCTTACAATTGTCATGTACTAACCTAATTTCTAACAGTTTGTAACATTTTGCAAGTTGTATCTTAATCCTTGCCTCGCACTTCCTCTATTGCTCGCATATTTTTAGACATTGTGTGCATATTTGCAACTTTTTGCAAGATGCATCCTAACCCTAGCTTCCCACTTCCTCTATTGCTCACATTGTAGACCCTGCATGCATATTTGCAACTTTTTGCAAGTCGCATCTCAACCCCTAATTCCTACTTCCTTCGTTGCCCTCAAAATTTCAAACCCAACATGCATATTCACAACTTTTGCAAGTCGCATCTCAACTTTGAAGTATTGCCTCCATTACTCGTGGAACTAAGTTTCCATGCAACTTTGCAACTCTTGCAAGCTACTTCCCAAGATTTGATTCCTACATCCTTTGTCCCTACAAGACTTTGAACCCCACATACAAGTTTGCAACTCTTGCATCCTTGCTTCCCTAATTTCTTTGTATGCTTTTACCCCTTTCCTTGCTTGGAGAAATCTAGATCTAACATGCATCTTTCCAACTCTTGCAATTTGCACCCCAAGTTTTGCTTCCCGCATTCTTTGTTCCTTCTAGAATTTTGAGTTCTCCATGTAAATTTGCAAGTCTTACACATTTAATCTCAAGTCCTACTTTCCAATGTTTTTCTCTATAGATTTTTTGCCCCTTCTTGCAACTTGCATCCTTGCTTCTTAGCTTTGCTTTTCTATGATTTTGTTGTTCTTCCATACATATATTGCAAAGTTTTCAGCCCTTCCTTGCAAATTTCAAATTGCATACCAAGTTCTAATCTCCACCTATTTTACTTTGCAACCTTTTCAATCTACTATGCAATTTGCAAACCCTACTTGCAAGTTTTCCTCAAAGTTTCATCATTGAACACAAGGTTTCTCATTTGCCACCAACACATCCTAACACGCCATTAATGCTCTCAAATAAGTTCAATGGGTATTTGCAGGCACCCAAATCAAGTTCAAATACTACTAGACTCCTCAAAGGTGAAGATTCAAATGCAAGGCCATATGCTACTCATGAAATGGGCATAGGTGATGTGAATGTGATTAATGAGCACCCACATTTGGGAGCCTACAAATTGGTACCTAGTGACTAGAATGAGCATGGAAAGAATGTTTTACCTACCCCAAAGTACCTATTAATAGATCCAAGGGAGATTTTCTATGAAAATAATTGTGGTAGCAAATTGAATGGATTAACTACAAATGACCCCTACTACCCCACCTAATGAACTAAATGAATCTAAATGGAATGTTATATATACAAGGATGAAAGATGCAACAAGGTTTATTCTGTCAACCATCATTCTAATTATATGTCAGGTTGTTTTAGGTCATAAATACTTCGTAAATAATAGGAAGGGTAATCAATTGAAATTGTGCATGAAACTAAATGTAACTATGACAAATTATAAAAATTCATGGAGATCTTTGAACCTAGTTGTGGGTTCCTACTTGCCACATTTGTTTTGATCCCTCCCTCCCAAAACTACATATATCCCCACCCACTCAGTGCAATAGCAAGGACAGTTGGATAAGATAGCCGACACGATCCTTCCTAACCTAAGGAGGGAAGGATTCACCATCTCTAAGAGAGAGAGAGGTGGGGAGGGGGGTAAGATATGGATGTAATAAGAGCTAGATAAATGTGTGAGAGTGTTCTAGTGTACTACAAATCTTTTCTAAATGTCTTCTCTTGTTTTATATGGGTTGTTGCAACTTCAAAATATTTTATTAAACATGTTTAGTTGCATAAGCTTCATCTTTAGTTTGTAAGTGTTTGCAAGTCTTGTTTCATTCATAGTTTGTATATGTTCTTGTTTCTTCCTTGCAAGTTATGATTTTGTTGGACATTGGAGTAGACACTGGTCTAGAAGGTGAAAAACCAAACACATTCTAATCCTAATATCTATTGTCCTTAATAGTTGAGTAGATTAAGTCCTATTTGTTTTCATGATTCACTGATATAACTCGAGGCACATTCTTAGTGAGCTAACATTGATAAATTGTTGGAGAATAATGGTATGCAAGCTTGCACCTTGCATATGTGTATGAAGATTGATTGGATTAACTTGTAGGGATATAATACTATTGTCATCTTTGGGTGCATATGCAAAGACATTGCTATTAGCTTAATGAAAACTCTTACAAGCAACTAGTGTGTCATACACTTAGTGACATGTCTTGGGGTCTATTTTATACCGGGTGTAGTTGGTTGGTTTAGTCTTGTTATATCATTTCTCTTTAATTGCCCTATTAAGAATTACTTCTAAGAGCACCGTCCTAGGTTTAACTAAGCCCAATGTGAAAAAGAGTTTACCCACTCTCAAGAAAGCCTTTATTTGTCCATTTTGTGTTGGTAAGTCTTTGCCCTTTCATCTTGATGAAAAATCCCTAGCCTTGGGGATTGGTTCAAACTTTATGATTGTGGAGCTACAAGTTTGGGAACCAACAACCCCCTCCATGGGACCACTACCTTGGCTTTTGTTTTGCTTATCAAATTCTACAAGTTCATATTGCAAGCAATGTTTCCTTCACTACACAAGCATTTGGGGATCTCATGCCTTCTTTTTGGTGGTAGCTTCCTTTTTTCATCCATGCCTTTCCTATAAATCCTTCTTGTTTCCTTTCCATTGTTATCCCTATTCTTTTGTGTACATTTCCCATGTGGCAGCATAATTTGCTTCTCATTAGCATGTCATCACTATAGTTTTTAAGTTGGATGGTTATATATTATTGGACCATTTTGCTTATGGTGGGTAGGCATTGCTAGAATTTTGTTTGAAACTTCATGCCCCATGTGGGTCATTTATTTCTTGCTCCTATTGCATTTTTTCCTTGTTGGTTATTTGTTGTCTTTGACTAATAGTTTTTAGGAAGTTGTTGAGGTTCAGCTAATTGCAGTGAATGCTGCTAGCCCATCCCTTATTCCACCTACCACACTAGTCAATAGGAATGTGCATCTTCCTGCTAGCTTGACTATGCACTGCTCAAGGAATAATGAGAATCATTTGAATGCTACCTACAATACGAACAATCACCTTTCAATGAATGTGAACGAAGAAGCCACAAAGATCCCTACTGTATCTATATTGAAGGGGAAGTGTAAGGCAGTCTACAAAGATCTTTTGCCTTGTAAAAAAACCCGCTACTCTACTAGCCCTTTTTGCATCAATGTTTGCCATCCCAATTATACCTCAGCCCCTATGTCTTCCAATAATGCACATAATGACTAGTTGATATGCCCATTCTCCAAAACTTGTGTCTATGGACAATCTTTATGTCCAAGAAACTCAAATTGAACATATGAATCTTCAAGATCTTATGTCATCCGTTAAAGATTGGTTGGATGATTCTAATAGTCAGCTCTTTCAAATGACAATGGAAGGGCATAGAAGAAGAATTATAGATGATCAAGCCGAAATTTTTAATTCTGTCAATGCCAACACAAGTGATCTTAGGGATGTGTGTCAAGATCTTCATACTTTGGTGCAGGTATGAGGAATCGTGTTTGCCAAGTGCATCTTTGGCTCTATCACGAGGGTCAGTTCCACGTACCATTGAACATATTCCAGACACAAAATCAGATAATGATGCCAATATTGATAATTAGGTTCTCTAGTTTTCTTGAGTTCTATCTCTATTTACTGTTCTCTGCCCCTTTGTGATTGGTCTCTAGCCTTCTTGGTTAATGAATAAAAGTTCTCTAAATCTATCAAAAAAGAAAAAAGGCTAAAAACAGGTATTACTTCATTTTTTATCAAATAAATCCAGCCAGCGTTCAAATAATATTGAGAGTCTACAAAAGCTGGAGGGAAGGTTGTTCTTTTAAAAATCATCATGCAAAAAGACCAATAATGAAAAAAGACAGACAAACAGAAACCTACAAAAAGTACTTTACAACCTATCTAGACTGCTGAAAATATGGAGCAACATTTAACACTTTGGTCCACTATTGTATTAATATAAAAAGTGACTTGTAAACAAAACATTAGTTTCTATGTATGTATACCAATCACCTTTCTCATCTGAGTGGCTAGCATGTGATGAGATGACGAGTTCCCTGATCATCCTGGTCCTTTACATAATCTCTTCCACCCAAATATTTAGCTGTTCGTGATTTTTCCAGGGCTGGGCTCCAAGTTAACTGTACACGAAGTGCATGAGAAACTGATTATAAGATGCGGTTTTCTGAAGAGCGGGGGGAAGCTGTTTGCACAGTCTCAAGGTTTTCAGTTGGGCAAATACCCTTTCCATGAGGATTCTTTTGCATTTCTCGAAGACATTCTGTAACTTTATTTGGTAGTTTCACATAAAGCCTGGTTAACATTGACATGCAACATCTGTTTGTCATATATCACCTCAAAATGAATGACAATGTTATTGTTAGGCTGCTATGTGCAGAGTTACAAGCAGTCCACTGGCTGCAGTAACTGCACCGCAGGAGAATAAGGAAGCAATTGTTCAACCCAGTGAAATAAGATCTTCAAGTGACATTAGTGATAGACTTTCTGGGGCTCCATACATGTTTTGCATGTAGCGGGCATATTATTATTTTTATTTTATAAAGGTTCAATTCTATTCAAAAGAGCCAAGTTTACAAAAACAGAAAAAGAAGGTTGAACTGACCATATATTTTGCATAGCAGGAAGTAAAACAGCAGAACAAATGAAACGCTAGTCCACAGCATAATGTCACAAACTACAAAGAGGCCTCAAAAGCAGACAAAATATTAATCTACCACTTGCAACAGAGAATATTAAGGCAAGATTAAAATTATATGAAGCGTATTTTCAAAAGCTTATCAAACAAAAAGCCACTAGTTATCGAAGTCTGGTCTGCTTGGCTGCATGTGAAGGCGATTTGAGACTGCCTTCCTATCAAACTCCTTATTGGATAAATTAGCTGAAACATGTCCATAAGTTGCAGTTGATCTAGTACCATGTCCCAAAATATGCAATCAACGGGATTACCACCTGAGATGATCGTGTTTCCTCTGAGCTGTTCCTTGGGTGCGCTCTGTTGTTGAAGGGTGTTGGCCTTGTCTTTGAGAGGCTGCTTCTGTACAATCAAAACTTCCAGGGCTCCCATCCTCCGGAGTTGAGAAATCAAGGATTGTTGATTGGAGGTAATGAGAAGCTGATTGTTATTGGTAATAACATTTTCCATGATTTAGGAGGGATCGGTCATGTTTTTCTGAAGCCAAGCCATAGGTTTTAGCCTACAGCTGAATGCAGAGTTGTTAATTGTCATCATGCTTTTGAGTTGCTTTATAGTTGCATTGACAGAAGGAAGAAATGTGGCCAAAGTTGCTTGCTGTTTTATGTTTGAGAGATTCAATGAGACATTGAAGAACCCCCACGAAGTACATCAAGAGCTTGGTTGGGGGTATGACCTTTTCGCTTTTAGGCCCAAGACCCGGTTGGGTGAAAAAAGTTCCAGTTGCGTATCAGGAACAGAACTTTTGAGTGATGGGTCTGGAGCAGGGGCAGCAATGACGGGAATTGTATCGTGTTTCCTTGTGGCAGGTTGGAGGGAAAAGCTCTTGGAGGGGGTGTGAAAATTATGTATTATTATGGTAAGATTCAGAAAGCATGTGGATATTAAGCTTGGGCAAGGTGGTTGTTTAATATTTATGGGCCACAGGCTGCTGGAGAACACATGTTTCTTGTCAACACCGTTGGGAGACAGTTTGTGAAGTAATTCAGATGGATCATTGCGGCTGATGGAAAGAGAAAAGCTAGAGATTAGGGGCTTGAAAACATAGTAGGTATGTTGACACTCAGAAACAAGATTTGGATGTTAAATAGCTATTTCACAGGATCAAGAGGGCACCTCCAAACCAGTAGGATTACTAACAAGATGTTGCTGTGCTTGAGAATATATAGAACATTATCTATTCCAGAAAATTGTTTCTTAGCACCACAATAATAACAAAAGGCAATCCTGATGAGCTCTTTATGGAGTAACTTTTTGCCAAATTTGAACATCCATTGCTAATTCTTAGCATGGTCATAAACTAAAGGTGGTTTTACTATATTACACCGTTTCATCATTAGGACACATAAAAAGCTTACATTTCAAACTTTTAGAGTTTTATCTTTATTTTCATCTTGACAATATAACTATCAAGATTCTAAACTAGTAACATAACAATGCTATCCACTATTGAGATTATTACCATGGTGATGTAACCACCATCTTCTTTATAATAACAAATTGTTGCTTACCACCAAAAGAAGAACTAGTGGCAATCATAATGAATTCTATGTGTGATGATTGTTTAGCAAATCTGAATATGTGCTGGTAAACTCTTAGTATGTACTGTATGCGCCTGATTTTTTTTTTTTGTTTACTGTGTATGATGTAGATTACAGATTCGTTTTATTTCAATGTTCCATTCAACATGTGTGGCATTTATAGAAATAACATTGCATTGAAAGAAAATGACATGGACTTGCAACATATCATATTGAACCATTACAAATCATCTTAGCATATAATAATAATTGAAATCAGACTTTAAGAAATATGTATCAGACCTGATTACAGTCATATAAGGCCCCTTCCTCTGTCATACATTGAGCAACAAATGCATACAACTCCTCATGGAAGACACCAAATGCGTAAACTATCAAACCCTGGCACTCTCCTTCACATTGGGCAACATTCAACTGTGAAAAGACACCATTATATGCTGTTGCAGACCTCTGAAAGTTGCTGTTCTGAGAAGGAAGTCTGAAAATGCAAACCCTCAAAATGGTACGGCTCCCTAGCAGGGGCAATCACCTCTAGTAAATCATTCCTTCACCAAACAATACAAATGAGGGCCCAAAATGAGCCACCCAGCAGCAAGGAATCCACAAAAACAACACCCAGAATGATGCACTTCCCACATACGGAGTTATGAGCAGATTTATGTTTCTAACCACTCTGAAAATGAACTTTTCCAGAACTCAGAAAAAGTGTATCAAACCTCTGAAAATGTATCAAAGCAGCTCCAAAACACCACCAAAATGAAGAAAACCCACACACCAAAACACAATATCCAAACCCACATCAGAAAACTATGAAAATCTTCATTCTACCAAAGCCAAAATGCTCAACCAGCAAGATAAACACTGAAAACTTCGAAGCCAAAATACGAACCAGCTAGGGTGGGTCTCTCACCACTGAAGCCAGCAATGTGAGATGAGGGTTTTGGTCCTCATCCAACGGTTTTCAAATCCTAGAGTAATTCCAGCAAAGTCTCCTTAAGTTGTCAAAACTCACATAACTAAATGAGAGCTCAATAGCTGATTAAGTAGAAGTGGAGGAAGGAATCAGGGCAACCAACATTAGAAAAATCTTTTTCCTCCAAAACCCCACACCCATCCTTGCCTTTTCAATATTTGCTTTAACATTTCAGAATATAATCAAATATTACCTCAAAGGGGGCATCTGCTTTTGGGGGCACAATATTTGCCTAAAATTTATGAAATAAACCTTTATTATAAGCATCCACTTAAAGTACATTGCCCCCCATTTAAAACAGTGTTGATCAACTAGGCCAAGGGGTCCTTTTTATAACCCATACTTATTTTCTCACTTTATTAAAAAAACAACTTTATTAACTTAAGTGACGAATTAACCAATAATAATTTTGCCCATTGAGAGAATTCACCCCTGCCAAGAATGGAAACTCTGCACTGTTGCCAAGACCAATTACTAAATATAGCACTTACTAAAAATAGTAAGTGAGCCAAATCACCAAACTGGCCCAAATAAGGATCACTAAAAAAGGGGGCATTACACAATATAATCATAAACCAAAGGTAACTGTTATAAATTAAATACTTGCATTGTTAGGATATGTTGCACTGCATTGCACATTTTCATTGTTAGGACCACAAAAATGAGACTTGCCAGGACTTGGCGAGTCCCGAGTCAAGTCCACCTAGTCGAGTTTTGGGGGCTCAGACTCGGACTCGGCCGAGTCCTGCCGAGTCCTGGCTTAATTTGGGCTTGGTGGCAAGGGCTCCGCCCCTTGATCCCGTCCTATATCGCAACAGGGAGCATGCCCAGGGCACTGCCCTGGGACCCCGCGAGGGGTGCTACCCCTCGACCCTGCTGGGGGCGCTGCCCCTAGACTCCTACAAGGGGCATTGCCCCTTGACCCCACTGGGGGCGCTGCCCCCAGACCCCCGCAAGGAGTGTTGTCCCTCGACTCTGCTAGGGGCGCTGCCCCCAAACCCCTACAAGGGGCGTTGACCCCATTGGGGGCACTGCCCCCAAATGCCCACAAGGGGCGTTGCCCTTTGACCCCACTGGGGATGTAATGTCCCCATTTTCGATGTCCTCTTTTGGATTAGTCTGATTTTGACACACTTACTATTTTTAGTAAGTGTTATTTTTAGTAACTAGTTTGGCAGGCAGAGCAGTGTAGGGTTTCCTATTTGGTCAACGAGTGGAAGTTGTCCAATGAACTTTAATGCCTTGTGCCAATCCTTTTTGTGGGGTTTTTTGGTGTTCCAAACGTGGCTTTCTTTTTTTAGCAGGGGACCAATCCAGTGGCTTCACTCTTCAGTGAGCCCATTATGCATATCAACATCTCTCTAGGTGAGTTGTGGATACTACTTGCTATTTTTAGTACTTTCTAAAAATAGTAATTCTATTTTGGGTAAGGTGGACTTGGTCTAGTCTCACACTCAATAGCATCTTCAGTTGAGGCATCAGTTTCTAAGGTTGAAGTATTTAAATATTTTATTTCCCTTTCGAAAATGGATTATTATTAAGTTACTTTATATTTTAACGTTGAGGGTGAAGGGGACATGAAAAAAGTACCTTGGTGCCTAAGTGATAACTTTAAGTCATTTTAGAAGGCTACAAAAGTGCAAATAGTTTCCTTATGAGCAGACCTCCTTGGCCTAGTTGCACAACGTTGTTTTAAAAGAGGGGCCATGTATTTCAAGTGGATGCTTAGAAAAGAGGTTTATTTATCAATTTCAAAGGCTAATGTTATGCCTCATGAGGTGGGAAGCCTAGTTTGGGCTAAAAGTTAATTTTAAATTAAAAATCAAAAGTGGAATTTTGGAGGCAAAAAGTTGGACGCCCTTCTTCGGGTAATTACATGACATTTCATAAAGTGAAATGAGACGGAAATGTATTCAAACTCAAATGCAAGTTGCCCTAATCCTTCCCTCACTTTATAAATATAAGTTTTGGCTCTCTTTTGGTTATGGATGCTTTGCAACTTACAAAGATGCTGCTGGCTTGTTACCAGAAGGTCTGAGAATGGGATTGAGGACGAAAACCCTCAACTTCTAAGACTAGTTTCAGCAGTGAAAGACCTGCTCAAGCTAGTGGAGGGGTGATTTCATTCAGAGGTCACCATTAGAGCTTCAAAGTTGCAGTTTACAGTCACAAAGATGAAGATTTTTTAGCACTTTTGATGTGGGTTTTTTTGTTTTTGGCTTGTCGAGACTTGGTTTCGATTTGGTGAAGTTTGAGTTGCATTTCGGTGATGATATTCATGATTTCTGGGCACTCTTTGGTGTGGATCTGAATCTGGTTATTCATACATAACTCTCCAATGGCTTGAGATCCTTTTAGGGGTATTGGTTCTAAAGAAAGCTCTCATCTAGGCGCCTCCAATCATGTCTTTTATTGAATTTTCTGAGCAATATCTGATTTTATAATGCAAATCGCCCTCTTCAACTAGGTGCCTAGTCTTGGTGACTTTTGGAGTTTTTGACCCGATTATTGTTGAGCAGAAAATCTGCACTTTCAGGAGTTGGGAAGGCGTTGGATCTTGAGACAAGCTACTGGAGTTTGTTTGGTTTTTCATTGGTGTTGTTATTTGCTTTTTCTGAAGGTGTTATCTGCTGATTAGAGCTTCATTCCTAGGTCTGATATAACCTTTTGAGTCTGAAAATGTAATGGGTTTATGACTGTATTTTTCTGTTATAGTTATTGAGCAATATAAATCTGAAAGTGTCCATTTTCAAGTAAGTTTCCAGTGTTATTTCTTGCATATATGATATATTTCAATTGGCATGTTAAAAATCATGAATGGCATATGAAATATAAAGCGAAACATTCTCAGAAACTCTCAAACAGCAAACAGAAAACTCAGAAAAAAAATAGGGGGCTTACATTACAGGGGCCGCTGCCCCTAGACCCCCATGAGGGGCACTGCCCATCGACCCCACTGGGGGCACTGCCCCTAGGCCTCCACAAAGGGCACTGCCCCTCAACCCCATTAGGGAAATTGCCCTGAAACTTGATATTATGGCTATTGCATCATCCAAGACCTATCTTAGACACATTCGTAGGAAGGATGCAGGCTCCTTTGAACCATAGACTTCTAGTTATTATTTTGAATCTTTTGATATTTCATATTTGTTTGGAACATTTTCTGTCATGGATTTCATATTCCATGAGTTTTGTATACATTTGACTATATTTATATATCTAAGTGTGTTATTTCCTTCAACAGCTCAGCTACAATTTGTGTACTTTAAACTTATGTGATCGATGTATACTTGTGTATGTGATCAAATTTGCTTCTATTTAATGATGTTATTGTGTCTTTAAGGTTTATTTAATAAAGGGTGCTTGAAACTGTTGATGTTATTGTAGCGACGGGAGATTCTTTCTCCTCTATAATTCAAAATTATTAAATACATAATTGATTGGGGATGATCCAAGAGTCGCCTTACTTCAAATAATATTTTTTTATTATTTTAAATATGAGCCGACCAAATTAAAGGGACGCATTGTTATTGGAAGAGGCCGACCATTCAATAAAAGTCGCCTTCGTTGATGGAAAGAGATGACCCAAGGAGAAACGTCATTTCATCATGTATATATAGAAGGCACTGCTCTCATAAATTATCATATATTATATCAAGTCAAGTTCGCATATCTACAGCAGAAGTTTGCCAAGCTACAGTAGATTATATTATTATTTAGTGCAGATCAATATCAAGGATATCTACAGCAGACCATCATTTGCTGAGAGCAGATTTATATCAAGGAGAATTCATAGAAATTGTGTATTCACATCTAGGAGAGGTGTTGTGTTTCATTACATCAGATTGGCCTAGTGTTGGCCCAAATTGTAAAGCAACTTGCCGCTCTTTTTTCCCTCGAGAAGGAGGGCTTTCCCAGGGTATCTTGTTGTGTCCATTGTTCATGTGTTGTGATTTCTGCTTATTGCAAATCTGATCCTAAAACTAACAGAAACAAGTTTTAAATCATTAAAAATCTCTAAATTTTTAGGGTTTTTTCATTTTGCCAAGTCTGCGCCGAGTCCCAAGTCCCGAGTCGAGTCACCCTATCCGAGTCCAAGCCGAGTCTGAGTCTCGTAACTATGGTTAGGACGTATAAATAAATTTTAGTTTCAGCCTTTCATAGACTTCTATCTCTAATCCATCTTCAGAATATTGTTGTTATGTGGAGCCTGATCAGTCTTGGTGTTTAAAATTTCCCGGTTTACCCGACGCATTTTCCCCCCAAATCAATCAACAGGGGAATGCAAGGGGGGCAAAGCTAGAAACATCCTATATATTTTGTCAAAGGAAATTTATTATTCGTTGTCTATTGTAATTTTGTTATCTGCATTTAATTGGTAGTTTGAACCCTCTGTACCTGCCTGCAATTCCTAACAAATATAACTATCTAAACTAGCACCATAATGATGCTATCCACTATCTAAATTAGTGCAATGATGATATTAGCGACCATCTTTTTTAATTATCATCAATTCTTATTCTAACTTCCATAGGTTTTAACTTGCCATATGGAAAGGTTTCATTATCAAAATGAGGTATTCACCATCTTTTTAACAAGAACAGAGGCAGTCTGCTTTCTTCGTGGATAAACAACCATCAAGAACCTTTGAAATCGTATTGACAAGCAATTCTCTAGCTATGAAATCATATTTACTCTCATTGCATAAAGAAATAGAATCTCCAAGTGTCTATGGCTCTATGTTGTCAGATTTCATTTGTTTTTTAATTAGAGCTAGAAACACAATATTGATGAAAGAATGGACAAACACAACTTTTTTAAAACTTCAACAATCATTTGGCACACATTGGGACACACCTTATGAAGGATATAATTTTGAAACTCAACTGAAAGCCATACTTTCATCTTTAACATCCTGACAACAGTTGTAACTTTAGCTACAGCAGATGCTTGTGGAAGAGTTGGCTGAGGTAGGGAGGAATTTTTGTCCAACATGTTTTGGTGTGTCTTTGTCTATATCCATGGTATAATAATCTCAACCAGCTTAAACTTCCTAGAAATCTCGATCATTTTTTTGGTTTTTAGTTGTTTCTTTATCAATTAACATTTTCAAAATATTTGAGTTAAGTAATATTAATGTGGACAATAGCCCCCCATTGCATTAAGGAATTCGATAACTCTGGGCTTACCCACACATTTTTAAAGGAAAACAGCTTCTGCAGGTACATATGTGACATATATATTACAATACAAGTTCAAAATTATAGTTGTAACTACATATGAGCAATAAAACTAAGTTTTGTAACCCTATTCTGATGCATTTGTGCATAACGCTGTTTGTCTTATCCACAATTATTTTACTTCTAACTTTCTTCTATATGCTCAACAATGAAACCAAAATACACAATTATCCTTGGTACCTGTCAAAATTTTAACTTTACAGAAAGTGACAACTAAATTGTCCTATAGCATTAACCAGAAAATCACCAAATACAGACAAAAAGATAAACATCTTCACGCTGAAGGGAATTGGGGATCACAGAAAGCCATCTGAGAATTAGTATATGCCTCCGGTATCTTTCCATTTTCATGATGCAAGCACATACAATTATGTCTTAAAGCAGAAATAGACACAATTTAATTTCCAACACATTAACCCTTAGAGGAAAGAAATGTAGTTTTCAGATCCATTAACATTTTAGCAACATAACAGCATGTAAATTAACATTTAAAGAACAAAAGAATAGACAGAAGAGAAAGAACACAAATATACGTGGGGAGAAACCCTTTCGAGTAAAATACTCCACTCCAACAGCACGGATCAATTGTATTATCCATAGTTGGAAAACTCGCCCCAAGGAAAAACTCGCCAAGGGAAAAATTGGAGAGTTTTTAAAAACTCGCCAAAAACTCGAAAAAAACTTGAAAAAAACTCGGGAAATGAAAAAATTGCTTAATTTTCATTAAAAACACATTTTTTTTGCAAAATTCAATGACAAGATGAATCCAATGAATCCATAAATGAGTACAAAAGTGTTTTCTATTAATTTTGATTGACTTTAATGTAAATTAATTACAAAATCGCATTCTCATGCGGAATCCGGATGGCTAAAAGCCTGAAAGTCTGATACATGAAAACAGTAAAACTAGAACTAGAAGCAAATACTAAAGTTCTAAACAACAACTAAATACAACATGCTAGGCTTTCCTCTTCCCTAGTCTAGCAACAGCTAGTGAAGAAGAGGTGGGTCCTCTAGCCCTGCCACGTGTGCGTGGTGCTAGTGGTGGTGGCTGCGGTGCTACTGCTGCTGGCTCTGGCTCTGGCTCTGGCTCTGGCTGGATCTCATCCAACCCTACATCTCCAACTCCTGATGCACCCACATCCTCCATTGCCTCTCTCTCAAAGTCAAGGATTTCATCTGCACTAAACAATGGAGGCTGCTCCTCTCGCCCTGTCCAATCACTATAAGGATCTATCTCATCTAAGTCAATAGGATCCTGTGATTTTTCTTCAACTCTCTTTATGCGCAACCGAAGGTTGTATTGCACAAAGACCAAGTCATTGAGGCGCTTTTGTGTTAACTTGTTCCTCTTTTTCGTGTGAATGGACTCGAACAAGCTCCAATTGCGCTCACAATTGGATGCACTACAAGGCTGACATAGAATACGGAGGGCAATTTTTTGTAGATTTGGGGTTTTTCCACCCCAATTTTTCCACCAAACATCTGCAAAAAACAAAAACAAAATTGAAGAGTTAGAAAACAAAGTCAAAGACTCAAAAGTCAAAAGTCAAAACACATTTTATCAAATTCTAAGATGCATGTGAAATAAACTTAAAATTTAAAGACTCTGAATTTTATACCTGGTGGCAAAGTGGTTCTTCCTCTAACAGCCAACTCTGAAGAAAAGAGATTACCAGTTGCCTCCCTATATATATCCATCTCCTGACGATGAGGTCTCTCACTGCAACCTCAGGTTCCATCCTCTGAATGCATGTTGTGAGCCCCTCCATAACCTCTCCATTAGGATCAGAGAAGCTCTCTGAGAAGAGAAAAGAAGGGTTGAGGAAGTACCCTGCTGCATGGATGGGTTGGTGGAGTTGATTGTTCCACCTCCTATCAACAATCTCCCATATGGGATCAAATTTGAGGCTGTCCCCCTTGTAATAACTTTTGATGGCCTCCTTGGCCCTATCCATGGCCTCATAAATGTATCCCATTGGGTTTTCATCCCCATCTACCAAGCGGAGGACTCTAACCAAGGGCTCCGACACCTAGATTAAAAATACAAAAAGATCAAAGTTAGAAATTTATAATGAAAGGCTTAAAGTTAAATTAAAAAACATATATTTATATTGAACTTGAGATTAAAATTAAAATCAAAGTTTGGAAGTTACCTTCACGATCTCTGTAGCTTTTTGTGCAAACAAGGGGTCGAAGACAATTGCAGAAATTCTATCTCCTTCGGCCTTCTTTGAATATGAGAGTCATTCCATGCTTGACTCACGAACATTTGTCTTAGAGAGCCCAAAGAATCCAAAATGCTTTGCAACGTTAGGAAAATTGTTGCAAACCTTGTGGCACCCGATCTCACCAACTCCTTCCCTTGCGTATGCTCTCTCATCAAACTAAGAACCCAAGGGTGATTGTAGATATATTTTGTGATGCTCCTTGCATCATCTACAATCGGTGCCACCCAAACAAGTTTGCCTATGTCCTCCAAAAGAAGGTCAAGGCAATGAGCCGCACAAGGTGACCAAAAGAGTGATGGATGTCTACTCTCAAGCATCCTTCCAGCTGCCACATACGCTGCTGCATTATCTGTGATGACTTGCACCACATTAGCAATGCCCACCTCCATCACAACTTCTTCCAACAGCGTACACAATGTATCTGCAGTTTTTATCCTGTTGGAAGCATCCACCGACTTCCAAAACACAACTTCACCTTTGGAAGCAACCAAAAAATTAAGGATGGTGCGGTTTCTCCCATCCGTCCACCCATCAGAAAGAATTGAGCAGCCAAATTTCTTCCATTTAGTTTTTTGCTCTTCCACCACATGCATTGCCCTTTCGGTTGCATTTGTGAGCAAACTGCAAGTACAAAGTAAAATAATTAAATAAGTACAAAATTGTAAGTTTTAAACAAAAAATAGCTTGAATTCAACATAAATAATAAAGTAATTTAAATTTTAAATTAAAGAACATAAAATTTAAGTTGACTTGTCACTTACCTCCCACTCAAATCTTTGCGAGAAGGTGGCTTGAAGCCTTTTCCCGCAACTGTCAATGAAGTGACCATATTGTGCCAATAGGGACTACTCGCCACATTGAATGGTATGTTATTGAAATACCAAAAATCAGCACATGCCATTTTGGCATGTTCATGCACCTCCTTGTTCCACCCTGTAGCCTCCAATGATCCCTGTGCTCCTGGTGTGTTTCTTGGCACAAAAAAACTTTGTGGGTTGCGTGAAGATGAAGGTGGTGGTGGCATTGGCACTCTAGTCGAACTAGAGGACAAGGGGGGCCTAGCCGATGTGGCTGTGGAGGATGTGCCATGAATGCGAATCCGTGGACCATGAAGAGAGCCCACAATGCCAATAATATCTGCATCCTCATCTGACTCTATCTCCATGTGCTCGACCCCGTGCTCCTGAGTCCCATGGGCATGCGCATGTCCACTAGCACTGGCTATGGATGCTGCTATGGCTTTTTTAGCCCTCTCCCTTTGCATTTTTTTTTCCTCAGCAAGTGAAAGTAGGGCAAGCATCTCTCTTCTAATCTCTTCTTTGGGCTTCTCACAAACCTTGGAATCACGTTGAGGAATGCCTGCTAGATGGTATTTGAGGCGATTTATGCCTCCATGATATGTTTTTTTGCATTCACCGCAAACAACTGTTCCAGGCACTGGCCCTCTGACACCATATTTCCATGTAGGGTCTCTAGCCCCTGCTGGACGAGTGCCTGGAACCCATGCTGATGGTGTGCGAGGGGTGGAACTTGATGGGGCGGGGGTGGAACCTGATGCTGAGCATGAACCAGAGCCAGAAGCCATTATAGTGTGTAATGTGTATTCACTGATCAATGATCAATCTACACATTCAAAAATATGTACAACATATTAGTTTTTAATACAAAAAAAATTTAAAAAACAACCTAAAATCATTAAAACTTCAAAAATCTAGAGCTAAATTTGATTTAAATTGATACAAATGTGTTTAAATGAATTATCAATTAACATTATTAACTAATCATATCATTCTACACAAAAAATGAACCTAGGTCTGAAAATTTCAAAAAATAGTGAAAAAAATGAAAAAAATCAGCAAAAATCAACAAAAGATTGTGATGAATCTTGTTTTTTGGATTCTAAATGCAAAAAAATTGTTTCTTTGTGCTCTATCATGTCTTTTTTTCAATTTGGAATGAGTATTTTGCAAGAAGAATGAAAGAAATTAATTAATCAAAAACAAAAAACAAAAACAAAAACCCTACCTGTGAATCGAATTTCCCTTCAAAATCCACACAAAATGGCGTTTGAATCTGCTCTCCTCGATGGAAAATCGTTGGAAATGATATCTCCTTGCTTGGGGGGGGGTTTTAGCTCCTCACACAAAGTATCAAGTGATTTTGAAATGAAATGAACTTATTAAAAGACGTCTTCAGCCTTTATTCCTGCGCAGGCGAGTTTTTCCTTCGGACTCGCGAGTTTTTGGCGAGTACTCGCCACTAAAAACTCGCGAGTTTTTGCAAAAACTCGAAAAAACTCGAATTTCAAGTTCTGCGAGTTAACTCTGCAAAAACTCGTTTCTGAAAAAAACTCGCGAGTTTTTCAAGACTCGTCGAGTTTCCTGCGAGTATGCCAACTACTATTATCAGCAACAAAACCAGTTACAATACAATTATAGAGTCTATGCTCATGTAGGCTTGAACCAATGTATCTATCCATAACAACAAGTTACAATACACTTTCAGGCCCGCAACCTGAACTTGGAGATTACATCTTGCTCTTCTGGAGAAAATCCGATAGCATAACCCCTACAATAAAATCAGCTCTCTCTTAACTCCTCTAGCAAAACACCTGTATTTATAGAGTATGTAGTGCCCAAGATAGAAGTTTCCTTAAACCCACGTCCATGCATGAACATGCAACAAGAGAGGCACTACATGCAAAAGCATGCAACACGCACATGCAAAAAAGCACCTGTCAAAAATCTAGGCACCCACATTCCAAGTTTGACTCAACTAGAATAGAAACTGCATCCATACACAACTCTCCTTGCAAATAACAACTTCCAATCTTGACTTTTCAAAGCAGGGGCCAACTTCCACAAAAGTAGGTACATGCCATAGTTAACTCAACATGCCTTGACACATGTCACCTCTGTGCAACTCCAAGAAGTTTTACAAACTCCTCTCTCCAAATGAGCGCCCAAGTGACAAATGTCACTATGGCGCACCTCAATGAAGTATGCACAAACTACAATGCTTCAAATAAGCGCCTAGGTGACAAGTGGCACTCTGTTGAGCTCCACACCTTGAATGTAGGATATAACACTCCCCAATGGGTCCCACAAAGTACTACAACTATAATAGTTGGCAACTTAGTATATATCAATATTTGCACAATTATTTATCCCAAAATTAATGCTAGGACTCAAAGGTTGAGAGACCTTAATCCCAACACATGCTATATAGTTCCAAAAGCACATCCACTTAACATAATATCTATGTTATACTATTAGCATGTATAATGCATTAACTTTTAAGCAAACTAAGGTTAGTATAAATATATTTTGAGTGATGCTTTTGCAGGTATATTTTCTATCATAATATAATATGATAAAATCCATTAAGAGGTAAACTAATCAACAAAGGTCTTGGCTCAAAACAATCAGATATGATTGAAACCCTCTAAGGGGTTTCTCAAGCTCAATCTTGATGGAGCATCTCAAAGGAATCCTATGCTTCCAGGAGCGGGCTATGTTTTGTGGGACTCTAGGTGGAAGGTGGTAAAAGGTGGTTCTTTCTTTCTTGGTTCTAAATCTAATCATGAGGTAGAGTGGCCGACGATGGTGGAAGGTTTGAACTTTGTCATTTAAGTTGTAAGCAAGAAGCTAATTGTGGAAGGCAACTCTTCAGTTATGATTACTAGATTAAATAAACGGGTTTCCCAAAGCTAGAAGTTTTGTAGTCTTTCAAATGAGGCTCTTGGCCTTTGCAAACTTTTCAAAGACAATTTTTTTTCACATTGTTATAGAGCATGTAATAAAGTAGCCAATTTTCTCACTGATTTTGGCATCAAGTAGGCACCCTTTTGGCCAAAGTTAATGACCAAGTAGAAGCTTGAGAGAGCTTAGCCACTTTCTTGCTTAACAATTGCTCATCTTGACTATTTGCTTTGCCAAAGATTTGTGCAATTTTTCTCTGATCTGCAAGGATTACTTGGATGGCAGGGTTATTATTACTTTGATTTGTGTGAATGGTCGCCCCATTAATTTGGTTTACATGGCCTTTTCTGGCCATAATGTTTTTGCAAGCTCAACATTTGGTGCCACATGAATTCTTATGGTTTTTGGTCTTAGTGGGTTATGAGGAAATATGTGTTTCAATGATGTCCAAGAGTTGTCTTTCTAGAGAGTATTTGTGATCTTTTGTTAGGGGGGCTATGTTAGACAAGCATTTAACTAATGTCTTTTCCCCTCCCAATTAGAAGTTCTATAGTTCATTAAATTTATTCTCAAACCATATGGGTTAGAGAATATTGGTGTATTTCATTTGTGAGCTACTGTTGCCAAGTACTTTAGAAGCAAGCTAGAAATACAAAGGAGTCCAAACCCATTCAAGCATAGAATCTCCATATTATTCTACTAGAGTCAAAAATTGTCTTGATAATTGGGTTGTAGGAGAAAATTAAGGATAAGGAGGATTAGTAGCTTCTAGTTCTATGCTTGCAAGAAAAGCTTCATTTTCTTTGGGAAAGAAATTGTTGTAGTCTTCCATTAGAAGGATCTAGCAGTATTCTATGAAGATTCGACTATAGTGGTTAACACTTTGAAGTTCACCCACAAGAATCGTAAGTTGGAAATCTTCGAGCCTTTTCTCTTTGCCTTATTTGTCAAACGTTTTCCTAAGGAGGGCAGCAAAAAAATTGAACTGTAACCCTAGGGTTCAGTTCCGCTCCTAGGAGGATGGTCCACTCTAGCAATAACTAGCTTTTGGGTATGGATTGTTTACTCCTTTTCTAATAAGAATAGTGAAGCGTCTCAAAATTGTTGCCCCAGAATTGTAGAATTACTATTCCACCTTCAAGGTCAAGGGATGTCATCAAGAAGGTAAAACAAGGGTTCATCAACAAATTGAAGAGGATTAAAGGCCTATGAATGAGAGTGGGTAAACTTTCCTACACTTTGGGCTCAGCTAAACCTAGGAGGGTTTTCCTAGAGGTGACCCATAATAAGATTTTTGTTACAACTAAAAATAAACACGTATAAACAAATTGCAATGATAACCAAATGCAAGTTTTGATCCCAAAGCCTGTCACTAAACCAAAATTGCCCACTACTATGACCTCTTATATAGCTAATAAGAACATCATTGTAGGAAATGAAAGATGAGGGTACAAGGACATGATTCACTAAAATGGATAATTTGATAAGGTTCACAAATGATATCTCCCTATTTAAACTTGTTGAATCATGACTTGCACAAGAACCTACTTCTAATCCTAATCTACTAGTGACTGATTTGTTTGTTTTAAAGAATTTGATTGGCCAAATATTTTCAAGACTGATGCCTATCTATTGGGCAATAGAGTAAAACAAACTATCAAAGGAGAAACAAGTCGAAACCACAAAGGACAATGAGCAATGCATTTAAATACACCAAATATTATGATATTAATAACAAAACATGCTTAATAATCCATTACAGAATTGCATAAATCCATGTACAATATGGAAGAAAGACCATTACAAGGTTTGCAATGCATTAGAATTTTGTTAGATTCATCAAATCTAGTATTACACTCATGCTAGCAAATGTGGCAAAGAAGAAACCCTATGTGCAACTAAGAGAATTGTTTGAAAATACACAAATTGTCATGGAGACATTTCATTACAAATATAACTAGCAACATGAAACTTCTTTTGATTTCACAAAGATGTTGCTTCTAAAATGGGTAGACTATCATGGTTTGAAACTCTAGACCACTCTAGCACTCGTAGGCATCTGGAAATAGCAAAGACCAACAATTAGAATTAAGGACAAACAAATATTTATAGCCTTGAAAAAACTATGCCATTGTCGCCCATGGGAATCGGCTTCAAATCTGAACGCTCAAAAATATCTACCACATTGATGGCAGCCCACACAAGGGATCTCTATCCATCACTTGAGAAATGCATATGGAACCATGCCCAAGAGATTGAATCATATTTTTCGGTTGGAAAACAAACTTTGGAACATTGCAAAGGTCTAATTGGGGCCTTACTAGCAATCTATGAGTTGTTAGGGTAGGAAGACGAGTGAACAACACAAAATGCAAGACATGTCAAAGTTTAGAGTTTCGAGGGTCAAGGATACCTCATGATAGGTACGGAGTGAGAGGGATAGCCAAATGATGGAAAGGGTGTCGAGGATGACAAGAAACAATATCTAGGGAAAGGTAGGTGAAGAAAATTAAATTGGGTGTTGGGGTTCGAGGATGCTCAAGAAGTACTTGATTAAGGGAATGAGTGAGAGTCCAACAAGGAAAATGGATGAAGGTGGGGGATAGGTGAGAGGGAGGCTAGGTTGGAGAAGTTTGAAAGTCTAATAGGGACCACGGAAAATTTGGACTTGGGAGGAAAGACATAACCAGACAAGGAAATCTACAAAAATGCTTAGAAGGGGGCATCAGAGTTCAAGTATCAAGGATGACAAGGGAAAGGTAACCAAGTAGAGGCAAGGCCTCAACCCTGACAAGGAAAAGAAACTTAGTGTAAAGGTTTAGAAGTCAAGACATTAGAGGGATCAAGGTTCAAGGAAAAGTTGTACCAAGTACCCAAGCAAGGGTAAGCCTGATACTCTAACGACAAAAGGGAAGTGGAAGGATTTGGGGTTTTAGAAGTCAAGAGGAACAAGGAAATGGTACTTGGGGAAGGGAAACTCCAAAATTCCAACAAAAGAAAAATCTTAAGGCAGACAATCAAGGTTTCGAGGGATAGGAGTGACAAGGAAATGATACCCAGGGAAGGGAAACTCCGACAACTGAAAACACTACACACACATGAACATAAAGCACCCAACACTTAGACATTTTCTTAGATTTTTACAACTTCCAACACATGAGAGGACCCACTTGGAATTACTCAGATCGGTAATTAATAGTAGGTAAACTAGGGCAAGAGCAACAAAGGGGAAGGCACTCAAGCAAAATTTTGCACCACGAGGTTGAGTCCCAACAAATAGTACTTACAATAATGAACAGAAATTACAATGCATACCAAATATAGTAATAAAAGTACATATTTATTCATATGAAATTCTTACATAGAAGTAGACTAGGGATGATTAGCCAACAATCAAACTACTTTCTCTAACTAGGCAAACTCTATTTAAAGAACTCACTATTGCCAAGAAGAACACAATTGCTAGCAACTTATAACAACTACCATCTAATAACTACCCAAAAACCAACAAGTGAATAATACACAGTTGGCTACTGATGAACATACGGTTACTTTTCAAACTCAATCATCCACACATATGCAAGATCTAGCAATTAAGAACACAATGAGAACACACGATTTATGTGGAAACCCTTTTGGGGAAAAACCATGGCGAAATATTTCTTATATATTATAGATTAATCTTCTTCTTCTTGTAGGCTCCAACCTACTAGAGATTCCAATCTCCACTTGACATAATTATAGGCTCCAACCCCCACACAAACTGAGCTCCAACCCAACAAGAGACTCCTCTTTATTTGATAGGCTCCAACCTATTGATCCTTCAATGGCTGATATAGTTTACTTCTCCACATGATCTTCCTCTCATAAAATTGTTTACACCTTTCACAAATCTAATCACACACTTCATGTTGGAGTTGATAGTGAACCCCACAACTCCTAGAAATCCCTACAACCAAAACGCCTGTCACAAGCAAGAGATCAAAGCAACTAATTTGCTATGCAACCAAGAGAGAAAAGATTGAATCCAGAAGATCATTGATATGTGCAATGTATTAACCTGAATGGTTCTGAATTGAATTATTACAATGAATGTGCAAGCTTTATAAAAGCATGCAAAAGAAAACCCTAGATGAGGATTGCATTAGATAGTGACAAATGTTCTAATCTCATGCAATGAGACAACTTGTCCTATATTTAGTTCAAACTAATAATAAAAAAACATTCCTAAGTTTAGCTTAAGTGAATAAAGTAATAAGGGACTTAATAATTAATTAATGATTAATTAATTATCAAGTGAATATCTTGATTACTCTTACACCTCCCATTAAGATCAACTTAGGGAGAAGCTAAAAACCCTGATGTAGAATGCAATGATGGATGCATGGATGGGTCCCAGATACAAGTCCTGATGAGATACCCATGTACAAATAAATGAAACTCTCATAAATATCGAAAAGGAGAAAACCAAATGGGAAAAACTCCTCTCCAAAAGAGAGAAAAAGCAATGACTGCACTAGTGAAAGAAGGATAGGAGGACTCAATGTGACCCCCCAAGGATTGCTTTTGTCACAAAAGTACAATATATGTCCCCCTAATAAGAGAGAGAAAATGAGGATATGAATCCCCCCACAAAGAAAGAGCTCCAATGCCAATGATGAATGTTTGAAGATAGAATATGATCCACTACCTACAAACAACATTTCTCCCATTAGGAAGAAACAGATCCACTGATGATTGGAGAAGCCAATCCAAAAGAATGGGTGAATCAAGAATCCAAATCCAAATGATGTGTGCCTCTGAAAAGTGCTCATGTGTCTACATGTCGGAAAGCGATGATGTCAATCCAAGATCCTGTGAAGACTGATGTAGAACAAGTTGCAAAGGCGATGAAAATGGTGGGTCAACAGTGTTGATGTGGCTATCAACAAAGAGGAGATGAATGTCCTCAAAGTAATCCTCCAAGTCTACAAAATAGGACGCCACAAACAATGATGATATGTCTATGATATGAATCCCATGTAGTTGTGTCTGAAAGATGTATGTCTTGTTGCACTAAACCAATAGGGGCCAAAGATGTGGCGATGCCAAGCTGGTCAGGATGATGTAGTCTCAATCTGAAGAGTGGGAACATGAATGCAAGTTTCTAAACCATTGGAACATGCAAGACCTGTGATATACTCAAGCTCCTCTAAAGTATTGTCATCAAAGGGTATGTAATCTGTGTTGTGACCTATTTCACACATCGCCCCATTGCAAATGGGGACCCCCAATAGTTTGCTTTTTAGGGTTTTTCTTTAGCATTACAATTTCATAAGTCTATTGCTTTGAGAGTTTGGAGTTAGAATTTTGAGGAATCATCCAAGCCAAGTAGAAAATTCAAGCCCAGAACAGTGCCTAGACGCTGTCAAAGTGCTCTGAAGGTCTGGAGGACGAGGAATGCTATTGCTTTGAGTCAATTCTGACACTTCCTATTTTGTAGGGATTCTACTTTTTTGCTTTTTTCTTTTTCTATTTTTGGCACTTTGGGACCAATCCGGGAAGCAACTTTTTCGCTTGCTTTTTGTTTTTTTCAACTTTTTTGAAAGTTGACCTAGGGTTGGGTCCCACAGGTCATGTCAACGTTTTCCTCTTCAGAATCAAAATTTTGTGCCTTCAAGAGTAAAAAGCAAGAGAAAGAGAAAAACGAGGGTTTTGTCCCAAATGATCCAGATGATAGCAAGAAATTCATGGCATAAGCATCATCAAATTCGCCTAGACATGAAGAATGGATGGCAAAAGGAAGATAAAATCCGCCATGCACATGGTCAAGCACATGATGAAGTCCGCTTGGAAGAAAGAGAAGATGGCAGAGGTCAAGCAAAGTCCGCCCAAAGGAGATGAGACTTGTCTATCCAACCTCAAAGTCTACCCAAGGAAAATGTCCAAGATGATGCAAAGTCCGCTTGGGAAAGAAAAGCTATGTCCAAATTGTTGTCAAGTCCGCCCTTGGCTTGAATGATGCTTGTCCAAGGCAATGAGAAGTCCGCCCTAGACAAGATGGCAAGGAAGTGATGAAGTCCGCCCCACCTTGAAGAGAATATGGCAAGCATGAAGTGAATTTGCACATCCTTGTCCAAGAGGTCATGAAGTCCGCCCATGCTTGAAGAGTGGATGGAAAGACAAAGGTAAAGTCCGCCCAGCCAAGAGGAGGAAAGAAAAACTCAAAAATTGGCTAAGTGTTGACACCTAGGGAAGAAAAACTCAAAAAAATTGGCTAAGTATTGACACCTAGGGAAGGAAAACTCAGAGAATTGGCTAAGTATTGATACTATGAAGAGTAAAATTTCAAAATTTGGTTAAGTATCAAGGAAATTCCCTAGGCAATGAGCAACTTTTCCCAACATGGCCAACCAACCGTGAAGTTTGCCAAGGCTAAAATGAATATGTCCAAACAACTGCCAAGTCCGCCCTATCCAAGGAAAGATTAGAATGGCATAAAGATGACCAAGTCTGCCTTGGCAAAACAACTGTGAAGTTCGCCCTTGGCATGGAGAGCCTAAAATTCGGCATCAAGCCAAACAAATTTCAAGAGGAAATCCATGAATAAAATGAATTTCGCCATGATGAAAGGTTGGAAAGATTGGAAAAATCAAACTTAAACACTTAGAATATTTTTAATATTTTCCAACACTTAGAATTTTTTCCAACACTTTGAAGAGATTTTTGATATTCAACACTTAGAAAATTTTTGAACTCAAATGAAAATCTCGAAGATTTTGGCTAAGGATGGCGCCCTGATAAAAAATAGAAACTTGTCTTGAAGATTTTTGATAAAGATTAAATCGCCATGGTGGACGAAAAAAAGCAAGTCCAGGTTCGACGAATCCAGAGAAAAAAAAGCATACACTTCAACTTTATAAGAGGTCGAACTTGTCATTTTCAATTCATTCTTTCAAAAGTTCGATGCTGAGAAGGTTGTCTCTCGCCCAAAGTTACGAAAGATAAATTTTTGAAGAAAATTCTCGGAGATAAAGTAAATTTTGAAGAAGAGAGCAGAGAACGAAGTAAGATTTTTCTTTTTTGAGTTGAAGGATTGAATTTCTAGAGGATAGGCGTGCTTTTTCTGAGTTGAAGACAGAATTTTCAAAATTCAAGGCACAATTACCGTCAAAAGTATACAATTCCGAAAGTTCAAAATCCAAGTTTGACAGATTTCTTCATTCTTCTTCTGTCTTATTCACCTATTCTCGCGAAACTTGCTAAATACTTAGCCAAATTATTTCATTTTTAGTCTGATTTTTCACAGAATTTAACTTTTCAATAGGCTGAAAGTGAAAATTTCGAGCAAAGGTCCAAGAAAATCAGAATTTAAAATCTTAAAATTAATATATTTTCTTCATGTTTCTTGCAAGTTGATGACCACCAGAGGAGAACCTTCGAGAAAGGCCCAGATGAAATTCGCCAACAAAGGACTACAGCCAGAATCAAAAATCAACTCCAAGTGGAAGAATGTTACAGACACCAACCTTGGACATGTAGATTTCAAAGATTTCAAGAAGAGAATGTACGGGCAAGATGGATTCCTGCCAACACCTATTGCTCGCCGGATGATGCAGAATGACATTGTCCAAGCAGCTGGATTTCCACTGGCTGTGGAGTGTGTTGAATTGATGGTAGAATGCGCCATACACTACAACGCACAAGAGAGGCAAATTGTTGCACCAGACGGAAGAATATTGGTTCATCTGGGAGAATTAGCCATTCAGGAGGCATTCGGCATACCACATTATAACCAAACTTCATACAAGACCAAAGAGGATGCAAGAAGACTTTATGAGGGCCGAATAGAGCTTTGTGCAACAAATATCAACAAGGTGTGGTTAGAGAAGCCAAGGCCTTCCATTAAGAAAATGCCGAAGAAATTGCTTCGGACTGACTTCAAGGAGGATTACGGATATATTATTTTGCTATTAAACAAAGTAATGGGCAGCCCTCAAGGTGCGCCATTTGAGACATAGATGCATTACTTTATTGATGAGATCACTTCGGGTGTCAAGATGTTCAATTGGTCGCAAATGATCAGTGAAATCTCCATGAACAGTTAATAAATTTGGAAAGGACAAAGTCTTTCTACATGAGTTCTTACATTGTCTACCTATTGGCTAGGACTTACAGATATACGCGATTGATCTACAAAGGCGTAGTAGGCAATGGTGAAAATGAATTCAAGTCTTATGATTGTTATCCCCAGTTGCAGTTCTGCGAAAAATCCCACTTCAAGAGAGTGAATGATGCCTTCCTAATGTACATCACTAGGATTTTACAAGGAGGAACGCATCAAAGGCTCATTCACGAGGCCAAGAGCCTAATCAGCAAGTACGGATCCTGGTTTATCCAGTTTCCAAGATTCACCTACATAAGAGTTTAAGGATTCATCGGATATCCATACCGACTTCCGATCTACCCTACGAACAAAATGGTCTTGCTCAAAGTCCTCAGGCAACTGGAAACATATCAAGGCCTCTAGAGATCAAAGCAGAAGGCCGCCATCACCTTTCCGTTTTTCATTGGGAATATGCTGGAGTCTTGTCCATCGGCACAAGCAGCCGAAAGTGCCAAGTTGGAGATGCAATGGTATCCATTCACATCTTACCGGTCCCGAGTCGATTTCGACCCTTACCACCACATTGGGACCGTGAATGGAAGGAAGTATAAACATAAGGTAAACCTGGAGGATTTATGGGAAAATGCTGCAGATGAATATGACGTCAGGAAAAGACTATGGTCCAGATTGCTAGTGAACCTGATTAGAACAACCGAGCTTTTCCGTGTGCTCGATCAGCTTGAGGACGATGGAGAGTATATTCAGCCAGGCTTTGATGAGAATCGGCCTCTTCCTCCTGTGAAATGGTCAGAACCCGAGCTCGCAAATCTGACCACCTTGATGAGGCCAGTTGTCAAATATTCACAGCAGTGGGTGGATCAGCAAGTACAAGAGTTACGGCGAAGAAATGTGACTTTGACTTATAACTTAATGGGCGAAGCGGAATCCTATTCTTCAAACGTAGGTGCACCCCAAAGTGATGAGCCAATTGAAAGTACCAACTCCAGGAAAAGGAAGGAAACGGTTAATGACTCTACAAGGTCAAAAGGGAAGAAGATTGCAGATGAGGAAGCTGTTCAGAAGAGACAAAGATCAAAGCTACCTCATTCTGCCACGTCCGAGAACGTAAATGAGATATTGAATATTGAGGATGAGTCATTGGACGACATAAGGATTCCTTCTCCAATTCATATTGAGTCAATCCAACCAAAGGATGATGAAACCCCATCTCCTACGGGCACAAAAATACTCAAGTCCGAGAATGAAATGGATATTCTGGATGGTGAATTTCAAGAGGGAATGATTTCCGCTCTTAGAGGAGTTCAGGATATTCCATGTGCAGAAAACACTCAGGAAGAAGAAGGCATTGAGCAGCCTACTATTCCTAATTGGCTAAAAGAAAGGTTGAAGATAAAAGTACCACTAGAAGTTCCAAAGGAAGATGATACGGCCAATTTCTTGGCCAAGTTAGAAACAGTTATTGTAAAGAAGCCTGCCACAATGTTTTCCACAATCCAGAGGGACGAAGCCGGCTGTCGTTCAGTACAAATTGCTATACCAACGGTGGATAAGTCGAAGGAAGATATTGCTCCCCAAGAGTATGCCATCACTACTGTCGACTTGGGCCCAACAATAAAGGGTCAAGAGGTGGAAGACTTGGACAATTTAGTCACTTCCATCAAGGCAAGGTTGGAAAAGGAAGTGGCAAAGAAACGAGAATATAAGAAGGAGATTGAATGCTTGAAAGAATACATTCAACACTTAACCAAACCTCTTGATTAGGCCGACTCAATAGTTCCTCCACTTTTGAACTCTTCACAAGAAATGATCAAAAATTTTGAAGAAGAGATGATCACGGCTAAAGAAACTAAGGAGTGGATAGCAAGCACAAGCGAAGAAGCGGCTACATTCATGGAAAGACTGATGTTGGCTTATGGACAAACTTCCTCTTTGCTTTCAAGGATTGCAAGTTTGGCAAAAGCATGGGACAACCTTCAAGATATTCAAGATAGAATTATCCCATGCCTTAGGGTGTTGAAAGGTGTTTTGAAACAGGAACTGATTGATGGAAAAGTTATTGTAGTAGGCGCTGCATATGATTTCAATAAATGGTACTGGGCATTGATTGCGCGGAGCAAAGTCTTGGAGAAGGTGAAAGCAGATGGTGTTAGAGCTGAAGAGCAGACAAGGGAAATTCAGAATAAGATTTTATTTGTGGCTGCAGATGTGGTTGAGAGGGATATTGTCCGAGAGAATGATATGCAGCTTGAAAATCTAAAACTCAGAATTCAGGAAATTTTCTTCGCCACCACTGGGCCAATCTTGAAACAAGATTTGACTAAGGCATCAAACTTCTTGTCCATCCGGGATGCCTTCCAACGATAGGAATCAAAGTGGGAGATCGCTTTCGCCGAGTGTGCAAATGATTTGGACGTGTTGGGATTCAAGGTCAACATGCTGCCACATGTCGCAATGGAAGAGGTCGGCATAATAGTGTCTAGATTCATTGAATACACAGCCACTCAGGAGGATAAGGATGCGCCTCCTAGAAGATAGCTCCTCATGCCACTTGTTCTTCATCCACTGGATATTGATAATTGTTTTGGGAAACCCTAGTTAGGGTTGATTTGTCTTAATCTCTGTCGTTGATCTTAAAACGATCTCAGCCATTCATTTGTTTTCAAAAACTCTATATAAACTCTCATTCTCTCATTTTCATTGGCTGAAGAGAGTTTTATGAAATTGTTGCGTATAGCTACTTCGGATAATAAAAGTTCATATGCATGATTTGCTTTGAATCCTTCTTATTGTCAAGTAGTTGCATGGTTGCATATCTCCTTCAACAATAGAATAGATTTAGTGTAGAACATAGAATAGATTTAAAAGTAGAATTTGATTTGAATGTATGTTAGATGAATGAAAGATTTGATAGTAGAGATTGGTGAAACTTTGCTCATACTTTCTTTGAATAAATGATTTTTGCTCAATGCATAAAGTTAGCCTAAGCCTATATTGCGGATGCTTAACTTCTGTCTAAATAAATATTGTTCGATTTGATGGTAGTTATTCGTGACGTGAAAATCATAAGCACACCCCTAGAAGATAGCACTCACTTTCTGTAGTTGTCCTCAGTGTGGCAAAGCAAAGTGTTGTTATTGGTTTCACCCAATCTTTACCATCTCTTGAGTTCTTAGGATTAGCATAAAACTTCTAAACCCTTATCCTTTTGTACCTTTTTTTTTTTTAAATTCCAAAATCCAAAAACCAAAAAGAAAAAAAAGGGAGCATTACTGTCAAATTAGTCTAAGTCCTAGCTTGTGAGTGATTTGTTAACGTAAGTCCCTTTGTGTATTACCAGCATATCACAACGCCCATTGAGCTTATCCACACGTCAAGACCTGACAAAAGAAACCTTGGAATCGCCATATGATCTTCTCGCAATCTTAGCATACGCTTTGGTTTTTCAAGAGAGGATAAAGTGTCCTTGGACTTTTTATTCTAATGTTCAGTGAATGATAAAACGTACAACAATCTACATCTGCAAAAGAGATGAGACAATCTACAGTACGATCCTTTGGGTATGGAGAGATATGAGGATCTCCACGGATCTGCCAAAGTCGTGTCCAAAGTATGTGGGGACATTCAATGTTCAATACAACATACATAGTGTCAAGATCAACACTAGAACAAATAACCCCTACTATATGATCATTGATGATGCCCCATGCTGATAAACTCCCTGGTGTGTCTTGTGTAGGTATGAGTCCATACAAATAAGCAAAAATGAAAATATCAAGCCACCTGAGATGTGTCAGGAATAGGATTCCATTTCACCAAGACTCATAGTTATCCTTATCCAAGTTGATTATAGAAGGACGAACAAAAAAACCCATGATACTCACTCAAATGAAAAAATCAAAGAATAATAACCTCAGTACTGATAAAGAAAATCAAATGATGTCATCTCACGCAAACAGATCCTTCCAAGTGCCAAGACGTCCAAGTAATTAAGCAGAATGTGAAAATACTGAATAAAAGGTACCTGGGGCAGATTCTGGAAAAAGTGCATGAATAGATCTGAAGAGCTCTGAAATACCTTTCCAATGCCGCTTGAATCGCAAAAATCGAAGATACAGGAAAAAAGTTATAAGCTTAGAAGCGCAAAATGATGATATGACTTTGACTGAGAATAATAGGAACCAACAGCAAAATTTGATAATGAGACTTGTACCATTAGAAAGTTCATGGAACCAACTTTCCGACGATATTTCATTTGCCCGATTTTGACACCGTATGCCCAAGTTATGCCAAAAAGAAAAAAATCGCTCCTCTGAGGCAAATGGAGGCTAGGAGGGGGGCTTTGAGAGGCATCCATACGATGATGTTAGCATGACATCATACTGACATCAGCAAAGTACTGGATTAAATTTGATGTTCTAATGGCCATCACCACAAAAAAATGCCCCTAATGCGGGGAAAAAATCCTGGTCGCCGAAAATTGTACCTTCTACTAGCGATTCTCTGGAATATTTCGTAGGAATCTTTAAAGATTCTATCGCCAGTTTGCATGCCAAATTTGGCACTGGCTGTTGTTGAGATTTTTGTCGGTGAAATTTTTGCTCTGCCCGGAATTTATAAAAAACCGCCGCTGTTTTTATGTGCCGCTGCCGGATTTTTGAGCAACGGTCATTTGAATAAGGTCGGCAATGAGGGAAGCGCCGAGCTCGTCGGCTATTGGACTGTGGTCGGAAATCCTATGTGAAGCCTACGCAGGTTTTCATAAAACCTTTTTTTTGCTGCTTTTTTAATTTGATTTTTCAATCAAACTTTAACAAAAAATATATGATGAATTTTTTTTTACTTGCAGGAATAGAATTTTGAAAACCTAAATTTTTGATCGATGGAAAAATTTAAAAACCAGAAAAATAATCCCTGTACCTGCTCTGCACAGAAATGGAGACAAAACAAGGCACAGATTTGTGTGCCCCTAAAAAAATTTTGCCTTTTGGTGCAACTGCTCGGATTTGAGTAAAAAGACAAGCGTTCTTGGGGTTTTTGGCCATTCTAGATGCAACAGTGATGTCCGTTTCACTTCAAGATGAGCTGATTATTTCCTCAAGGCTGGATCTCTCAAATTTCGGATAGGAATTCACAAATTTGGTGCCCTGATACCATGTTGGAGTTGACAATGAACCCCACAGCTCCCAGAAATCCCTGCAACCAAAACACTTGTCACGAGCAAGAGATCAAAGCAACTGATTTGCTATGCAATCAAGAGAGAAAAGATTGAATCCAGAATAGCACTGATATGTGTAATGTATTAACCTGAATGGTTTTGAATTGAATTATTACAATGAACGTGCAAGCTTTACAAAAGCATGCAAAAGCAAACCCTAGATGAGGATTACATTAGATAGTGACAAGTGTTCTAATCTCATGCAATGAGACAATTTGTCCTATAATTAGTTCAAACTAATAATAAAAAAACACTCCTAAGTTTAGCTTAAGTGAATAAAGTAATAAGGGACTTTATAATTAATGAATGACTAATTAATTATCAAGTGAATATCCTGATTACTCTAACACTTCCTTCCCTTCAAATCTGATCACACACTTCCTTCCCTTACAAATCTGATCACACACTTTACACAATGCTCTTTTCACAAATCTGATTACAATCATGCACAATCCTCCTTCAACATATGTTCACAAATATGGCTATGTCTTCATTCAAATTTTCTGCTCTGTGATGATGTATCATTTGTTCTTCTTTCACCATAACATCCCCTTCATCTATTTAATATAATTCTGATTTGCACTTCATTTTTCTTCCTTTTCTCTTTTCAATCTGCTCTTCACATTAGAAATATTTCATTTATTTCTTACTTCAAGATCTGCTTTAATTTCACTCATAGATTTACCCTCAAATCATGCATCATGCACTTCTTCCTTCAAAGTATTAACACTCTCATATTTTTAATATATATTTGAATTGCTCTTCATATTCTCTTCATTGAATCTGCTTGAATACATGAATGATTTACATTATTTTATTTATATCTGCATATATATTCTAATATCTTTGCTGGTGTATTTTCTGATATATCTTTTTCATCACACTCACTCCACACATTCCACAGTCATTACTTATACTATTATGAGGAGAGTCGAATCCTTGAATGGTTGCATCCTTTGCAAAGAGAGACAACTCTAAGAATACACATACCTCTTCGTTGCAGCCTTTGAATGGTTTATTTTGTCTTATGTGGAGGCATCACTTAGTTAAATCCAATTGCTGTCCTTTCATAATGTAATCACTGCACATAATGAATCGCACCTCCTTTTAATACACATTAGTTGCCTTCTTAATATCATTTGCTACTTTATAGTAAATGAATTGCTGCTTATTATATATTAATGGTTGCTCATAAAACCTTCAACATTAATTTGTTTCTTGAGATATATTCATCGCTACTCATCCACCATATATAATATGTGCCTTCATAAATACTACTCTTTACTGAAGGTGCCTTAAGAAAGTGATTGGGAGCTCCTATTAGGTGTTGCAACACATCGGTAAGGTGGAGTACAAACTTGCACTACCACCCTCTTCTAAAATCTTCCCAGCTTTTCATGTCTCTTGCCTTACGAAAGTGATTGGGAGCTCCAAAAGAGGGCCAATATTGGACAAGGATGGATCCATCTTTTTAGAACCAGAGCTTCTGGTGAGCATATGTACCAAGAACTTTCTCACTCATTCTAATGACAAGGTTTTAGTCCAATGGAAGGGTCTACATCCTGAAGATACCACATGGGAGCCAGTTAGCATTCTCCTCAAGTTTCTCAATTTCAATATTTGAGGACAAAGCGTTTGAAAAGGGGAGGCAATGCTAGGAACCCCATTGTAATGTCCTCTTTTGGGAAGTTCCTGATTTTAGGCCTGCAAAACAATATTAATCACTAAAAACTGATATTAGTAATAACAAGTATCAACTTTATGATATTATTCACATCCATACATAAAACATTATAATATTGAGATCAATAAATCATGGCTAAAATATCATAATATTTAGATCAATAGTTCATAGCATCCTTAATATTTAAATTAATAATATCATTAACATTTAGTTCATAGCATATTCCTCACAACAAATCACAACATGAATTTATTGGAAATGTTTGCAAATGACAATTTCCAGGTTGGTCATCCTTGTATTGCAAGAGCATGGAAGGGGGGCCGCCCTTCCAATCCCTCAATCCACCTTGGAGGCTAGTTGTCCTCCTTGACCAAGCCCAAGAGCACGGAATTGGATTTTTGGTCTATTCGACCTCTCAGCCCACAAGTATGACAGAACCTTTAGTCCATCCATCTCGGGGTGGTGTGCTTGACAAGACGCATGAAGATTGTCCTCTTCAACCAAGCCCAAGAGCACGGAATGGATTTTTGGTCCATTCGGCCTACTGGCACACAAGCATGGTAGGACCCTAATCCATCCATCTCGAGGTGTCGTGCTTGATATAAAGGATTTCTAGTCCTTCAGCTCTCATGAACTTGAAAGGTTGAATGACCTTCCTATTTGCAAGACATGTCACAAATTCAAGATATGACTCCTCAAGGAATTTGTTAGAATATTTCTAAATAAATACCTCTTAAGTAGAAATAAAATTTACTCTTAAATGGCTCCCGCCAATTTTATTTCAGAATATTACGAATGGCTGTTGTCAATCTTTATTCCAAAGAGATGTCTTATATTTCTTATTCTTATATTTTCCTTTTTCCCACTTGATTGATATGCTGAATTGATATTTGAATGTGTGTTACTTGGATGAATTGATGATTGAATGTTTGAATGATCGAGTGATTGATGCTTGAATGTGTGTTATTTGGATGCTTGAATGATTTGATGATTGCATGATTTGATGATTGCATGTATTGATAGACTTATTGCTGTTTGCTTGATTGATCTTTTTGATATTTTGATTGCTTGATTTCTTGATGGATAGATGAGTGATGATTGCTTAATTTCTTGATGGATAGATGAGGGATGATTGCTGATTGAATGTCAATGAACTGATTTACCCTTTATATCCATTTCTCGAAGGAGCCACCACCCTCCACAATAAATGAGTCACCACCTTTCATTGCTGCCTTTTGAGAATGACAATTTATTTCCAAATTGATTCATTCATTCATTCCCCATAGATTATTTATCCACAAGGAAATGATCTCCCTTTTATATCTTATTATCAAGGAAGTCACAACCTTCCACATTAGGAGTCACATCCTTTCTCACATCATCACTACTCTTGAGAAGATAATTTAATTTACTTGCAAAGTCACATAAGGTTCTATTCTCAATTGAATTATTGAATGATGTTATGGATGTCTTTCTCAAATGAAATGCTCTCCCTTTTATATCTCAAGATTGAGGGAGTCACACCTCTTCGCTTCTATTGCCTTTTCAATAGTTACAACTCTTCGTCGCTGCATTTGGAGAATAATAATTTAATTTTAAATAAGTTAATTTGTTAGCGCTGCTGTCTATTACTTTTAATCAGTCCTAATAATTCCTCACCATTCCCTTTCCTTCTAGATCTACCTTCCTTAAATACGTTATCTTGCTCAAGGGACACAACCCTTCATATGCTGGTTGACCATTCTTAACGATTTAATCTTTATTTAATGTCAGTTTGGTGTAATATTAATTATCTTTATTGATTTCTTTTCAAACATAGGCTGCAGACATTTAGGAATTAAACAGGATTTTACACCCATTTTGATATATGTGATTGTTATTAGCTAGTATTAGTTTGGGTGCATATGCTTTGTAAGTCATCCCATTAGTTAATTAGAATAAAATATTCATATGGGATAGCAAAAGATGTCTCTAGTAAGATTCTTTATACTGTAATAACTTCCCAAGCGGAAGGTATCTTGGATATTTACAATTGCAGTGTGTGCTCTATTAAGAGGTTGCTCCCTTGAAGTGGCGCTGCAAAGATAATATAGAGCATTTGGTTGCTCTCTTTTCTGCATGTATCTGTGTGCATTGTCTTTATTTCTCTTACAGTTCCTTACAGCCATAAACACCCAACCATCAGTCCATATTAATGTGTGCTGATTTTCATGTATACAAGCTCAATATCTCAAAGATCAGCAATACTCACTTTGGATGCCAACCTTGTTATCACCCAATTACAAAAAACAGAAGGATTCGTTTAGCTATATATGAGATCAAGTTTTTAGATATGCACAAAGAAACACAAAGAAGCAAAAAGATCAACATGGTCTCATATTTCAAAAATGGACGCCCACTTGGGGAAATTGAACCATGTTTCCCAATTACAAATATCAAACTTCAATTTGACTACTATAGTATTATTACCTATTTAAGAAAATCAAATATCTATTTGACTACTATAATATTCATTTTTTTACTATACACAGAGAGATTTGAAAAAATTGAAAGAGGTTTATGGCCTTATAATTTAAAAGTTGAGGACATTCACTAGGAGCACTGGCCATCTAGGAGAAAATTACAAAAGTATACATTCATTTAACCATATCGATCCAGATTTCTGCATATGTGCAGAGAATAAAGAAATAAAGGATCATTTTGGTCTTGCTTTTCAAAAAATCAAGGATGTCTGTTCAAGGCACCTGCATATTATCACCCAACAAAAAACTCGAGGATTCATTTTAATTTTTAACTATAACAATTTAATTTATTAAATCTATACCAAGAAAGACAAGAAAATTAAATAACTCACCATCTTGTTCACAAATTCTGAAATATCAGCGTCGCTCTGCCTTGAAGACCCAGATAGTCCTAAGCAACCTTAGCCCACCTGGGCACCCATCCTTCACATCATCAAAGCATTCAATAGTTTATAAAGAAGCTCATATGCCAGCAAATTCTGGGCATGCTCATCACTGATTTACCTTAAAGTTTTGCATAAAGCAGGCATGCAATTGGCATCGTATAACAAGTCACACCGTTGACACATGGTTACAGCCATGTCTATTGTATTCTATCTCTAGTCTACTCGACATTAGAATGGAATTGTGATATTTTTAGAGAAAATATGTGCAAATGAGTATGCACATAAAGAACTGTACCTTGAGCATAAAGATAGTATTAGGGTTACGATAACTTCTTATAATATTATGCAAACAGATGGCTAACGTGCTTAAATAGACATACACCCTATAATTGTATGAGATACATATACAAGGGGTTGATAGCAGATTTCAAAAGTAGTCATATCCATTCGTACAAACAGGAGATAGCATTGGTGGTTCAGCTGCCCCCTTTGTCCAGGTGAGCAAGGATGGCTTTCATGAGTGTATTTCCTTATTGTGGTAATGAAGCTTCCATTGCAGTGGTAAATATCTGTGTTTCTAGTTCTGTTTAATGCTATTAGTGCATTTTGGAACATGGTTTAATGGTTTCTCCAATGAATATTAAGTTGAAAGGATTATTCTTTTATATCCTGATATCTTGCAGAGACAGGGGGTCTCCCAAATCCATTGTGTCCCTCAGGTGGCACTGCTCCTTCAGGAGTTGCAATCAGCTCCTTCATGGGTTCATAAGCTGGTACCTAGTGTTTAACAAGAGCTAGCTAGATTTATGTGCGCAGAGAAGCTGAAAATAAGCTCAGACAGACACAAGAACCATGTGATTAAAAAATGCTCAAAATAACATCACTTTAATCTTATCTCCAAGTTGGTTCTGGTCTACGTTGTTTTGCAAGACTGACAATTGTAAGTGAAGGTCTGTGACTCTGTCAATATAACATTGGCTCCAACAGAGCAGCGGTGAAGCCTGGAATGCCTGTGCATGCCCCCAGTTCCATGACAGTATTTTATTGAAAAAAGAAACATGACAGGCAACATAGGACCAAGAACCAAAGAGCAGTCCCAACTCCAGCAAACTGCTACTTCTTTGAATGTAAGGTTAACTGTTTTGTTTGATGCTTCTCTATGAAGCAAGTTCTAACTCCATGGTTAAGCACGCTTGAGCTGGAGTAGTACTGGGATGGGTGACCTCCCGGGAAGGCCCAGTGCTTCAGCTCTGTGAGCATCACCTAGATACAATGAGTGCTAAGTGGACCATTCACTATCATGAGAGATGAGTTCTTGTGAACCACTACTCATGAAACATGGGTCAATGAGTTTGACTCGTAAAACTACACGGTTGAATCCTAATAGCAATATCACAATTTGACACGCTATGGAAAATACTTCTTTGTTGTTGCTGAATAATATAATTGAGCCGTGTTTTGGAGTGTGGGGTTTTTCTCCCGAAAGGGTTTTTCCCCACGTAAATTATGTGTTATGTTTTCATTGTTTATCTGATTATGATATGTATGTGCATCTGAATTTGTAACTGTTAAGGTGTTTAAGAATTTTTTGCAACTCTCTCCTTCTTAGATTGGTGTAGAAAGCATCTTCCGCACACTTAGCTTCCTTTCAGTTGGTATCAAAGCTTGGCTAGCCTTGATTCAATTGTTGGGTTTGAACAGTTTTTGGAGCTAATCTATGTTTCAGTGGGAGTTTTGCATAAGAATATTCTGGGACCTTAATGCAGGAAAAAGATGTCAAGCACATCTAGTATAATTGATATGGAGAAGTTTAATGGTGGCAATGAAGAGCACAAAAGATTTACTGAGGGGTGAGCGGGGGGGGGGGTGGGTCAATCAGTAAATCTATAGCAACTTTTTACCTTTTATCTTTCTACACAAACTTAAACTTTCATCAACATCAACTTAATGATATGAACCAATTTACACAAGTTGATACAACTTTATTGAAATAAAAAAATTCAAATGGAAGTAGGCACCAACCTACTTGATTTACAAGTGAGATAATTTAGTAGGCTACAACCTACAAGGGACACCCAAACCTCTTTAACTATTTAGTAGGCACCAACCTACAAGGAGCACCAACCCCTAATGCAAGGCACCAACCTTGACTTGATGGTTGCAAGATGATGCCTTCAATTTGACCTGCACTATCCCAATCCTCCAATCTGCCTTTGGTGATGAATGATCTCACACTTAACCCACACAAGGAGATGGGACTTCAGATTTAGACTACTCACTTACACAACCACATACACAAGCTCTCACCAATCTGTTTTTACTTCATATATGTATATTGATCAACCTTTGCAACATTTTGTGAAAGGTTACATCATTTCAAATCTGACTTTTCTGTTTTGCCTTTTCAATACTAATCACACCATTTCAGAAAATTTAATTACACTCCTTCAGATTTCTTAAATCGTACCACTTTAGCTTTAATAAATCTGATATATATTCTTTGATCTCTTTTAGAAATAATTGTTCTTCAAAAGAAATTGTTGCCTTGTGATTTTTCTTTTAGACTTCAGATGTATAACAAATCACACCATTTTCAAATCTTAATCATTTTTTATTACATCTTCTTTGTTAATTAAAATCTGTGTGTAAGATACATCTCTTCAGGCATATGAATGATCATCTCTTTTCAAGAGCCAATCGAATGAGTATATTTCTTTGAAGAAAACCAAATTATATGAACACGTCTTTTGATTAACCACCTTGTTGAAATGAACACGTCCTTTCAAGATTTTATGCTTTTCGGAGATCGCATCTGCTCATGTAAGAATACGTCTTTTGGTTGTTTAAGTTTCCACAACATTTGTTAACAAATTACAAATCGGACTTGTTAGAATAAACAATTCGTTCTTCTCAGGATTTCGATCTGTAGATGTGTATTCATTCGAATTTCAAATCTTTTGATATTGCATTACTCTGGCCGTAGCAATCTTCCAATCTTGCTCCACAATACTCAACAATATTAGCTGATCTGATTGCAACCATTAACATCTCTGATTTTATTTTGGCTTTGTCAACAATTCCAATTCTAAATATTGCTGGCAGTATTCTGAGTGTCATTGATCTGTATTACAAAACATTCGATGCTATATCATTATATTTGACTTGAATGCTAAAAATGAGTTGCCAATTCAACGTCCATCGAGTATGTCAAATACTTTATAGTTCGCCCAAATATGTTCTTCAGATATGGCTTCATTCCCAATATTATATAATGGAGTCATCTGTAGATATCACTGACTAGACATTGTTCTTTTAAATCTGCTTACCACTGCTTTTGACTTTAGATCTCCTTTGTCTATGATTTTGCTTAACCTTAGTTCGATCTAAGTTGCCTTTTCATAATTATTCTTTATCTTGACACCAATAACTTCAGCACTTAACCATGCTCTTGTTATGCTTATGTTTGATCTGATTTCCTTCACTTAGTTTCCTTTTTTTATTTTATGCTTCTTATAAATCTTCCTTCAACTTTTCTTTAATGATCTTTTCATTTCATGTTTTGATGACAATATTTCCAACAGGCAACTTCGAGTTATGGAAGTTGAAGATGGAAGATATGCTTGCGGATAGAGATCTGTGGGCTGCAATATCCAGTACGAAACTAGATAGCACAACCCAAAAGATTGGGATCTGATGGATCGAAATGCCAAGGGTTTGATAAGACTCTGGCTGATTTTGTGCTCCTGAATATCCGTGAAGAGAAAACTGCAAAATCTCTTTGGATGAAACTTGGACATGTTTACAAAACTAAATCCATGGTAAACAAGTTATTCTTATGAAAGAAATTGTATTCTCTAAAAATGGAAGATGGAAGATCTGTAGCAAATCACCTGAATTCCTTTAACATGTTGATAGCACAACTGGGTTATGTTGGTGACAAGATTGAAGATGAGGATCGTTGCATGCTTTTGTTATGTTATTTGCCAAACTCGTGGGATCACCTGGTAATGGCCATTGGGAGTGCTACCACCAATTTCAAGATGGATGAGGTGGTTGCATTGTTGTTGTCTAAAGAGATGTGAAGGAAATCTTTTGAATTGGCTAAAAAGGCCCTTACTGTTCGTGACAGATCTAAAGAGAAAGGCAAGAAGGACAAGAAGTCAAAATCCAAGTCTCCTGGCAAGTCCGAGGCAAAATGTGGGAACTGCGGCAAATCTGGTCATTTCTGCAAAGAGTGCAAGGAGGAGAAGAAAAAGAAAGGTTGAAAGAATTTCTCAGACTCTGACTCTAACAAATCCTCTCAAGATGATACAAATGCTTTTATCGCAGCCTCGGCAACACATGCATCAGAAAATGTGTGGTTAATAGACTCGGGTGCTTCTTTCCACATGACCTTGCATAGGGGTTGGTTCTCGAAGTATGAAGAATATGATGGTGGAAAGGTGTATTTGGATGATGACTCTCATTTGAAGATTGTTGGCAATGGTAGAGTCAGGATTAGATTCCTTGATGGTAGAGTGAAGGGGATTGATGGTGTACTACATATCTCAGGTTTAACACGGAACCTTCTCTCGGTGAGTAAATTAAATGATTCGGTTGTGTGGGTTGTTTTCTCAAGTGGAGGATGCAAGATGACGAGAGGAGCTATATGGTGTTGGCTAAGGGTGTTCAAATCGACACCTTGTTCAAGCTGGATGCATGCACAGTTCAGTGCAACATTTTATCAAACAAACCAAAGAAGAAATCTTTGGATTCTTCATTCTCATCGTTGGATCAAGCAAAGAAATCTGTAGCAACTACATTTGATGGTCATGCATTTTGGGTACCTAAGGGTGCTCATTCCTTGGAAATGAAGCTTCCTGCAGAGAAGACAATGTTGTGGCACCAATGACTTGGTCACATTGGTGAAAAGGGTCTTAGAGCCCTGAAATCTAAGCCTTGTTGAAGGCCTTGATGATTGTAATCTCAAGTTTGACTTTTGTGAACATTGTGTATATGGTAAACAATACCATGTTTCCTTTTATTCCAGTTCTCATAAGTCTTCTAGAGTTTTAGACTATGTGCATGCAAATGTGTTTGGTCCTGTGAATGTTCCTTAGCCATCTAGATCTGTGTACTTTGTCTCATTCATAGATGATTACAGTAGGGCATTTGTTTATTTTCTCAGAAGTAAAGCTCAAGTTTTTAGTTGGTTTAAGGCTCTTGTTAAAAATCAGACTAGCAGAAAGATTAAGTGTTTGAGGACTAACAATGGTGGTGAATTTTGTTCAGCAGAATTCGACAAGTTTTGTAAAGAGCACAGGATTGAGCAACATAAAATAACTCCATACACCACACAGCAAAATGGAGTTGAGAGAGAATAAATAGGACGTTGATGGAGAGGGATAGGAGTATGCTGAGTGATGTTGGCCTTGAGCAGAAGTTTTGGTCTGAAATCGTAGCCACTGCATGTTATTTAATCAACAAATCTACATTGGCTCTTGTTGATAAGACACCCATGGAGGTGTGATTTGGTAAAAGCCTTCGAAGACATTACAAAGTATTTGGTTGTGAAACTTACGCTCGTGTTCTAATTGAGAGGAGGTCTAAGTTGGAGAACAAGGCAGTTAAATGTATTTTCATCGGCTATGGTGTTGGTGTGAAGGGGTACAAGCTTTGGGATATAGTGGCCCAGAAGGTTCTCTACAATAGAAGTGTGATTTTTTGAGAGATGAAACCTTCCATAGTTGAGTTGTAGCTAGAGAAAGAAGAGAAACATAAGGATGTAGTTCAGATTCCACCTACTCTGATGAAAGAAGTGTTAGAATATTTTGTCATTGATATCAAGGTGTTTGTTTGATTGAGCTACTTGCTAGTCTACTTGAGCTGCTTGTTTGAGTGTTTGAGTTGCTTGCTTGCTTGGTTGAGGTGCTTGCTCGTCTACTTCGCCTACTTGGTTGCTTGCTCGAGCTACTTGGTTGTTTGCTTGAGCTGCTAGGTTGTCTACTTGAGCTGGTTGGTTGTCTGCGTCAGCTGCTTGCTTGTTTACTTCGTCAGCAAATCCTTTGCCATATCAGATTTGTTTGTCAGCATATGTGCCACATCAGTCTATGTTGAATTGTCAAAGAGTTTATAAGGCGGCTAATGTTATTTGTTGTGAGGCAGCTAATATTTATGGCTCGATTCCTTATGGTAACGCCTTTGTCATTTGTATCTATGGATTATGTTTAAAGGTTTCTATTTTATAAGCCAACTCAAATTTTATGCAGTATGGTGATAGTTCTCTTGTGCCTTTGTAGATGCAATTTTTTTTAGAGGAGTCCACATTTCTTTCTGGAAGCGGTAATAGAGATGGCGGATATTAATTTGTTTATTCCTGACAAAATTAATACCTAGCGGCTATTCTATTTTTATGCAACCACTTGTTCAGATTTTTGTGGGACGGCTCTTTATTGTAAGAGTCTTGTTGTATGGGAGACGTGCTTTTCATATTATTCTCCGTGAAATTAAAATGCCTATCATCGCCTCTACTTGCGAAGGTGTGAATATTCAAAATCATTTATTGTTCTTTATGTGTGTTGTGTTACGAAAAATGAAGACGTCTGGATTCGCTGTCTATATTCACCTTGTTTTAGGTGACAGTTACATTTTTTTGAGATGTCATGCGATGTAAAGGCTTGATGTTTTTGAAGGGCGTGGTCTTCTAATTGTGTTGATGTTTATGTGTGAGTGCGCATTAAAATATGTGATAATATGAAACCATATTGCCATCTTTCATAAGTGTCATCGGAATTTTTATGAAGGTGTGTAGAGTGTATTGTGCTGATGGTGAATGAGACGTGGAGTATTCCATTGCTGCGTCGGCTTTTATAATATCTGATAGTTCTATCATGTTTGGTGGATTTTGAAATTGATCGTGGCTCTCCATTCTTTCATCAGTGTGCAGGCGGTATGGTGTTGAGTGTCTAAAAACCGAAATGGTGTTTACTATCCGTGCGTAATGGATATTTTGAGAAGTTTGGTGACTGGTGCAAACACCTTTTTTGAAGCATTCTTTTTAGTTTAGCCTTGGTGTTTGAAATTGGTGAATGTATGCGGAGTATCAAAAAGCAGAGTTCGTGGAAATCGTGAGAGTTGTGTGTATGAAGTGATGCAATTCTAATTTGAAGTATCATTCTTTGAAAGGCTTTATTATGGTGTCATGAGGAAAAATTTTCTGTGTGGCTATGTCCGTGGGAGTGTGAGTAGTCTTGCAAATACTCAGAAAATCATTGCTATCTTTATTATGGCGTAAGTTGTATAAGTCTGTGTGAGTGATGTTCTCAGATTTATGAATATTGGACTTTGACTGGGAAATCAGAAAGGTGAATTTGATGCATTGCAGGTCTGAGTATCAACCTTTTTGAAGTGAGTAATGTATGTCGACAGCTTGAGACTATATTTGCCATCCTTTCTAAGCAACGGTTTAAGCATGGGGCGGCTTACCTGGAGGACGTTTCTTTTTTTTGGCAGACTTATTGTGGAAGTCATGTGACCAAGTGCATGAGATATTTTCTAGCTTCACCGTATTTCATTTGCATCGGTTTCTTCCTAGCAGTTTTTGGGCAACGCCTTTTATTCCTTTTAAGCCGAAGGCATATTTTTGGTGTATTTGTGGTATCTCTGGCTAAAACGGATTTTTTTAGAATGTAATTACTTTCATGAAAATATGTGTGGGGCGTTTTGTATGTAAGACATGTTTTTGTAGAACCTAAGCGTGAAGATATGGGTGGTATCCATATCATTGAATGCTCCTGTGGCTATTTGACTGTGTCGGTTTTTATTATCTGTACTTATGGATGTCGAGTATGGCATACTTGTATTCTTGAGGAGAGGCAGAGGATTTTATTAGTATGGTATTACTTAGCTGTTGTGTACAAAAGATATGGAACGTCTACACTTATTCATTCTGGTCGACTTCCTTTGCAAGATGTGGACATTGATTATTCTATTACATGCTTTCTTTTCTGAGTGTTTTTTAATGGAAGTGGTGGTGACAAAATTCTGTTCTACCTGTAAGATATCCTCTAGAGTATATTTTGGGCTTGCATATTGGGTAAAAGGAGTTAAGGGATCCAAGAAAATCTGTTGGCAGCATATGTACTGTTCTGAATTGGAGAAGTATGTTTGAAATTGTGCTCAGTTTGAAGGGTTCTGCATTGGGTGCATGCATTTTATATCAGAAAATATGAAGCATTGTTTATGGATGAAATGGATGAAGTTGAGCACAAATTTCTGAGTTTGAACAGCTTATATATGCAAAGCAAGAATTTTCGAGTTGATGTGCAGATTGAGATTAAAATCAGAATTATTTGTTACTGAAGTTTGTGTTTCAGAAGTCTGAAGTTGGTGCTTCAGCAACACTGGAGTTAGTGTTTCAGTGGGTTCAAAGTTGGTGCTTCGAGGGAGAGTTGGTGCTCACTTACGTAAATAGGGTTGGTGCCCTTTGGAGTAATAAAAGCAATATTTTGCCATGGTTTTTACCCGAAAGGGTTTTCCACGTAATCCTGGTGTTCATACTTGTTCATGGTGTTTTATGTTGCTCTTAATGTTCTGATTTCTTATTTATATGGTTTATATGGTTTAAAGTTTTAAAGTTTTAAATAATGATTCACCGCTCCCGCTCCTCCCCCCCTCTCAGTATTTCCTTTGTGCTCTTCAAGAAGAACTACATACTCTTGTTGAACCTAATGATGAGGAGAGCTTGAGAAGCTCTGAAAGTTCTGAAGAAGAAGAACCTCAACCACAACATTCAAGAGGTCTATTAGAGATAGGAAGAAACCTAATAGGTTTGGATATTCACCTTAAAGTTTTGGTTATTCATTGTTGGATTCCAATTGGATTTTTGCTTTGATTGCTAACATTGATAAGCCTAAGACTGTTAGAGAGGCTATGGATATGAGTGATGCAGATTCCTGGATGAAAGCCATGAATGAAGAAATGATTGCATTAAAGAAAAATAATATATGGGATTTGGTAGCTTTGCCTGAAGGACAGAAACCCATTGGATGTAAATGGGTGTTCAAAAGAAAATTTGGTCTAGATGGCAGCGTTGAGAAACATAAGGCATGATTGGTCGCTAAGGGGTATTCTCAAGTGGAGGGAATTGACTATGGTGAGATTTTCTCTCCTGTTGCAAAGCTGACATCTATCTAATTCTTGTTATCACTTGTAGCAACGTATGATGTAGAAGTGGAACAGATGCATGTGAAGACAACATTCTTTCATGATGACTTGGAGGAAGAAATTTATGTTACAGCCAAAGTATTTCGTGGTTAAAGGTAAAGAAAATCTGGCTTGCAAGTTGAAAAAGTCTTTGTATGGTCTTAAGAAATCTCCTAGAATGTGGTACCAAAAATTTGACACCTATGTGTTGTCTTTGGGATTTTTGAGATCTAAATCTAACCATTGTGTTTATTACAAGTTTGATAATGGTCGCATTCTCATAATTGCATTATACGTAGATGATATGTTGTTTTTTGTGAAAGGTAAAAGTTTGATTTCAGATTTGAAGTCTCAGTTGTCAACACAATTTGAGATAAAGGATCTAGGTGTAGCAAGGTATATTCTAGGGATGGAGACCAAAGAGACAACTAACAGAAAGCTTTGGTTAAACAAGAGAAAGTATGTGAATTCAGTGTTGGAGAGATTCAGCATGACAACTTGCAAACAATTAGTTGTTCCTGTAATGCAAGGGACGAAGCTTTCTGTGAAGGATTGTCCAAAATTTCCTATTGAAATGGAGGACATGACCAAAGTACCAAATGCAAGTGTTGTTGGCAGTCTTATGTATGCTATGGTCTGTACGAGGCCAAAAATTGCCAAAGTCGTGGGAGTCCTTAGTCGATTTAAGGCTAATCCTAGACGGTTACATTGGGATGCAATGAAGAGAGTGTTAAAATATTTGCAGGGTACTTCCGAGTATTCCTTATGTTTTCATGGTTATCTTACTAGAACTTGGCACTCAGTGAGTATTTGTGGATATGTGGATTTAAATTGAGCAGGTGACATTGACAGCAGAAGATCCACCAGTAGCTATGTGTTCACGATGTATGGTGATGTTATCAGTTGGATGAGTAAGCGGCAAGTTGTAGTTGCTTTGTCCACTACAGAAGTAGAGTACATGGTAGCTACTCATACTTGCAAGGAAGCCATTTGGATTAAGAGATTGTGTTCTGATATTGGTTTTGATGCAGGAAAAATTACTATCTACTGTGGCAGTCAGAGTGTCATTTGCTTAGCAAAGAATCCTACTTTCCATGCCAGAACAAAGCACATTGATGTCCAATTTCATTTTGTTCATGATATGGTGGAAGATGGAAAGGTGAAGTTGGAGAAGGTTGATAGTTTGACGAATGTTGCAGATGCATTGACAAAACCAGTAAGCACTGGTAAGTTCAAATGGTATTTAGAGTCTATAGGCCTCATGACCTCTAGCAGTTAAATCCTATTTTTCCATTGACTCTCAAAGGTGTTCGATGAGTGGGAGAATGTTAGGAAAAAGAAGCTGCCTCAACCTTTTTTTCTTAGCATGTTAATAATTTTATTATTTTATTTTTTTTATGAGCTTTATTTGTTGAAGATAACTCAAGAAAGAGTTGACAGTGGAAAGTTGCTATTTTAAGTGGAATTGTGCATGAAGACAATTTGAGTTTGCATGAAATGTGAGATTTTTGGAGGTGCAGTTATATTTTGGAAAGTCTAGCTTTTTTATGTGCAAGATTAGTGATAATTGGCAATTGCAATATTGCATGTGTTGACAAGTGGAATCTTACCATTATGCATGTATAGCAGTTTTGGTATTTCCAATATTGCATCTTCAATCTTGAGTGTTGGATATTTAGAAAATTCTAATTAATGCATTGTAAGCTCCTATATGTAGAGCACTTGTATTTTGGAGTTGTAGGTTGCTTTTGTTGAAGTATTGTTATGCTACCGGAATTACTCCAGAATTGAGAAGAAGTGTGAAGACTCCTATAAGAGCATAGCTCTACAATTATATTGTAACTTCTTTGTTGTTGCTGAATAATATAATTGAGCCATGTTTTGGAGTGTGGGGTTTTTTTCTACCAAAAGGGTTTTTCCCCACCTAACTTATGTGTTATGTTTTCATTGTTTATCTGAATATGATATGTATGTGCATCTAAATCTGTAACTGTTAAGGTGTTTAAGAATTTTTTGCAACTCTCTCCTTCTTCAATTGGTGTAGGAAGCATCTTCCACACACTAAGCTTCCTTTCAGATTTATCCAAAAACTACACTCGTGCCGATTGCTGAATACTTGGAGCAATTTCATATAGCGATTGCCTATGTGTTGAAAGTTGCCGGTTGAGAATGCTACAGTTGAGGGCAAATAAAATGAAAATATTCAAGGCATTTTGATATGAATATTTTGAAGTGTTTGGTAGTGATGTTTCAAAGTTTTTTGGAATGCTAGGGTAGTGTTTGCAGGAGTTTTCAAGCTTGGCCATACCAATTGCCAAGACTGATCGTACCCTTCATATTGGATGCCTAGGTCAAAGGAATGATTTTGGTGTTTTGGGTATTTTTCCATCTGATTCCTTAGTGCTGGGCAACCTTTTTACAAGTGCCTTCCAGTGTTTAACAGCTGATATTATTTTATTAAAGAGAATCGCCCCTCTCAGCAGGCTGTATGGGTTTTTGGTAGAGTTTTTGGAGTCTATGTCAGGTTTTGTGGTGAGTTTGTGTCTGCAATCTTCCCTCTAGTGGTGCCATGATCTGTTGGAATGATAGCACATGATTGATGGCCGTTTTTAATTCAAAAAAAATAAATATAAATATTTTATGCCAAGTCACCCATGCTTGAGCAGCGCCCCTGTATGCTGTTTCTGAAGGTCTGAAGTGATTAAAGAGTCTGGAATTGGCTGTTACTTGCTAGTAGAGTTTTGGCTTACAGGTCTGAGCAGTATAGGAGGGACCATTGGTGTTTGGAGTTGTTAAGTTAGTCTATCACTGCAGCTGGGAGGCTTGTAGATGGTGTTGATAAATCATTTGACATTGCTGTTGACTGTCGGCACTCAGGAAACTGCTACAGAGGTCTGTTATGGCATAATGATGCATCCCATTCAAGGTATTTACACTTTATATGATTGTTGTTTCAGTGGACATTGCATAGTGCTTTCCAAGTTGTATTTTGAGACTCTAAATTTACAACAGCTGTGTCTTGAATGAATGCAATCATCATTATAAAATTGCAACAACAGAAGTCTCTTAAATTACAAACCTTTCAGTAGTCATATTTGTCAAATTTCAATGAATACATTTTTAGTTGCTTGAGTATTTGTTGTGGAATCTGTAATGGCCAATGCCGTTCTGAGTTTTTGACTTTAGATTTTTTTTGCTCAATGTTTTCTGATTGGTCTATGATCCATTTTATCGAAATTGTCTCATAACATTGCATGAAATATGAAAAGTACTTGAAAGGAACACAATTACAGATTTATTCAACTGCTTCTAAGCTTCATTTCCTCATTAATGAGCAAACATACAATGGAATATGATCATCAACCCACTACAGATCTATTTCTTTGCAATCTGATTAATAACAGTGAGTTGTTTACAAATATATGGCTCATATCCTTTGCTTAAACAGTATACATAATGCATCTAAAATATTTTTCTGTTTTATCAGCAATAAGGACAGTAATTACCGAACCAAACTGAAAGATACACCCCCCCCTTTTTTTTTGAAAATGCCCTGCTTGCTGGTTTACTTGTTTTGTGATGTGTTTTGTAATTGTTTCCAATGCATTGCAAGAATATAGAACATGAAATGGAAATAGGCAAATAGCAATGAACAGGAAATCCTAGAAACTAAAACCATTCGATAAAGATTGAAACCAACATCATTTAAATTCATTTTCTGTTCAACTTCAGAAAATTACAATGAATTATCAAACTGGAAAGAACCTTGTTACAGCAGCAAATAGACTCCTGAATGAGCACCCGAACCAGCACAAACTTTGGCTTTGAAACCTCCCTATTCTCCAATGCCCAAGCCTTAGTTTTCCAGCGCCCAAGAACCAAAATTAAACTCCATCTTTGCAGGCCCAAAATAAGTATTCTATGAAGCAAGAGGGCAGCCCTCCTGGATAGGTCGATCTGGCCTAGAAAATCACAAACACCTCCAAAAATTGCAAACAAATACTCAATGGAATCGCCCTTGAATAAGATTCAAAAAAACCAATACCCAGAATGATATCTCCAAGCAATACCGAGCTACGAGCCAAAAACCAGGTTAAGGTCCATTTTTGCAAACACCCAAAAACTGAATCAAATCACTCCAAAACCTTTCAAAACCACACCAAAACTGAAAGCAATCAAAAGCACACCAAAACACCTAATAATACTGATAAATCTTCATCATTTTTTCACCCAAAATCAAACTCTTGAAGCTTCTATGATCTCAACTGTAAATAAACACCAATATCTGATTAGGGTGGATATTTCACCACCAAAACCAGCCCAACGAAGGAGGGTTTCCGTCTTCTCTACGCAGCCCAAGCAACCTAGAATGAAACCGACAGCATTTCTCTGTGTCGTCAAAGCATGGATCCTGAAAATGAGAGCCAAACTCCAAATATAAAACTTAGGGCGATGGATTTCAAAAAGCACTTAATTCCAACACAAAACCCAACGCCATTCTCCCTTTTGAAATATTTAACTTTTAAAATATTATATCTCCTCCTCCTTATGGCGTCCACTTCAAGGAGATAATAAAATATTAAATAAGCTTTTAAAAAACAACTTAAAGTTGTTCCATTAGGCACAAGGTACACTTCAATGACCACTTTTCCCCTTAATATAAGTTTATAATTTAACTTTATAAAATCACTTAAGTGATCGAATTAAACAAATATCAACTACAACCTTAGGCTCTCCGACAATAAACTAAGTGATAATGCTACTACAAGAACATTGGCCTGGGACCAACTCCCCCCAAAGGTGACTTACTATAAATAGCATTGCTATAACTAGTGAGTATATGCCAAACACCCAAACTGAGCCAAACTAAAGACCAATGAGGAAAACTGTGACCAACTGAAGGTAGCAACATCAAGACCGACCACTGCCATAAATAGAAACCCCTCTGAAAACCCCCAAACTAAACTGCTAAAAATAGCACTTACTATAAATAGCATACTACTAAAAATAGTGACTCCAAATGCATTTTGAGCACAAACCGGGCAACCATGGCAACTTCCTAAAAATAGTAAGTCCAAAAAAGGTTGTCAGATGCAGATGCATGCCATACCACTGGGAAGCTCTCTGCAAACCCAGAAAGGATCCAGAAACCAAACTGCAAAACTCCGACATGCAAACCCCTGAATCCACAAAAGAGACCTCCAAACAGTTGGAAACCCTAATTCTTCCTTTAACCTGCCTACGGGTATCCAGAAATAGGCCAACAGTCACTGGGAAGTGTAGTGCTAAATATGCGGACATTACAGTCCGCCCTTCCCAAAATTGCTCACCCTCAAGCAATACCATCACAACTCCAGAAAAATTTAAATTGATCCGCACCAAAACAAGTAGAATCCCAGGGTCCCATGTTCGTCTCAGGAAGGACCCACCATGCCGATGTTGCACCACTCTGATCACATAAGTGAAACCATCATGCCAAAATTGCACTAACCTCCCCTGTAACCCAAAAATGTTACCATCCATGGAACTCAAGCTAAGGAGACTGGAAGAACTGAAATCAATACCATGCAACATCTCATGCCCCAAAGACTCCGAGTGATCAATACCAACAATGCCACGGTCTATCATAAACCTGGGCGACAGGAAAAATAATCTACCCAACTCAAAATCAAACTCCTTAGCAAAACTCTATATGAATCTACTATGCCTCGATTGAATTAATCTGGTACAACCATGGAGACCTCTGAAAACTCTTACAATTCCCACTCCAACAGCCTCCAAATGATAAACCAAAGCATGTGGGGGTTCGCTGTCCCAAACCAATATTGTGAGAAAACTACCAAATTTTGCATCACAAACCTCCATCAAATGAACTCAGAGAGTAGGAAAGGTTTGAAGGAACCAATGATCGTTGTTGTTCAAGGCTGGGATCAGCGAAAAACAATGCACTCTACACAGGGATAATAACAATGCCATAGGAATTCTCAAGTATGAACATCTGAAATGAGCATCCTGTCGCACTCAATCATCTTGTAAGTGGCTGGAAAACACACCCAAGAAATCTCCAACTGATATCTCCCACCTGTTTAACAAGAAATGATGAACCAACTCTCCTAAACAAGAGTAACTCCCCATGTAAGGTGGCTGGTCTGCCCCAAATCAGCAAGCTCGTGTCTCAAAATCTGCCCCTGTCTAAGCCAAAGATCACTCCCAAGAGTAACCATCCGTTCATCTCTCCAATCCACACTTAAAATTTCTCCCCAATCCATTTATTGATGTACAAATGGGACCACCAAATGGCTGGTAAGAAAGTTAGCAGCACTACTAATTCTAAAATTTTGATCCTTATCCCTCCAAGAATTCCTCCAACCATACCCAATAAGCCTTGTCATACCATGCCGAGGTTGCCAAACAAGGATACTCAACCAAGAATGATTCCCAACACACCGGAAAGAGTACACAACACGTCTCCAAGAGTCCATCATGACCAAAAGCACTCGCAAGGAATTAGTGTTTGCTCTCATGAACCCCTGAAGCCTAACCATGAAAGCATTCACATCTGAGGAGTATGGAACCAATGTTGTCTTCAATCCCAACTCCAAAAACAGACTAGTATGAGCCAAAATATCACTCCACCCAAGGGATGGACTGTCCAGGAAGTAAACAATCTGTTTTGGTTCTTCTTTCTCCCCTTCCTCCTAAGTAACAAGTCTGAATTATTCACTCCTTGTTGCTGTCATGAAATTACCAGCAGCTACTAAGACTTGTTTTGTTAACATCTTGATGTCATGGACGTTGAAAATATCCTGAGTCAACACTACCCAAGTGGAGGCTTGATCCTCAACCCCACTTATGCGTTCATTATCAACCAGCCTTGGAAGATTACTAATCACAATTTGTGTCACATCCTCATAGTCTAATGTCAAATCATTAGTAATCTGCAAACCATACTCAATCTCATGCTTGGTCACCTCACCACATGTCTCATTGTCCATCACAAAGAGAGGGTTATCATAAGTCTCTTCCGCACTCAATTCAAAGAGTGGATTGTCAAAAAATTGGAAGTCATCCCTTTCCTCTTGCTCACTTCCATCTTGCCAATCCAAATCTGCAAATGCAATTTCTGATCTTTGTGGGACATTCCCGAAGTCAAACTCTTCTTGAAGACTATCAAGCTCTTCAATTACCTATTTGATTTCTTCAACTCTTTGTTCATTCTCTTGTTCTCTGAAAAGTTTGAAATCAGCTAGCTGCTCTTCTACCTCCATTAATGCCACTTGAGTGTTTTCTAACATATCTTTTGCTGTCCCAAGCTCAAGAGTAAACTCATCAACCTGTCTCTCCTCTTGGAAAGCACCAATGCTCTTCTTTGCAATTTCGAAGGCATAATCTCGATCTCTAGTCAAGTGAATGCTGATTTCAATGTCTCCAAAGAACCTTTGATGTTGCAAATTTGGAAGAGTAGCTTCACCCCTAACTCCTTTCTGTTTCTCTTCAATCTGAGCCTTCCAGTAGAGTTCTTCAATCAAACTACATGTGTGATCAAATTGGGACAGAGCTTGCACTTCTTTTTCAATGGATGCCCTAAATTGTCCTTCCCACTCATAAGAATGCAAAGATGGTGAACTGTTGATAGGCTGCAAGAAAAAATCAGAACTTGGTTTCTTACAATCACTGCCCGGGCCCCCATAGCTGCTCCAAGACTCTTGTCTTCCTTCACCAACTAGCTGAAGATGCTCAATATCAAAAATAGGTTCAGATTCCACTAGTTCTTCGAGCCTTTGCTTACAATCAAAATTACCATCCTTGTTTTCAATGACACTGTGGTTGTCCCTAGTCTCACACCCCACGCCATCCATGTGATGACATTGCTCAACACCTAGATAATGCTCAACTCCGTGCACTAATAAATCTAATTTCTGCTCAAGAACACCATTAGACTCTTCAATAACAAGAGCCTTATAGACTTCTCAATCTGCTTCCACCTCACTGTCACTTTGATCAAGTAAGAAGGAAGCCCCAAACTCAAGCATAATGTCACCACTGTTTGCTGATATAGAGTCCTCATCAAGTTCCATTTTGTCATTTGGATCAAAGGGAAATTCATCCCACACAGTTTCTTTGTCATTCTTAGGTGCCATCACACCCGGATCCCAAATGCTAAGGGGCTAATTGTTCTAATCAAATGGAAAGTGCTCTTTGTACCCCTCTTGGAGTGTTGACTCTTGGAATAAGTCACTATGATCAAAAACCATGGTAGCCCCCAACTCACAATCAAGATTACTATCATTGGTATGATGATAATGCTCTCCAGTAGGTGTTGTTTTGAAATTTTCAGTAGCACCGAACTCAACATTAGTGGCAGCAACCTTCTCAAAGAGATCATTATGTAGTTGTTCCATACAAGCTCCTTCTCCAATAGCAAACTCATAACTTACTTTATGTTATGAGTTTTGAACAACCTCTGAGTTATCACAAACATCATCACTATGGCAATGGTCATAGGATGGTTCAATGACGCCACCCAAATTTTCTTTAACATGCTCTTCTTTGGTGAACTCAAACCACACATTAGTTCTACTAACATCTTTTGTGAAGTCATTAGTCACAAGACCCTCATTGGATGAATCCAATTTAGGATACAAGACAGCTGTTTTGTTTTTATTGCCCAACTGCTCTTCATCACCACCAACCACATGCAAGTCTAGAGGGCTGTTTTGGGGCTCTACCACACTCTCCTCATAAGTTAAGGTATTTTCTTCGATCTCACGATCATCTTGATGTGTCGTGCACTTTTCCATCCCAACTTTTAGATCTACAAACAATCATTGAGAATACCCCTTATATGTCAGGATCCCTCGTTAGCATGGTCAGTTCCTGTATCAACTCAGGTAAAGACTTCTCCGTAGTCATCTCTGTCTATATGTGTCTCTATTCTCTTGTGCTCATAGAATGAATAGTGCTGATTTTCTTATGACCACACAGGATGGCAAGAAGAACTAGCTCTGATACCACAGTAAGATACAACCCGTTTTTTTTTAAAATGCCCTACTTGCTAGTTTACTTGTTTTGTGATGTGTTTTGTAATTGTTTTCAATGCATTGCAATAGTATAGAACATGAAATGGAAATAGCAATGAACAGGAAATGCTAGAAACTAAAACCATTCAATAGAGATTGAAACCAACATCATTTAAATTCATTTTTTGTTCAACTTCAGAAAATTACAATGAATTATCAAACTGGAAAGAACCTGTTACAACAGCAAATAGACTCCTGAATGAGCACCTGAACCAGCACAAGCTTTGGCTTTGAAACCTCCCTATTCTCCAACGCCCAAGCCTTAGTTTTCCAGCACCCAAGACCCAAAACTAAACTCCATCTTTGCAGGCCCAAAATAAGTATTCTATGAAGCAAGAGGGCGGCCCTCCTGGATAGGTCAATCTGGCCTAGAAAATCACAAGCACCTCCAAAAATTGCAAACAAATACTCAATGGAATCGCCCTTGAATAAGCTTCAAAACAAACCAATACCCAGAACGATATCTCCAAGCAATACCGAGCTACGAGCCAAACACCAGGTTCAGGTCCATTTTTGCAAATACCCAGAAACTGAATCAAATCACTCCAAAACCTTTCAAAACCACATCAAAACTAAAAGTAATCGAAAGCACACCAAAACACCTAATAATACTAATAAATCTTCATCATTTCTTCACCCAAAATTGAACTCTTGAAGCTCCTGTGATCTCAACTATAAATAAACACCAATATCTTATTAGGGTGGATATTTCACCACCGAAACCAGCCCAACGAAGGAGGGTTTTCGTCCTCTCTACGCAGCCCAAGCAACTTGGAATGAAACCGGCAGCATTTCTCTGTGTCGTCAAAGCATGGATCCTGAAAATGAGAGCCAAATTCCAAATATAAAACTTAGGACGATGGATTTCAAAAAGCACTTAATTCCAGCACAAAACCCAATGCCATTCTCCCTTTTGAAATATTTAACATTTAAAATATTATATCTCCTCTTCCTTATGGCGTCCACTTCAATGAGATAATAAAATATTAAATAAGCTTTTAAAAACAACTTAAAGTTGTTCCATTAGGCACAAGGTACACTTCAATGACCACTTTTCCCCTTAATATAAGTTTATAATTTAACTTTATAAAATCACTTAAGTGGTCAAATAATCGAATTAAACAAATATCAACTACAACCTTAGGCTCTCCGACAATAAACTAAGTGATAATGTTGTTGCAAGAACACTGGCCAGGGACTAACTCCCCCCCAAAGGTGACTTACTATAAATAGCACTGTTATAAATAGTAAGTATATGCCAAACACCCAAACTGAGTGAAAATAAAGACCAATGAGGAAAACTATGACCAACTGAAGGTAGCAACAACAAGAACGGTCATTGCCATAAATAGAAACCCCTCCGGAAACCCCCAAACTGAATTGCTAAAAATAGCACTTACTATAAATAGCATACTGCTAAAAATAGTGACTCCAAATGCATTTTGAGCACAAACCGGGCAGCCGTTGCAACTTACTAAAAAAAGTAAGTCCGAAAAAGGTTGTCAGATGTAGATGCGTGTCATACCATTGCAAAGCTCTCTAAAAACCTAGAAAGAATCCAAAAACCAAACTGCAAAACTCCAACATGCAAACCCCTGAATCCACAAAAGAGACCTCCAAACAGCTGGAAACCCTAATTCTGCCTCTGACTTGCCTACGGGTATCCGGAAATAGGCCAACAGTCACTAGGAAGTGTAGTGCTAAAAATGGGGACATTACACAAACCCAACCTGGAACTACTTATGAAGTCTGGTAACATGCTTGGCCAAGTCTAAAAGTGTTCGAACTTGCTAAGGGACTGCTTAGAAAGATGAAACAACAGCAACCATCAGGTCTGACAATCGCCATTCTTGGTATGTAGTGCGCCTAGAGTCTAGATGCACTGAAAACTCACGGTAGGAACTATTATAGGTTGCAACTACTAAAAGGATGATTTCTGAGTGTTGCAAATGACACGCCTAGGTAGCAAAGTCCCACGTCCTTTCCAGATGCTAAATCAGACCAGATATAAGTCTATTCACACCAAGATTGGCATTGACTACACAAGGGCGATTAGCCTTAAAAATTTCATAAATATTTCTCCTAACCTCGGAAAAGCCTGCAATCCTTTTCTGAGTTGTTAAACAACCTAGGCATTGCAGTGTATAGTGTTTTGATTAGACAAATCACTGAAACTGAGAAGAGTTTCCAGAACAAGTGTCAAAATACCTAAGTGGCCTGGACATGGGTGATTCTTCTTAATAAATTTAGAGCAGCATCAAGCCCCAACAAGATGACCCATATAGTGACGCCCTACTATTGGGAATCAAATACTATAATACCCAAAACCAAGAAACTCCAGCATCAAACAGGTCAACCCATTAGGAGAGTACAACCAATCAATAGAAGGGTACGGCCAGTCAAGTACATGGTCTGCAAATCTTCTAATCCACACTAGAAATATTGCTAAAAATACATTACTCATCACACCAAAAACAAACACCTCAAAATACCTCATGTAACTTCATATTTGAAAACCTGGAAAGATCAAATTCCTGAAAATCAATGTAATGTCCCATTGTTAGACTAAACCAAAAAAATATAAAAGCACAAGTTAGGACATATAATTTATCTTACCAACACACCATTCTATTAATGTAAATTACCTTGAAGACCTACTTACAACATGTATTATCAATTAAGCACATAATTCCTTGTTCATCATTTCAAATTGTGCATCTTAAGAGTAAGACAATCAAATGCATTATCATCTGAAGCCATAAACTAACATGATCAAATGTGACTTCTTACTCTTGATTGGAATAGATCTTTGCCTTGGCTCCTCTTTCCTAACCTCATTGGAGGAGGGATGCCTTACTGTGTCGAGGGCGCATGACCAATCTCCAAGTGGATTCCCTCAAGGCTTATTACCGTCTTGGGACATCCATCATGGGATCGAATTACCAGCCTTTCCTTCCACAACCATCCTCTCCCTATTGAGTGTTAGCGAAAGGGAGTTTGAGCCCGAAGTTTATTCTTCAAGGTAATGTCAAAATAGCTCATTAAGACACAATAATTGCTGTAAGCAACATTATTGTGGCTTCAACAAAAACATCCATAAATCTGCATATATTCTTACTTTGTATGGTAGTCTTAATACATTGAAGTATACATCTATTGATTGCAAACGGGTTATTTAACTACTCTATTCACTTCTTATTATATTTAATTGATTTCATCATCATTATAGATTAGAGTATTCAAAGACTTTGCTAAGATCTAATCTAATGAGAGAAGGGTTAGGTATTACGTTGTAATCCCTATATGCAGGGAATCACATTCTTTGAAATCATCACTTCAATCTTTTTCAAGGCGGCTGGAGGTACTTTCCTCTGCTCTTCTCTCTTTATTCGATAGATCCAAGGCATTTCTGTAAACTCTTGCGTGCTTTCCTTTTTTCATCCCAGATTATATTAACGAGTCATTATTACCTATAAGGCTCAATAATTGCTACAAGCATCATTATTGCATCATCAAGAATAACACATATATATACGTGTATAACCATTTTAGACAATCGCGAATAATATCTATACATATCTTATATAAATGTGTGTACATCATTATTCTTATTTGTCAATTTATATTAGTTTCTTATATATATATATATATATATATATATATATATATATATATATATTAACTCATCATATTTAAATTCTTTGTTCTTCATAAGTGCTTGCAACCTTAATATATTTATCGAACTTATTATATGAATTCATTAAACACTTATCTGAATTCTTATCCGATCTGCAAAAGCCTCCCTTCCAGTCACGGCGATCAGATTTTATTTATCTTCCATTCTATAATTCTAGCAATTATTTTGTTCTATTTAGCCATGATGAGAATATATGTCCCACAGATTGGAAATACTTGTCTCATGGGTTCGTTGTTTCCTTCTTTTATTTTCATATATATCTTTTATGTCTGTGGTGCAAGGCTGAGATCTTCAGACGGGTTCTACACAGCAAATCCCGACTTCTTCTTTCACACCCATTTTTGGTTCCTTCCTTTTTTCTTTTGCTATTACCATTCTTATAGATTCCTCTCTGATTGAAGAGGTGCATTCCTTTTCATAATTGATACCTTCCAAAGAGTTATGACTCTTCCCATCGTTGCCTTTGACTATCTCATTCCCAACTTATTTCTCTTAACACATTAATCGATGGCTTTTTAACAATCGGTGTCTTATGTTAAATTATGCTCCCTTCCTCTTAGCTAACTTTTATTGATCGCTAGATAACAATCATTTACCCACTGCTTGCCAACGGGGAAATAATATGATGTGTTTACAATTGTATTATATACCGGAATATCTCCAATGCATAACAGATATGTATACTTCTACGCAAGCTCTAGACGACCTCAAAGCATACTGAATTATGTAGGCAAAACTGGTGGTTGATATAATTTCCCTCACAAGAGATATCAGACTCTTTAGAGGCCCGTGGCATAGCATGGCGGCACTCTAGACGTGTCTTCAATACTGCGTTGAGTCATCAACCCGTCAAAGAGGATATCTATCTCATTTGCTTTACTATGAATTCGTCCATCTTTACGCTCCAATGTAAATTTACAATTCTCATAAGATCAACCGATATAAATATTTGGATTGAACTATACATGGTCGGCTTAATTGCCTTGTCTCTCGTCTATGCCATATTTTGACCCTTGCGTCCAATGTCAAATTTCTTAATGCCAATTCCATTCTGAATGATGGTGTGATTGGGAAATATATGGTGGCGGTAATGATCTTCAAAATAAAGATCCCGATAATCTCTAATGTCGAAGTATCAATATAATCACGTCTTAAATCTTCAGTTTCCTTGAATCTCTATTCATTTGCTATGGCGGCTATCTTCAGGACCCGATAGCTCTCATAGGCGGTGCCACACTTCAAAATGATTCCATGATAGCGATCACAATAGTCATAAAGGGTACGTGGCGATCATGTTGGATGAATTGTATAATATGTTTGGCTTTCTAATATATTCTATCGTTGACTTTCAACATGCCACTTTCCTCTATCGTTTAGTCTTTGATTATTTAATAACTATAATGGTAAGACATATGTTTTTGTTATCAAGGTGTCAACATTTCAGGGACATGACAATCAATGGTGATTCTTGATGTAGAATCACTCCCTCCAGCTAGGGTGGTTCTCTCACCACCAAAACCAATGTAAAGATGAGGGTTTCCATCCTCAACCAGCTACTAACGATAAACTGGAAACAATCCAGCAGAGTCTCCTTAAGTTGTCAAATCCATCCTCACCTAAATGAGAGCCAAAAAGTAGATTAAATAGAAGTGGAGGGAGAAATTAGGGCAACCTCCAATTTGAATCATTTTTCCTCCAAAAACCCAATGCCCTTTTCTAGCCTTTTAATATTTTGTTTTATACTTTTAAAACATTATCAAATATTCCTCAAAGGGGCATCCTGCTCAAAAGGAAACTCTTTTTCCTTATTCAGCCTTCTAAAACAACGTTAAATTATCTCATTAGGCACAAAGGTACTTTTCAATGACCACCTACCCTCTCACTTAAGTTATAAAGTTATTTTATTAAAATAACTTAAGTGACTGATTAAAAGCAAATATTAAATAATCCAACCTTAGGCTCTCCAACGCCATCATAGAAATAACACTACTAAGGACACTATGGGTCTGAGACCAGTTTCCCGAAATAGAGTTACTATAAATAGCAATTGCTAAAAATAGTAAGTACTCACCGAATATCAAATTGGCCAAAACATTAATGCTCATCGGACAACTACCACAAACTGCCCAAACAGGAAACCCTACACTGCACTGTCGCCCGGTCCAGTTTCTAAATATAGTACTTACTAAAAATAGTAAGTGTGTCAAAACCAAACTAGTCCAAAGAAGGACATCAAAAATGGGGACATTATAGAATCTTTGGTTGAAATTTTCAAAAAAAGAAAAGTGGGTGTTCTTACAACTATGCCTCAAGAACCACACCAAGCAGAGAGAGGCAACTAAAATCAAAATTTCTAGGGTATTTACTCCTAACTGATATCAGCAAAGAACCTTCTTGATGTGGAGGCAAGACTACTGGATTTCTGTATTTACTTCTTGTGGTCTTAGTTCTGTGTTACTGACTTTTTATGCAAATAAAATCTATGTTTATTAGAATTTTCAAATTTCCAACGGTGGGCATTTTCAGTTTTCTATTTTGGTAATTTAGTGAAATGCAATGGTGAAAGCCAGAAAAGCAAAACTAAAATCTGTCATGTCCAATAACTGTCTCTGCAAAAGGCATGCTCAGACCCATTACTTCTTGTGATCTGAAAGTAAGCAATACCTAGCCTATTACGCTGTATACTTATAGACTACAACATCCTGTTGCTGCATCATTGCTTTGTCCCAACTCCGTCAACCTGCCGCTTCTTTGCTTATAAGGGTGTTTGTTTTGTTTCCATGCTTCTCTATTAGCTAAGTCCCATCAACATCTCTAGTAGTAGCATTTATAAAGTTCCATATATAATACTTCTATTACGAATATGAGGGAGAGAGATGCACTAGGCCTCAAGAACCACACCAAGTAGAGAGAGGCAACCAAACGGTATCTGTTTTGTTTCGATGCTCCTCTATTAGTAAAGTCCCATTTGCAATCTAAGTGTATCTATTCTAGATAGATATATATAGAACCATGAGTTCACCACAGCCTAGCATTTCAAAAATCAATGATACCCATTAAGGGAATATGTACCTTAATCAGGCAATTACAGAAAAACAAACATTACTTTAACTAAGTATCAATCCATTTTTAGAATCTACACCGAGAGCGAGGGAAAGAATCAATACATCATTATGGCCTCATATTTCAAATGTTGGGAAATCCACTGGGGTATTTGCCCTTTTCCACCAACTGTACATTCATTTAATCACAGTGGCCATGTTCCTAAATAACAAAATATCAGAAGTTCAAAATAAAAAGATGAAACTCGTTATTAAAAAAATGAATTTGGAAAAAAATAAAAGAAGATAACCACGTCCATTCCTTCTAATCAAATATCCAAAGCATGTATAACTTTAACTCGTAATTTTTAATGAATAACAAACTTTTGCATATGCAATGAGAAACATGTTAAAAACCATAAGCTTTTAATGTCCTCGCGTTTTAACAATTAAGGATAACCATTCACTGCACCTGCTATTATCACCGAACTCCAAAACTCAACTATTCGTTTAAATGTAACCGTCCAGATTTTTACATATGTACATATAACAAATGAGAAAATCAAAATATTCAGTCTTTAAAAACTTTTAAAATACCAATGTCTTCGCTCTGCCACTGAGGATCCAGATCCTCCTGAGAAACCTTAGCCCACCTGAAGCCCCCCTCCTTCATCGCCTTAAAGCATTCAGTAGTTCCATAACGAAGTTCATATGCCAATAAAATCTGGGTATGCCCATCACTGATATGCCTTAGAGTTTTGCACAAAGCAGGCATAGAATTGGCATCATACAACAAGTCAGACATAAGAACATAATCCACAGGTTGTGATAAGCCTAAATCTGAAAAAGAACAATCTTCCCCCCATATCAATTCTTTCGCTGTAACCTTATCTGCAAGGTGATTTTTATCTATATTGTTTTGCAGGCCTGGTAAGAGTGGGAGAAGGTCTGTTAATATCACATTGGCTCCTAAGAGGGCTGCTGTAAGGCCTGGAATGCCTGTGCCTGCTCCTAATTCTATTACAGTTTTCGCATTGAATGAGGAAGGAGGCCAGGTGGGTGTGGTCAAATAATATGCCAGGACCAGAGAGCAGTCCCATGTCCAGCAACCTGCTGCTTCTTTTCCTGTTAGTGGATCTGTTATGTTTTCATGCTCCTCTATCAGTAAAGTTCTGTTCGCAATCTCCAGTTCTCTGGTGATACCCATAGTACTGTTCTGGAGAACAATTTGTTTTAGACGTAAATTTTATGGGCTAATGTCAAGCGGGCTACAATCCCTACAACTCAAAACCCACAAGCTCGAAATATCGAAATTCTGGGGGTGTAACTTATCGGGCGTTTGTTACAAAAATTGGGAATTGATTCTAAAGAGTACTAATAATTTAGTTGAGGAATCTGCAAGGTTTCCTTTATAAGTTAGGGAAATGTGTCAATTGCTGCCTATGATTTAATTGTTGTTTACTTCTTGTTCACCGATTCCAATAACTCTTTATATTTCGTAGATGTCTAAATTTGACACTTAAT
>VDFB02379711.1:84229387-84417373 GCA_007258455.2 Sequoia sempervirens | reverse complement strand
ATATGTATGTATGTATGTATATGTATATGTATACATATACATATGTATATGTATACATGTATATATATGTATATGTATATGTATGTATATATGTATATATATGTATATGTATATGTATGTATGTATGTATATAGATATATATTTATATATGTATTTATGTATGTATGTATATATATGTATGTATATATATATAAGCAATAATATGTCATGGTTTTCTCCCAAAAGGATTTCCATGCAAATTGTGTGTTCTCATTGTGTACTTAATTTCTAGATCTTGCACATGTCTAGTTGATGTAATTAATTGAATTTGAAAAATAAAAGATTAATAGGTACTGATTCACCCACCTCTCAGTATCCTGTGTGCTCATCACTTTACAATGTTATTTATCTCTAAAAAAAGTTATTTTTACATGTAACTAATATATGAACTCTATATTTAATACAAAATATATATTAGAAACCCTTATTTCACTTCACACTTAACACATTTTCTATATAAATAAAGATTATTTCATTTCCTCTCCTTCAATTTTAGTTAAGTGCAAAGAAATTCACTTATTTTTTATTACCAAACTATGAATGTTGGCCTAAAATTGTTTTCTCCAATGCTGAAAATGCATTTAATGTTAGAAATAGAAAAGTGTGATGCTAATATCTTCAATTTTGAATGCCACTCAACATGTTCTCACTTTCCATCCAAATCACCAAGTGCATAGCAATATAATCTCACACCAAAATCATGCCAAACGGTGTTATAATGTATATATTTCAAGCTAAATGCATGCCAAACAACAAACTAAGCCACCATAATTCATTTTTCCTCTTCTATCACTCCTTAAGGAGATTTTAATATACTATTTAAATATTTTCAATAAGTAAAATGTTTTGCATGTAAATTCTACACACCTCACACAAATTTTACTACCACATTTCAATATTTTTAAACAAATAAAATGCTACAAGTGGATGAATAATATGGTTGGGTGCAAAAATTATGGTTGGGTACAACTATTTCTATCCAATTTTCTAACACCTCCTCATGCCTCCTTGTCATGCCAATGCAAAAATAATTTGAAATGAACATTCAAAGAGTCAAAAACTCAGTGTTTTATTCATCCTCTTAAAATTGATACTAGATTGGAAAGTTATCTTCACTGCTATGCTATCAATAAAATCAAATAGCCATCAAATAAAAACCTTTGCATGTGGTTCACACTACTAGTTTCTATTATCATCACAATTAAATATCCATAAAGGTCTCACAGGAAACCTACTATGATATCATAATGAAACTCACAAATTAAAATAGAAATATATTGATCTCTCACTGATAGAAAAAAAATTTACACCTAATGACTTATAAAAGTATTTTTTTTATTTTCATAAGTATCTTCCTATGAGAAATATAACTTATTAACTACTAGAATTTATTTATTATAGTTGAAATGGTGGAAAAGTGAAATCCTATCCCTTTTTCTCTAACAATAAGATTTGGCATCTCTTCCGTGATTTCATTAATTGAAAGGGAGGAGATGATCTGATATGATTGTGAATGGGCGTTTGATGGATTTAGACAAGATATATAGTTGACTTATAGCTTAAAAGGTGAGTCAACCTACCCATGACAAAATTTGAAATGACCTTAATTATGAAATATAATGATCAATTGACCTAATTATGCAAATAACTATTCTAATGCAAAAATAGCAGATCTATAAATTTACAAGAAAATTAAAACTATAGAAATAGACTAAGCAATAAATTGTTCACCTGTGGTACAAATTTGAGCCTGATTTTTTAGGACATTTTCTCTGGGGGCACCACTGTTCTTGTTGACCAACTTTAGATTTGTTTTTGCAGTCCTCGAGAGCCAAAACAAATCTTTTGATTTCCTCTTGTTGGACTATTGGATCACTGTCAGATATTTTTGTAATTGACTTTTTGTGAGTTTTCAAGGTGTACATTTTTTATTGCAAAAATGAATAATTGATCTTCAAACTTCTTTCAATCCTCTTCAGACCTAAAACCTACACATTCAAAGAGAGGAAAGGTTGTACCATTTAGGGGTTTGCCTTAGTCAAACCCCATGTTAGTGTTTCCACTTCCACAATAGCTATTTCAATGATAAAAGACCTATCCTTTTGAGGGATAGGATTAAATGATAAAATGGAATGATGAATCAACAAGTGTTACAACTCACCACCCTTTAATGGCTTCCTTGAAGGATAGAAGTCATGCACATCTACTCAAGGCTTGGATCTTTCTTGATTTAATTTCTTGGAGACTTACAAAGGGGTTAGCCTTCATAAACAATGATAACATGAACATACATAAAATCACATAAGATTTGACATGTTGCCTGGATCTTGAATTGCTCAAATAAATCACCGAAATATTGCTCTTAACTTGCTTGATAATGCTCTTGGTAATAATTCTTGCTAGATGGATTTGAAATGATGTAATAACTAGGTATTTATATGCAATTATTCTAATTTCCCACAAATTAAATCTTGATAGATGACAATGGATATTTGAATTTCAAATAATAAAAGGGTCCTTTTGACATATTTGAATTTGGAGCCAAAATAGAGGTACATACGCGTCCTAGGTGTCAATGTCCTAGAACTTATTTTCAGGATTTTCATAGTCAAGGCCAAAATATTAAATGAATTCATTTGTTTTCTTTTCCAATTTGTGTGTAACGTTTAAAATGAGCTATGGAATGCATAATTTAGTAAATTAGGTGTTCAATTAAGTCCTATAACTTAAGAGGGAGAAAAGCATAGTGTGAAATTGTCAAGGGTAATAATTTATGATGCTACATTTAGCCCCCACTTTAGTGAGAGTATAAACTTATGCTTAGACTCACAATAAAGTAGAAAATACATCAAGAGGGGTTTAATTTTCCAAATGTTGAAGAGATGATGCAGGAGCATCAACTTCCAATTTTGGTTTGCATTTTAAATTTCAGTTTGATGTTTTGTCTTGGCTTGCAAATTTTGGCTTGGGTTGGTAATAAAGGTATGGTGGTTTTAAAAGGAAATTTGAACTTTACAAAGCAACATCCATACATCCATTTGGAGATAGGAAAGCATATTGGATATGCAAAATAAAATCGAACTTCAATATAACCCCACGATTGATAAGGAGACAACATATATATGTTAAAACAAAAAAATGAAACCTTGAGAGAGAACCCATGTGAGAAGAAAGTGATATATGAAAAATGAAATGAAACTCTCATAGGGGCTGCATAGTTGAAGGAAAGAAGTATTGCATGCAATTAAAAAAAAAGCAAGAAGACTGCATCGAAGGAAGGAAGTGTGGATGGGTGTGGCAAGTGTAGGAAGTGAGAACAGTTATAGGGGTGTGGAAAAGACTAGGCACAACTACAAGAGCATGGGAAAATTACCTCTATAGTAATGCATTTCAGCTAAACTAAGAAACTCTACATTTTTATCTACAAAGGATTTATTGTAATTTCTATGTTGTTGCTTTTTATTTCCAACAAAAGATGAGTTATTGGACATGGTAATTTTGTCTTGTTGTGCAACTCTGTAAGGAGGCATGGAGTTGGTTTTGTTCTCACAAAATTCTTTGCTAATAATAAACTATGGTTTTCATAGTCCAAAATCATTTGAACTTCTAGCCTATCTTTACTTTTTCTTATTGGTTGCAAGAATGGAGGAATTGAAAATTTCAAATTGTGAATTTATCTCTTTACTTGGTTGTATGGTTGTGTGGGTTTTTGTTAGCTCTCATTTTCCTTGTGGGGAGTGTTGGGATAGTTTTTTGTGTTAATTTTTTATTCCCATTCTCAACTTGTGTTCTTGTATGGTTATTAATTGTAGCATGTAAGAAAACAAATCAAATATATTTTTTTGGATTGGATTTTAACTCTAAACTATCAATTTTTGGTATCAGCAAGTTATTGAGCAGGGTAAAGTTTGGCAAGATGCCACTGAGAAGAATGCCAATAGGAGGTGCCAGAAGAGGCATGGATGAAGGGATTCTTGAATTATTACAAAATCTTATAGAAGGAATGGATTCCATGGAGCAGGCATAGAGGAGAGGATTACCTACTAGAGATATAAGTGGCAATGAACAAGAGGAGCAGCAAGACAGAAAAGAGTTGGTTCATGGAGGAGAAGAAGAACCTAATGGGGTTGAAATGAGATTATTGAGAGTAGTCATGGGGGTTGGTCCAAGTTTAGGATAGAGGTTCCCACTTACTTAGGAAGCCTCAATGGAGAGGAAGTCATTGATTGGATCAATGAGCTTGGTAGGCAACACTGCTATGTGGTGGGATTATGTTCAGACAAAAATAAGAAAGAAAGAAAAGGAGAAGAAAACTTCTTGGGATAGAATGGTTGCCAAATTGAAAGCCAATTTCCTTCATAGAGACTATCAAACTAATCTATTCAAAACATTACAAAACCTCAAATAGAAAGAGATGAGTGTGAAATAATATACAAAGGAGTTCTACAAGCTTGTGATTTGGTTAGGGCATAGTGAAGAAGATATGGAGAAGTTATCTAGGTACCTCAATGGATTGAGATATAATTTTCTAGATGAATTGATTATTTTGTCACCTAGGACTCTTGAGGAAGCATATCAATTAGCTATTAAAGCAAAGAAGAATCTTATGAGAAAGAAAAATGAGCAAGGAAAAGGTAGAGTATAGGGAAAAAGAGGAAGAGGGAAGCACTCTAATAGAGGATATCAACACCGTCAAGGTGAAGAAGTAGGAAATTCTAGTGGAAAAGCTAATCCAAAGAGAGGAGGTTTCCAAAATAGAGGAGGAAGGCCATTTGGTAGAGGAAGTTGCCAAGGAAGAGGGAGAGGCTTTCCTAGCAAGTGCTTTGATTGTAACAAGTTTGGTCACAAGAGTTGGGAGTGTTTTGAGTTTACACAACAAGGCCACATGAGGCCTGAGAGGAGTAATTAGATTGTACAAGCTGATAAAGAGCGTGTAGAATCACCTTCTCATCACTTGGAAGAACTTGAGATAGGAGAGTCTTTTTTGTTGAAAAGAGTATTGTTGAAGCCACCAAAGGAGTGTTGATGTAAATAGGTTTTTTACCTATCTAGTCATTAGTAGGTCATATTTACATGTTAATTTTACTTAGGTCCTAGGAGGGAATATTTCTAGAAGGTTTTAGTTGTCATAAGATCTTATCTTATATTTTGAATTTTAACACATGTGTCCTAGGTAGTTATGATATGTTGTCACATAACATAGGATTAAGACACTTGTCATAATCCTGTTTAATCCTATGTATCACCTTGGCTATACAACCAAGTGGTCTTATGTGTAAATCAAAAATTCTATTAGATTTAATTTCATCACAATATTGAGCATTACATATTGATCTCTCTTGTTCCTTCATGAAGTTCCTAGATCTTGGGTAGCTATAATCTTCATACAAATATTGCATAGTGTAGTGTTATTTTATACCAACTTTTACATGGCATTAGAGAAATTTGAGTTCCTTTAGTTAGTCTATTAGGAGATCTTGAGTGCAAATCTTGTATTTTCTTGAAACACTGAGTATGATCTTCTCTTGCATCTTTGGATGATCTAGAGAATCAGAAAGGTGTGATAGAAATACCAGATTCTAAGGGGTTTCCTCCTTTGGATTTTCATTGAACTTCTATTTTGGGAGCTTTTTGCATCAAATCTAAGCTCACCATTGCATCCAAATTGTTTGAGAAATTCATTTTTTTCCTTTTGCTTCGTCCAAATCGGACATATGAGGCCAAATCTATGAGGGTTTGAAGTTGAAGTGTGGTTGTCAAATCTTGAAGGTATCTACAACTTGGAGCATTTTGGGTTAAATCTAATCTTTCCATCACTTCCAAGAGGCCCAGAACCCCAAGATTTACTGTCAATTTGAGAAAATCCGAGCACTTTTCCTCAGGCCTCAAAAAATTTCCCCCATTTGGTCATATGGTCGCCACTAATGCACAAGATGTACAACTCTTGTCAAAAAAACTTCATCATCATACACACAAGTGAAAAAATAATATTTTTTTGGCTAGAAAAATATTTTTTGGTTTTCCTAAATTTTAATTTAAAATTTAAAATTCAAAAAACAAAAAAAAGAAAAAGAAAAAGAAAAATTACATATTTGTGCATTGCAGACGTACAATTTGTGCAGCACTACAAGTATAGCTCGGCCCTCCATTTTCCACGTTGCATGTTGGAAGTGAGCCACATGGTCATGCAAGCCCACTTCAACTTTAGCACAGTCGATTGGGAGACAAACCAAAAAAATTTGAATATTCTACTGAATCATCTAAAGATTCCTTCCGCTAAAGATTTAGTCAAGCAGTATTCTAGGGAAAAGAAAATTTTGATCGCAGACAAGAATATTCAATAGTGACAGCCCAGACCATCAATTTTAAGATAGCCTACTACTAACATCATCACTAAGTTAGCATTGATGTCAGCAGGGTTTAAAAATTTTGGCCCCCCTCTCTAATGCAATTTTCATTTCAAAGGGCAATTTTCAAATGCTCATAACTTGGTCATCTTGACTCCTTTTTCAGTGCATTTTTTTTATTTGGCGTAGAATTTCACGCTCTACATAGTGCCGCAATTGGTTTCTAATTTTGGTGCCTTTTTTTTTTAAATTGCATATTCTCATAGGTATTGTTGAGTTGCTCTAATTTTTAGAACTTTTGGGGCTCCATTCTTGCTCCTACAATAACATTTTTGGGTGAATTTTTTTGAAAGTGCATATTTCTTGTGTACTTTACAATCGTGTAATCATATTGATCCCATTCTATATAAAAAATTACTTTAAGCTTGAGGAGAAATTTGGCCGTGTGTATGCACTAAGATCAATTCCACTTTGTTGTTGTTGGCAAGTGCAACCTATAATCCCACTAAGTCTAAAGTGTCAAATCATATATTTCTTGGGGGGTTTCTTGATTGAGTAATTTGGGGATGTAATCTTCTAATTGTTGATTGCTTTTTGTTTCTTGGTTTGTGTTCTTGTAATAGGGAAATATCAATTTAATCTCATAACTCCATATAATTATGCTACATGGAGATAATCAGTATGGAAATATCTCATGGGAAAGGGTCTAATAGGTCATCTAAAGGGAACCATTTCTCATCCCGTTGATGCTAAAGAATTGGCAAGATGTGAGATTGATTGTGAGAAAACACTTGGATGCATATGTTCATTAGTCTTAGTTGATTTACAATTTCATGTTGAATCATGGAAAACACCTAAAGAGGCTCAAGAGTTTTATTAAGAAATTATATGATAAAACAGATAAGATTAAGGGATATCCAATTATTAATGATTTTATGAATCTTGATCCTAAAATTTTTCACATCCAAGACTACATCTCCAAGGTTAAACAACTAAGAACACATCTAAAATATTGTAGCATTGATAAAGAGGACTTGCAAATGATTCTAAATGTGTTAACCAAGCTTGGTCCTAAGCATTCAGTGTTTTTTCCTAGCTTTTATACCCATCAAATTTCTATGGGAGAATCATATTTTGATCCTAAGTTTGATGACTTTACAAATCTCCTAATACAAGAGGAAGCTAATTTAATGAACATGGATCTAATAAATTCTTCCAAGTCACAAGCATTGTTGGCTAGTGAGTCTAAGGTACATAAAGAATCAAGGAATATTGATAAGAACAAAAAGAAGAAAAAGAGCAAGCCACATAAAAAATCAAAATCCTCTCCCTCTAAAGGGGAATCATCTAAGAAGGAGAAGCCTACATGTGCATATTTCAAGAAATCAAGGCATCATGAACACCAATATTATTCAAAACAAATTGATGAGTTGAATCATCTTCGTAAGAAGCATCAAATCATTGTGCCTTCAACATCAAGGGGTTCATCATCTTATTCTTCCTCAAAGTCTGATAAACATAAGAGGAAAGAACTTGTTGGATTTATAGATTCTAAGTTAGAAAGATGGGTACTTGATTCAGGAGCCTCACATCACATGGCTTCATCACAAAGTATTTTCTCTTCATTTGAGACTTGTTCACCACCACCAATCCTAATGGATAACAACACATATGTGCATGTTTGTGGGAAGGGATCCATTGACATGGATGACAGAGCATTCAATGATGTTCTTTGTGTGCCTTCATTGTCAAAAAATATCATTTCTATCTATTAGATCACACATGACGGAGCAGGAAAGAGTGTTGAGTTCACACCAGATTCTATCATAATCTTGGGTTTGCATAGCAGAGATATAGTTGCAGTTGGGGAGGTTGATCACCAATCTTGAGTCTACACCTTCTCAAATTTTCTCCTACTATTGATTAGACAAATTTTCACATTGAGGCATCTAGTGTGGACACTTTTGAGGAGATTCAATATGGTCATTTGAATCTTGGTATTGTTTCATCCACTAAGGATCTAGTGACATGTGTTGATATTCCATCTCCTTCATCTACTATTGTACCTAAGGATACTTGTGTTTCCACATTTTTGGTTCCTTTTGATTCAGTGCAATAGGACACATATTGTCTTACATAAATGGCTACTTGGGATGAGAACTTGATAGACATTATTGGTTTATTTTGTGAATCCTACATTTCAAATTTTGGAGACATCATTGATTGCATCCATCTTCTCTTTGATGGGGATGATCCTTCTACAGTTTTTGCAATCGAACACTTTGACCCTCTTTTTCATTCTCTACATGATCATTCTTTACAATTTGACATGAGTTTGGATTCTTTTGGACAACATTTGGAGGAGGCTTATTTATCTTTAGAGAAGGTATTTTTCTCTTTGTATTGTGTTCTACAACCATTTCTAGGAGATTCTAGATTGTCTTCTTTGACTGTGTGGCCTTGTATTTAGAGTGTGACAACTTTCGACATTGGCATGGAGACACTTGAGCATTATTCAAAGACATCACACATCATCCTTCTTCGTACATATTCCTTTCAAGAATGGGAAGATATCTTGAATACCATCTTGTTTTTGTTCTTCCTAAGGGGAGGAACGTTGTTTGACGCTATTGGATCGTCTTCAACATTCAATGTTGAGCTTCTACCATCATTGCAAGAGACTCAAAATTTAGGAGGTCTATATGGTCTCTCTTCTTCTTCTCTCTTATGGGGGGGGTATTTTTCCTTGAAACGGTTTTTTTCCTTCTCATGCATCATTGGGAGTGTTTCATTTTCATCTCTCTTTGAGGGATGATTTTTGTCCCACGGGGTTTTCTCCTTTTCTCTATTTGTGAGAGATTGCATTTGCATTTGTACATGGGTACCTAACATGGCCTCGTAATCAGGACCCATCTTTGTGTTATTTGCATAATAATTAGCTACTTCCTAAGTTACACTTAAGGGGGGTGTTGGTGTAAATAGTTGTTTTACCTATCTAGTCATTAGTAGGTCCTATTTACATGCTAAGTTTACTTAGGTCCTAGGAGGGAATCTTTCTAGAAGGTGTTAGTTGTCATAAGATCCTATCTTATCTTTTGACTGTTAACACATGTGTCTTAGGTGTTGGTATGTAGCGATTAATCATGCAAGCACTGTACACTCGTAACAAGAAATGGGCTTCGGGGTATCGCCTCGAAAAAAAAATCATTAACACATCAAGTTTTTTCGCATTGACACATCAAGGTTTTTTCTCGTTGAAATGTCAAGGTTTTCCCATTAACACGTCAAATGAAAAAAGACCTTGTAAAACCATAATTCTATAAGGTTCCAAAAGGCTTGTTATAAGTGGTTGGGATGTATGTTGTGGTATGGTGTTCACGAAATTGTAATCTTTTTTGCACTAGCTAATAAAATCATTGGATGGCTAAGTTTTTGTGGATGTAGGCCATATTGGGTGAACCACGTTAAGTTATGTGTTGATCTCTTTTTTGTTATTCTTCATTGTTATTTCTAGGTTATTTAGTCTAATATAATTATTAACGTATATTGCTCCAATCAACCTAAACTTGAACACTAGGTAGTTATGATATGTTGTCAAATTGATGCAGGAGCATCTAGTGGTGTAAGGGCAATCTTGCATCACCCATAAATAGTTAAATTTCAAGTTTCTCAGTTTTTAGATGTTTTTACTTTTTTGGATACCCTTTTCATCATAATAAAATTCCCAATTTACGATTTTTTATTTTCTATTCCTGGGTTGAAAGATATTGCAGTTTTAGTTTCCCATATTTGCACCTTGAAAATCTTACGAGTTAGATTTGAGGCACTTAGAGTTCCCAAAACGGCCCCAAAACTTTCCAAAATTGGCGTAGAAATTTTGAGCGCGTTATTGACTTTGAGACCTTTCCAACGGTTCAAACGGTTCGCGAATCGAGTCCCAGATCAAAAGTTATGGCCTCGGAAGTTGGCACACTTTCTAGAAGATACAATTGCAAATGTTCTTTTGAAATTTGAACTTCAAGTTGTAATTTTTCGGCGCCAAACTGCCTAAACTCAAATTTGAATGTTTTTTTGGCTCCAAACTAAAGAGGAGCTCTATTTATGGGCATGTTTCTAATTTTTGGGTAACTTTTTTTTGGGGACGAGCTCGCATATTGCGAAAGGGTGATTTTGTAGCATTCTGTAACTTGCATGTGTTGTAGAACTTGGGAATTTGAGATCCTTTGCATGTAAGAAGCTCCATTTTCTGAATAATAAAATTATTCTCTTATTTGTGGGTTATTTTCTAGGTCTCGGGTTGGGCCCTCATCAAGTGGTATCAGAGCGGGTTTTCTTGAGTGTGTGGACAGATCGTCGATCATGAGGCAGTTTGCACCAAGACTGTGGTTGTGGGTCGAGGTCAAGAAAGATGCCTCCAAGAGTGATGCCTAGTAGGCATGGTGGTTCCAGAGGTGGTCAAGGTGACAGAAATGTTGGTGGAAGAGATGCACTGGCAGCCCTCCAGAGACAGATTGATGCATTACAAGAGCAGTTGAGAAGAGGGTTAAGCCCAAGGGAGGAAAGTGAGGATGAAGGAGAGGAAGAAGGCTCAAATGTAGAAGAGGAAGAAGAAGCAATTGATCAAGACCAAATACGGCTAATAAGGGCCATTTCGAAGATCGGGAAAAGACCCAGAGCATAAGTCCCCAGTTAATCCGGAAGTCTGAACCTGGAAGAGTTGATCGACTGGATCAACAAGCTAGAAGAATATTTTGAAGTTTGTGAAAATGAAGCTGAAGGACCATGCCAGTATTTGGTGGAAAGAGGTCCAGTTGGAAAGAAATCAAAGAGGAAAAGGAAATATCACCAGATGGGATCACATGGTAGAGAAACTAAAGAAGCAGTTCATACCAGTGGACTACGAGTTAGATTTGTTGAAGAAATTGCAAGGGTTGAAGCAAGGAAGCAGATCTGTGAAAGAATATACTGAAGATTTTCACAAGATAATCATCAGAACGGGTCACACAAATTTTGACCAAGCATTCAAGGAGGATTTAAGCCTAGTCAGAATGACCACCATTGAGGATGTGTATCAATTTGCTTTGAATGTGGAAGAGAAGCTAAACAAAAGATTTGATGGCAAGCAAAAAGGACGAGGAGGTCAAAGTGGAAGGGGTAGTGGAAGACCTTCGTGAATCAAATGATGATGAAAAGAAAAGTGAAGATGTGGGTACCACCGAAGCCAAAGGAATGAAAACTTCTACTACCCTCGGATCAAAACAGTGGTGATCAAAGAGGTAGAGGACAAGGGAGATATGGACAAGGATCTGGAAGAGGTGGTTTCAAAGGAACGTGTTTCCAGTGTGGTGAAGAAGGGCATCGAGCCTATGAATGTCCATAACACCAAGGAAGGGTAGACAAAAGGCCAAAAGGTCATGGAAGGGTTACGCATGCGATGAGGAGGCTCAATCTGAACATTCAGATGATGCTGAAAGGGGAGAATCCCTAGTGATTAGGAGAGCCCTGACATAGGAAAAGGAACCAAAATAGAGGAAGAATCTATTTCGCATTGGTGCAAGTGTGAAGGAAAATGTTGTGATGTCATTATTGACGGTGGGAGCACCAATAATATGGTGTCAAAGAGATGGTCACAAAGTTGAAGCTAAGAGGGAAAGGCACCCACATCCATATCGATTGCCCTGGTTGCAGAAAGACCACAAAGTTTTGGTCAATGAGCAGTGCCTAGTAAAGTTCAAGATCGGGAGTTACCATGATGAGGTACTCTATGATATCATCCCCATGGATGCATGTCACATGTTGTTGGGGAGGCCATGGTAGTTCGATAGGCGAGCTATACATGATGGCCATGCAAACACTTATTCCTTGATAAAGGATGGGGTTCGTCACAAGTTGAAACCCCTGAAGGAGACCGAAGAAAAGGTATGCAGTAGTGCTAGAATTTGTTATGTAGATGGAAGAAAATTTTTAGAAGGTATGAAGCATGAGCATGTGTGTTATGCATTGATTCCTAGAGTGAGTAAGGAGGATAGTGAGAAGGTTCCAGAAGAAGTTTCTGGGATGTTGGATGAGTTTCGGATATTGTTTCTGATAATGTACCAGGGTTTACCACCAATAAGGAAGATCAGTCATCAGATTGACTTGATTCCTGGAGCCAATTTGCCAAATAAGGCAGCTCATAGAATGACTCCAGCAGAAAATGAGGAGTTGAACAAACAAGTTCAAGAGTTGTTGAGAAAGGGTTTGATATGGGAGAGTTTGAGTCCATGTGTGTACCCAGCACTAGCACCAAAGAAGGATGGGGAGGGAGGATGTGTACAGATTCCCGAGCCATAAACAAGATAACAATCAAGTACAGATTTCCCCTGCCAAGGATGGATGACCTGATGGACTGTTTGAGTGGAGCTCAGTACTTCACAAAAATTGATCTAAAGAGTGGATATCACCAGATCCAGATTCGAGAGGGAGATGAATGGAAGACTGCCTTCAAGACCAAAGAGGGCTTGTATGAGTCGTTAGTCATGCCTTTTGGGCTAACCAATGCACCGAGCACATTCATGCGGCTCATGAACGAGGTACTAAAAGAATTTCTGGGAAGTTTTGTTATTGTGTATTTAGATGATATTTTGATTTTCAATAAGACATTGGATGAGCATTTGATACATATTCGGAGAGCCTTTGAGAAGTTAAGAGAAGAGAAACTGATTGAATCTTGAAGAAGTGCAGTTTTGTGAAGAGGGAGTTAGTGTACTTGGGGTTTGTTGTCTCAGCAGAAGGTCTCAAGATGGACCCAGAGAAGGTGAAGGCTATTTTGGAATGGCCTACCCCAAGAACTGGAGGTGAGATCTTTCCATGGTTTGGCTAGTTTTTATAGCAATTTCATTAGAAACTTCAGTAGTATTTATGGACCCCTGACTGAAACAATGAGAGGGGATAGAAAAGAATTCAAGTGGAGCAGTGGAGCGGAAAAAAAATTTGAACTGTTGAAGCAGAAGGTGACAGAGCAACCTGTTCTAGCCCTCCCAGATTTCAACAAGGTGTTTCAGGTGGATTGTGATACTAGTGGTTGTGCCATTGGAGTAGTGTTGAGCCAAGAAGGTAATCCCATTGCCTATTTTAGTGAAAAGTTAAATGATTCCAAGAGAAAGTATTCTGTATATAATCAGGAATTTTATGCAATAGTTTAAGCATTAAAGAAATGGAGACATTATTTGTTGTTGAAGGAATTTGTTCTATATTTTGATCATTGGGCCTTGTAGTACCTAAATAGTCAGGGAAAATTAAATCAGAGGCATATGAAATGGGTAGAGTTTTTGCAGAGTTATACCTTTGTTTTGAAACATAGGAGTGGGAAGTCAAATAAGGTTGCAGATGCCTTAAGTAGTAGGCATACATTGATGACAAAGATGTAAATTGAAGTGGTTGGGTTTAATGAACTTAAGACACTGTACGTAGAAGATCCTGATTTTGCAGAGGCTTGGAAAGCTTGCAAGGAACCTGTTACAGTGGACAGGACAAGGTGGTTGGATTTCATAATCCAGGATGGCATGTTATTTAAGGGAAGTCAATTGTGTATCCCGAGGAGTTCCATGAGAGAGAACCCGATAAAGGAGAAGCATAGTGGAGGAATGGCAAGACATTTTGGTCTGGATAAGACCATTGCCATTATCGTGAGCATTATTATTGGCCTCAATTGTCACAGGATGTGAAGAAGTTTGTACAAAGTTGCAGGGTATGTCAAATGGCTAAAGGAGTGAGTAGAATACAGGCTTATATCAGCCCTTACCTGTACTAGAGAGGTCGTGGGAAGATATAAGTATGGACTTTGTTCTTGGTTTTCCAAGGACACAACGAGGGAATGATTTAGTCTTTGTGGTGGTTGATAGGTTTTCAAGATGGCACATTTCATTCCATGTCAGAAGACCCATGATGCAGTCCACATTGTTGACTTGTTCTTCAAAGAGGTGGTGAGGCTACATGGTCTACCAAAGAGTATTGTTTCAGATCATGACACCAAATTTGTGGGGTACTTTTGGAGGACCTTGTGGAAGAAGCTGAAGACAGAGTTGAAGTTCAGTTCTACACACCATTCACAAATAGATGGGCAGACAGAGGTTGTTAATAGGAGTCTAGGTAACCTACTGAGATATTTGGTAGGAGATAAACCCAAGGGATGGGACTTGATCTTGCCCCAGGCAGAATTTTCTTACAACAATTATGTCAACAGAAGCACTAGTAGATCACCATTCCAGATTGTGTATGGAGGTAGCCCTAGAACAAATCCAAAATTGAGGAAGATAGACCAAGAGAAGAAAATAAGTGCCGAAGCCGAAAATTTTGTAGAACACATCAAGGATATACATGAGAAGGTAAGAGAACATATTAACAAGATGAATATATAAGGCTAAGGAAGATCAGAAGAGGAGGTATAAAGAGTTTCAGATTGGTGATGAAGTGATGGTCCACTTGAGGAAAGAAAGGTTTTCAATGAGAACATATAACAAATTGAAGATGAAGAAGTTTGATCCCTGTAAAATTTTGAAGAAGCATGATTCAGGGAATGCATATGAGGTAGAGTTGCTAGATGGATTCAACATTTCCCCTGTGTTCAACATTTCAGATTTGACAAAGTATCATGAAGGTGGCACAGAGGAAGTACCAACAATGGAACAGTGTGGGATTCCAGCACCTACTTTAGAAAAGGAGGAGATTGAAGAAATCCTGGATAGTCGTGTGGGAAGGAGTACCAGGAATAGGCAGTATGAAGAATATCTGGTGAAATGGAAAGGAAGGCCTATTGAAGATTCATTCTGGTTGCCTAAGGTAGAGGTCGACCATTTGGGTTTTCCTCCACCATCTGAGATGTGACGGGGTCACTTCTAAAATTACCCTAGGTGTCTGATGCAGGAGCATCCAGTGGTGTAAGGGCAATCTTGCATCACCCAAAAATAGTTAAATTTCAAGTTTCTCAGTTTTTAGATGTTTTTACTTTTTTGGATACCCTTTTCATCATAATAAAATTTCCAATTTATGGTTTTTTATTTTCTATTCCTAGGTTGAAAGATATTGCAGTTTTAGTTTCCCAGATTTGCACCTGAAAATCTTCCGAGTTAGATTTGAGGTACTTAGAGTTCCCAGAATTTCCCTAAAACTTTCCAAAATTGGGATAGTATATTTTGAGCATGTTATTGACTTTGAGACCTTTCCAATGGTTCAAACGGTTCGCGAATCAGAGTTCCAGATCAAAAGTTATGTCCCTAAGAAGTTGGTGCACTTTCTAGAAGATACAATTGCAAATGTTCTTTTGAAATTTGAACTTCAAGTTGTAATTTTTCGGTGCCAAACCACCTAAACTCAAATTTGAATGTTGTTTTGGATCCAAACTAAAGAGGAGCTCTATTTATGGGTGGGTTTCTAATTTTTGGGTAACTTTTTTTTGGGGACGAGCTCGCATATTGCAAAAGGGTGATTCTGTAGCATTCTGTAACTTGCATGTGTTGTAGAACTTGGGGATCTGAGATCCTCTGCATGTAAGAAGCTCCATTTTCTGAATAATAAAATTATTCTCTTATTTGTGGGTTATTTTCTAGGTCTCAGGTTGCGCCCTTATCACAAATGACATAGGATTAAGACAATTGTCACAATCCTAGTTGATCTTATGTCTCACCTTGGCTATATAACTAGGTGGTCTTATGTGTAAATCAACAATTCTATTAGATTGAATTCTACTGCAATATTGATCTCTCTTGTGTTTTCATGAAGTTCCTAGATCTTGGGTGTCTGTAATCTTCAACCAAATCTTGCATAATGTAGAGTTATTCTATACCAACTTATACAAGGAGAGTTAAGAACTAGTGCAAAGAACAATTTTATCCAAGACCAAATATGGGGCTTAAGGTAAGTGTTGCAAACTTATTATTGACAACAGTCATATGGATAATCTTGTGTCAATTGAAATGGTGAACAATCTAGGTCTTACTAGAATTAAACATCCCAATCCATATCAAGTTTCTTGTCTACAAAAAGGGCGTCAGTTATTGGTAGATGAGCAGGGCTCGATAGAGTTTCAGCTAGGTAGTTATAAGGACAATGTTATGTGTGACATCATGCACATGGATTTTTTCCATGTGCTTATTGGTAGGACTTGAAAATTTGATAGGAGATCTATACATGATGGAAGAAACAATACCTACACTTTTTAGAAAGATGGTCAAAATCATATATTGTCACTTTTGAAAGGAGAAGGGAATAATAAGAGTAGCAGTAGCAGCAAGGTTATGTTGGTGATTGGCAAGGAATTTTTGCATGATATGAAAATGGAATAAGTGGGATATTCATTGGTACTCAAGCCTATGGTTTCTCTTACCTCTACTAAGTCGGATGACTTGTCGAATGAGATACAAGACATATTGAAAGAACATATGGATATTGTGGTAGCTTATTTTCCTAATGAGTTGCCTCCATTGAGGAGCATTAGTCACCATCTGAATTTGGTTCTAGGGTCTATCCTACCAAACGAGGTTGCATATAGATTGACTTCCAAGGAGAATGAGGAGATTAAAAAGTAGCTTGAAGAGTTACTGAGAAAGGATTGATAAGGGAGAGTCTTAGCCCGTGTTCTATAACAAAAATCCTAGTGCCCAAGAAAAAAGGTGATTAGAGAATGTGTACAAACTCTAAAGGAATCAATAAGTTAACCATTTGATACAAGTATCCTATTCCAAGGATGAATGATTTAATGGATTGTTTGAGTGATTCTATGTATTTTTTAAAGATAGACTTGAAGAGTGGTTACTATCAAATAAGGATCAGACCTAAGGATGAATGGAAGATAGCATTTAAGACTAATGATGGTCTTTATGAATGCTTGGTTATGTCCTTTGTGCTTACAAATGTACCTAGTACTTTAATGATGCTTATGAATGAAGTTTTGAAACCATTCATAGGGAAGTTTTTGATAGTTTATTTGGATGATATAGTGATTTTTAGCAGGTCTAAGGAGGATCACCTAGAGCACTTAAGGTTGGTTATGACATGGTTGCATAAGGAGAAGTTTTTGATCAATCTCAAGAAGTGCACCTTTATGAAGACTAGATTAGTTTACATAGGTTTTGTGGTATCCAAAGAGGGACTAAAGATGGATAAGGAGAAGGTTAAGGCCATTGTTGATTGGCCAATACCTAGGAGTGCTTGTGAGGTAAGAAATTTTCATGGACTTGCTAGCTTTTATAGGAAGTTTATCAAAAAAATCAGTAGCATAGTTGCTCATATACTTGACACTATAAAAGGGCATAAAAAGTGGTTTGAATGGACTTAAGAGGCTTAAAAATGTTTTAGATTTCTGAAAAAATAAAGTGACTAAACAACCTATACTTGTGTTACCTGATTTTAACAGTCTTTCAAGTAGAGTGTGATATTAGTGGTTTAGCAATAGGGGTTTTCCTAAGTCAATAGGGGAAACTAGTTGCTTATTTTAGTGAAAAGTTAAATGATGCTAAGAAGAAATATTTAGCTTATGACCTTGAGTTTTATGGATTGGTTCAATCTTTGAAGAAGTGGAGCCACTACTTTCTTCCCAAAGAGTTTGTTATCTATACAAATAACCATGCACTCTAATTTATAAACAATCAACACATGTTGAATCAAAGGCATGCAAATTGGGCGGAGTACCTTCAAAATTTAATTTTGTGTTCAAACATAAGAGTGGGAAAGAAAAAAAAGTTGTTGATGCACTAAGTAGAAGTCTATTGCTACTGGAGATTCAAGAAAATAGTGTTGGGTTTGAGAACTTGAGGAAGTTGCATGAAAATGATGTAGATTTTAGAGATGCATATGAAGCTTGAAGTGGTCCTATGTAGAGATAGAGGACCATGGATTGATTTTATATTGCAAGAGGGTTTGTTATTTAAAGGTAATCAGTTGTGCATTCTTAGAGGTTCAATGAGGGAGAATCTCTTGAAGGAGAAACATTGTGGCAGCCTAGCAGGATATTTCTGGAAGGAAATAACTTACCTATAGTTGATTACACATTATTATTGGTCATGAATGTAGGAAGATGTCAAGAGATATGTGGAGAGATATAGAGTATGTTAGCATACAAAGGGTGGCAGTTAAAACACTGGTTTGTACCATCCACTACCTATGCCGCATAGACCATGGGATTTTGTGAGTATGGATTTTTTTGTAGGATTGCCCAGAACTCAAATAGGAAATGATTCTCTTTTTTGTAATTGTGGATAGATTCTCAAAAATGGTTCATTCCATTCCTTGTAAGAAGACTAGTGATGCAACAAATATAGCTAACTTATTTTTCAAATAATTTATGTGATTGCATGATATACCCAAGAGTATAGTATCTTATAGAGACACGAAGTTTGTGGGTCAATTTTGGAGAATGCTTTGGAAGAAGTTAGGCACCCATCTCAGTTTTAGCTCATCTTACCATCTCCAAACGAATGGTCAAACAAAAGTGGTCAATAGAAGTTTGGGTAATATGTTGAGGTGTCTTGTTGGAAACACACCTAGTAATTGGGATATGGATTTAGCACAAGATGATTTTGCATATAATGATTCTCCAAATAGAAGTACAGGTTTGAGCCCATTCTACATTTTTTATGGTATGCATCCAAGAGGTGTATTTGAACTCAGAGATATTGGTAATTTTGAGAGAAGTGTAGATGGTGAGAACTTTGCAAAAGGTATTCATGACCTTCATGAAGAGGTCAAATTACAAATTGAGGGGAAAAACCAATAGTATAATCATTATATTGATAAGAAGTGAAGGGAAGTGCATTTTCAAGTTGGTAATCTCATTTTGGCCCATCTCAAGAAAGTGAGTTTTCTGAAAGGTGGATACAAAAAACTAAAAATAAAGAAGATCAATCCTTGCAAGATTCTCAGAAAAAATTCTACCAATTCTTATGAGATAGCTCTTCCTTTCCATATGGCTATCTCCCCCATTTTCAATGTGGTTGGTCTTTATCCCTACAAAGGCGAGGAAATAGATGGAATAGCAGACGCAAAGCTGATTCAAAGATGGGAATAACAAGTGACCAAGATGGCTCTGATTGACATTGAGTGCATCTTAGAGAAGCAGTTGTTGAAGAAGACCCAAGGTAAGGAATATTTCCAGTACTTGGTTAGATTGAAGGATCATCATTTGGATGATTCCACTTGGTTATTAGTTGTTGAGATCTCCAAATATGGCCATATTGTTGATGACCTCATGAGCAAGAGCTCATGTGATTTTTTTTGTTTCCGGGGGAACCTGATGTAGGAGCATCAAATTCCAATTTGGTTTGCATTTTAAATTTTAGTTTGATGTTTTTCCTAGTGGGAAAAATGTATCAACCTTTAAAATACATAAGGTATCATTGATACATAAGTGTGGTGGGATGCAAGGGGTGCCCTTCATCATTAGGTCCTAGATCTGATAGGCAATATTTTGTTGGCTTGACTTACCCTAGAAGGCAACCCTATTTCATGAGGGCATTGTATTACAACTTTGTAGTGTGATGTATTTTTAGAGTTTGATAGTGGTTGTGTATCCTCTAGATCTCTGGTTGGTGATACTCCTATGAGAAGCTTTCTCTACAAGTATATTATAATCTTTGTGATTTTTGAATAATTTATTGGGTGACTTTTGAAGTGTGTAGTTTTTCTCCCAAAAGGGTTTTCCCTACATAAATCATTGTGTTGTGGTATGCATGACATTTATGTCTATTTTTATTTAAGTTTATGTAACTGTTAAATATTTGTAAAAATTTTGTATTATTCTCCTCTCAAGATTAGTGTAGGAAGTTGTTCTTCTACCTTGGCTTCCTTACATTTTCTTGGCTTTCAAATTTTGGCTTGGCTTGGTAATAAATTCATGTTAGTTTTGAAAGGAAAATTGAACTTTACAAAGGCACAACCATACGTCCATGTGGAGATAAGCAGGCATATTAGATATGCAAAAGAAAATCAAAATTCAATATAAAACCATGGTTGAGAATGACACCATATATATGTTAAAAAAAAAACCTTGAGAGAGACCCTAGATGATAAGAAAGTGATATATGCAAAATAAAATAAAACTATCATAGGGTTGCATAGGTGAAGGAAATTAGTTGCAAGCAGTTAAAACAAAACAAGAAGGTTGCATCAAAGGAAGGAAGTGTGGGTGGGTGTGGTAGGCATAGGAAGTGAGAATAGCTACAAGGGAATGGAAAAGATTGGGTACAGCTATAGGGGCATGGGAAAATTGCTTCTAAAGTAATGCCTTTCAACTAAATCAAGAAACTCTATATTTTGAGTTGTGAAGGATTTATTGTAATTGTTATGTTGTTGCCTTTTATTTCCAACAAAAGAGGAGTTATTGGACATGGTAATTTTATCTTGTTTTGCAACTATGTAAGTTGTCATGGAGTTGGTTTTTTTCTCACAAACTTCTTTGCCAATAATAAACTATGGTTTCCATAATCCAAATCATTTGAACTTATAGCTTGTCTTTAATTTCTGTTATTGGTTGCAAGAATTAAGGGAATGCAGATTTAAAATTGTGCATTTATCTTATTAAGCTTTTGTGGCTACCTGGCTTTTTGTTAGCTCTTATTTTACTTATGTGGAGTGTTAGGATAGATTGTTGTGTTAAGTTTTTGTTTCCATTCTCATCTTGTGTTCTTGTATGGTTATTTATTGCATCCTATAAGAAAACAAATCAAATATAATTTTTTGGATTGGATTTGAACTCTAAACCATCAAGAGATAGGATGACAAAGGATCTAGGGGGGGCATGCAAGCCCCCATGATCCAAGATCCAACGGAAAAAAACATAAGTACAAAGGAACACACACATGTATGAAATGCACCAAGACAACATACATAATGTCAACACAAAAAGGGATGTGTGGATAATCACAAACTAGCATGCTACGTTATGCTAGGATCCACACAAAAGGAATTCATGATTCAAAATAGAAAAGTTAGATATTTGCTAGGTGAATCATAAACCAAAGGAAACACAGGCTAGTGAAGTCTGATATTCACTAGGTGAGCCCCCAAGACAAAGTAGCAAAATGAGAAACAACAAGGTCTAATGAAGTTCGATATTCACTAGGTGTGTAACCATTGAAAACCATACCAAGAATTATATTCCCTGATAATTATGATAAAATGCTACAAAAATGGTCAAGATGTTATGCCAATGCATCACTAAGTTCAATGCATGTGAACAAAGTGAAGCAAAAAATGCTAGTGTCAATGCACCACTAAGTCCACCACATGTGAACAAAGTGAAGCACATAATGGAATGCATGGCCCCATCTTAAAGAAATTGTTAAACAACATGTTGTGAGCAATTTCTTTAAGGTAGAAAGATGATAAATTCCATGTGATAAGGACATGAGAGCTTATTTGGAAAGCCCTATGCCAACAACACATGTTTCCAAATAAAGTTGCCTCATGATAATGGGTTGCCCCCAATACAATGCCACAAACAAGACAAGAGATGAACACAAAATGGATCCATGGATTCGAGGTCAGTATACATCTTTTTTATAGTGATATAATAGAGCTTGAAACCGAAATCATTCCTCAAATACTCATGGAACAAAAAATGCAATGGAAGAATGACACATAGAGAGAACAAACTTTTGGGTCAACATGGAAGAGACCTAAATGTCTCAACATATTGCATCATCCTCAAAAGGAAAACACAAGAAAAAAATATTCATGACACATAAAAGAATGGAGGTACAAATAGATGTTGGATATTTCATCATTACACGTATGCTTTGTCCTATTTAGTGTTTTTTTTTTTTTTTTATGTTTGTTATTGTTTGTTTGTAAACTTAGCATATTTGAATACTATACTAGTAATTTTTTAAAACCGTAGGTGCCAAATAAATCATACGGTTACATTAAAATACTCATGTATAAATTATCCCTCATAATGCAATATGAAGGCAATCTTTGGGTTTAGAATTTCTGATATGGTATCAGATCATTGGAGATTCTCTGCCTATTATTTAGAGATAATGATGGAAGGATTGAAAATTATCAATGAGTTGTATTTTATTGATATTTAGTTGTTATAGATTGTGGTAGATATCACATCGATTTCTCCACTATTATTGGCACACCATAGAAGGAAGTGTTTTCCTATTAACATTAGATGGTTCATCCTTCCTTGCGCACTCGATTTGGGGATTTTTGATCTCATTCAGTTCCTTTCCATTCAAAAGATCGATCTAGTGTGTTAAGGTGGCTTGATCTGCTATCTGTATGGGTCATGGGAATCACTTGAAACCGTAGTAAATCATTCACGAGAGCTAGATTGGTAATTTAATCCAATCAAATGCTTGTTTGGCTAGCAATAAATGCTTTACAAAATTTGATTGGTTCTTTTGAGGCAGCTTTGCTTGGTAAGCTTGGTATTCATCCATTTATATACAAACTCATTGTGCAGTCTATTTATGACAATGGATCAGTATTTGATCGTGGAGTTTTTGATCTTACAGAGGATTATTTTTAATTACAAAAATTGCTAATATCATTTGCAACACCATTTTCTACATTCGATTCTCGCAAGGGTTCAGATCGAGATTGAGTGTGTAGTGAAGGGAAAGGCCATGTGAGGTGGATAGAGGTGTGATTAAGAAGTAATTACAAAAGTTCAGTGTAGCCTTTTTTCACCGCTATATGCAATGCTACATGAACTCGGGTTTGTGCCATAATTGGATTCATGTTAATTCATGTTTCCTTCAAGCCCAAGTGCAATGGTTAGAAATTTCAATGTTTTCATCACTGGATATATGCTCATGTTGGCTGCCATGTTTTTTAAATGGGGGAGTTTTCTTCAGAAGGAGTGGAACCGGTGCAAAAATTACTGAAAGTTCTCATCATTGCCCCTGAACTATAAAATATGTTCTCTTGTGTTTTCGCTTTAGTTCTTTTTATTGCAGACAATTAAATTGAATAAGACCTATGTATGTGTCGTAGAACTCTTGTTTAATAGTCATGTCCTCATATAGAGTTAAGGGAACAATATGAACTTTTTAGCTATATGCAAGATTACATTTCATGCATTTTTTGAGTCATTTTTGTCATACAATCATGTTCAAGTGTCATATTTAGACTATACAAGAACTAGCTATTGTACGATTCCTCTTGAAATCATTTATTGGGGGTGTTTTTTTTATTCAACTAAGTTATAAGGTGTTAATTTGTTCTTATATTATCCTCTCCTTTATGACTAGTTGATATGAGTGATGAGAAATAAGATAAAATAGCACATTTATTTAGCAAAAACAATGGTAGGAAGTTCTTTGAAATTTCTTCTTCCAGATTCCTAGTTGTTACACGGAAATAATTATTCCGCATGGAAGACCAAACTTAAAACTCAACTTGAGTTTGAGGAAGTTTGGAATGTGGTCAGTGGCGCCACAACATGACATCCAAGTGATGTCAATGAGCAAAAGAAATTTGATCAAGCCAACAGAAAGGCCAAATTGATCATCATGTTCAGTGTGTCTAATGAAGTTTAGCCTTTCATCCAAGACTCATCTATATCCAAAGATGCTTGGGACAAGCTACAAATGGTGTATGAGGTGAAGAATTACAATCAAGTCTTGATTTTGTAGAGTCAGCTACACATCCTAAAGATGAAGAATGTAGAACAATTAAAATCCTTTTCTCAAAAGGATTGTTGAGTTGAGAACTTCACTACAAGCATTGGGAGGAATAGTTGAAGATGTAGTTCTTGTGCCTATTGTTCTACAAGCACTACTACCCAAATACAAAGTGTTTGTGACAACTTTGGATGTCACAGGACAAACACCCGCTTTTGAGAAGCTTATGAACCTACTTTAGAAAGAAGAATCTCTTAGCCAAGACCATGGTGAGGATGGTCATGTAACGACCACTTGTCATAAAGGTAAGAATCCTATGAGCAATTTAATGGTGTTCCCAAATCTGGTGATTCATCCCAATCTTAGAAAAAGTCTCCAATTTTTTAAAGGATTGGACATGATGTAAAAAAAAATTGTTACAACTCCTTGGCCAAAGGATCATCCAACAATAAATCATATCCAAAGAATTCATTTCAAAGTAACAATAAATGATGGGAGCAGAAGAACAAACAAAAACATCATGGCAATGTTGTAAAGAAGACTCTCCAAAAGAGGAATATGTGTTTTCATCCCACACTTCAGAAGATAGTTCACAATCAACCTCAATTTGGTATGTGGACTCAGGTGCTACAAATTACATGACTGGAAAAAAGGAGTAGTTTCTCACAGTAAAACCCCATCATGGTAAAGGCTCTCTTGGAGATGATACCACCTATGACATCCAAGGTATTGGTGATATCTCCTTGCAATTTGAAATTCATCGTTGTAGGCTCACTGAAGTTTTGTATGTTCCAAGACTAACCAAAAATCTTATATCTATTAATCAATTTTTTGATTACAACCTAAGGATTGAGTTTGATAAAAGTGTATGTCTCATCCAAGATAAGTCTAAAAGTGCAAAGATTGTTGTAAGTGCTACAGAATATGGTAAAATATTTAGGCTTGATTCAATTTCCAATAATCAATCCTTAGTGATGAAGGATAATGATGTTGCTATGTTATGGCATTGTAGATTTGGTCATTTGAGCACCAGCTATTTGCTAACACTCAATGAGAAAAGCATGATCAAAGGGTTTCCCTCACTTGAGAAGATTAGTGTTATTTGTTCTAGTTGTATTGTTGGAAAACAACATAGAGCACCCTTCTATCCTAGTAAGCATCATGCAAGCCAACCTTTGTAGTTGGTGCATACTAATTTGTGTAGGCCCATGGCACCTAGTCATAATGGATTCAAGTAATTTCAACTTTGTGCTGATATCATACCAAAAAAATGTAGGTATATTGCTTGCAGAGTAAAGATGAATCTTTTTCCTACTTCAAAGAGTTTTGCATTCTTTTGGAGAAAGATACGAATCATCCTATTTGTGCCATCCACTCATATTGAGGGGGGAATACACCAACATAGAATTCTCCACCTACTTGAAGGAAAATGGAATTCGACGTCAATCGACTATAGCATACACACCTCGGCAAAATGGTGTTGTTGAATGAAGAAATTGCATCATCATTGAAATGTTTCAAAGCATGTTGAAGGATTCTCTTGGGACATGCATATTCGGCTAAAGTTGTCCATACAATAGTTTATCTTCTAAATCATGCACCAACCAAAGCACTTGATGGCATCACACCAAAACAAGCTTAGACAGGAGTAAGCCATCTATTTCTCATCTTCGTGTATTTGGTTGCATAGCATACATGCACATTCCTAAGCAACAAAAGAAAGAAGCTTGATGAAAAATACATGAAATGTTTTCTTCTTTGTTATAGTATTGAGTCTAAGGTATATCGTCTTATGGATCCTACCACAAAGAAGATATGCATCATTAGAGATGTCATGTTTCATGAGAATAGTGAGTTAAGTTCATCTTCCACTTCATCACCTGGTCCAAATAGTGCTCCTATTTTCAACATGGATGGGGAAAATAATGGGGATATTGAGAAACAAACTAACTTAGCACCTACAAATATCACAAGACCTTTGTGTAAGTGGTGTATGTTGAACAAGACAACTGAGGGGGGTGAATCAGTTGTAGCAATTTTAACCTTTAAAACTTCCACCATAGGTTAGATCAATTACCATTCACAAATCCTTTACTTTGCTAATGTGATTAATCATTAAGTGTAAAAGAAAAAATTGAAAGAAGCAAAACCATACACACAATAACACCATATTTACGTGGAAAATCCAATGACAAAAAAAACACGGTGGGGATTAGCTCACAATATATAGAATTCTAGAACCAAATACAAAGGCTCACTGTTAGAAAGGCTCATTTCCAAAACTAGACTTGTCCAAATCAGGACTTACTTGTCCAAAATAGGATTCACTGTCCAATCAGGGTTAACCACCCAAAGGGCTCACTGCCACAAAATTACAAAGAAGATAGAAGAGATTTGTTATAGAGAGAAAACAATCTCAATGCAACAGAGATTTCCACCACAATTCGCTCACACACTTGTAGACATGCTTGAATGATAGAGTACACCTTCAACTCACTGCCTCTAGAAAATTTCCACTTGAATTTTCCACTGATCTACTCAAACTCGCATCACATATACACTATTTCGCATCTATCTTGCATCTATCTTTCTCTTGCATTTATCTTTCACAAACATCTCAACTTATATTTATACCGTCTTAGACCTTGAATCATATCCAAGGTTGATCATACACCAATTGTATTTACAAATTCAAATTAGGTCGGCACCAAAACATTCTATGGTGGAATTAAAATGAGGGTGAACCAAACACACACTTAGTGGGGACCTAAATAAGTCCCAATATGCCTCAACACACTTACATAGTCTTCATAAGTATTGTTTAACACAAGGTCGAATAATACCCATGTAAAAAACATAAAACAATTGAGCACACGCAACCTAAACATGATCCAATCTCTTTGGATAACAAAGTTAACTTGAACATGATCATATCAGCTTATTTTCAAAATCGCAAGTCCTAAAACCACAATTCAGATAAATCTGAAGCAACTACATTTCTCCCAGACCACAGTCAAATACATAGAAAAGCAAAGTACACATATTGGTGAAAATATCTCGCACTGTACGATGATCCAAAAGCCCAAATTATGGATATACAAACCATCAACAACCATGAACAATATCTCTAAACCACACAAGCATAGGAACACATCCCAAATCACAACCTAGAGAAAACCAACAAACCTTCCTTATTACAATTTTCTCAAGATCCCTGATATATACAATCAATATGACATCAATGACAACAAAAACTGGTTCATAATCAATTGACATCAACAACAACACCTTCATACTTGCAACATTCTCCCCCTTTTTCATTGATGGGAACACATGATGTGAAAAAACATCAAAGACAACACGATAGCTCTAAACCATTGATCTTCAAGAATGCTTTCTCTCCCTTACTTTTATTTTCACATGATACTTTCTCCCCCTTTGACATCAATGGCAAAGGAAAAATATATTTTGCATTATTTTCCCCTTTGACATTAAGAACATTACCAGTACTGAATTCTCTCACTTAGGAGTACACACAACAAACTCTTCAATGACAACACGTGACACTGCCTACACCCCCCGAGAGGTGGCCACCAAACATCAGTCCAGAAAGAAGATGAATCCATAGACCCACCAAACTGATGCATCTCCATATGCATCTAGTTCAAGAAAGGAGGGGAAATAACCCCTAACTTCTCTCATAGATACTCAAAAGTATCTTTAGGAAGAGCCTTAGTAAATATGTCAGCAACTTAATCCTTTGTGGGTACATACTCAAGCTTTACTTCATTCTATGCAACCTTCTCTCTCAAAAAGTGATACCTTATTGATATATGCTTTGTCCTTGAGTTCATCACTAGATTATTTAAAATGTTAATTGCACTTGTATTATCACAAAAGATAGAAATGGGATCATCATACATTACTCTAATATCTTTCAATGTTTGTCTCATCCACAAAACTTCTGCGCAGTAAGATGTTGCAACAATATACTCGACCTCTACAATGAATAAGGAAACTATATTGATTTTCACTTAACCATGTCGCCAATCTACAACCGAGAAAGAATGCACCACCACTTGTACTTTTTCTATCATCAATACAGCCTACTCAATCTGCATCTATGTAAGCACTTAGTGTAAAATCAGTATCCCTAGGATACCACAAGCCATAATCTGGAGTGTCATTCAAATATTTAAATATCCTCTTAACAACAACAACATGTGTTTCTTTAGGATCTTCTTGAAATCTAGCCACAAGACAAACCGCATGCATGATATCTGGTCTAGTAGCAGTTAAATACAGCAGTCCTCCAATTATAGATCTATATTTTCTCTAATCATCCTTAGGTGAATCATCATCTTTACTCAATTTGCAGCTAATCACCATGATAGAAGTGCATACCTGTTTGAAACCATCCATCCCAAACTTCTTCAACATTTATTTTACATACTTCGACTGTGAGATAAAATGTTGGCAGATGGTCAATGCTTCCCTCGAGATTCGTGACATGGACTAACCACCTCTCGTGGCTCCATTAACTCTGGTAGTTGTATCAGGCATTAATAAGTCAATATTTTGGTGCAACGGAAACTATGGACCAAGAATTGGTATCAAAGCCAACAGTGTTGGGTTCAAATCCCCTTAGGTAACGCTGAGGAGTTTTTTGGTAGATGGTCAGTGCTCCCCTTGGGATTCGTGACATGGACTAACCACCTCGCATGGATTTGTTAACTCTTAAAGTTGTATCGAGCATTAATAGGTCAATATTTTGGTACAATGGCAACTATGGGCCAACAATAAATCCATTTTTTTGTTTGATTGATTTGCAGCCTAAGAAATAAATTCATCTCACCAAAATAGTCATCTCAAACTCTTTTTTCATTTCTTCAGCAAAACATTTTGCACATTGTTTCATTTCCTCCAAAGATAATATCATAAACATATACAACCACTATCAATATTTTGTCATTTTCAATTTTGAAATAAAGATTGCTATCTATCGTACCTTTATTGAAACCTTGTTGAATCAAATATCTATCCAACCTTGCATACCAAACTCTAAGAGCTTGCTTCAATCCATATAAAGCCTTCTTTAATCTGCAGACCATGTTTGGTTGATTTGACAGCTAAAATCCTTTTAGTTATTCCATGTAGACTTCTTCCAACTCACTATTCAAAAATGAAAACTTTACATCCATATGATAAACTTTAAAATCTTTATGAGTGAAAAATGCCAAAAACATTCTGATAGCTCCCATCCTTGCCACCAGAGAAAAGATCTCTTGAAAATATATGCCTTCTACTTGTGAGTAATTCTTACACATAATCCTTACCTTATCTCTGACCACTTCTCCATTCTCATGCAACTTCTTTCTGAATACCCATTTTGATCCAATTATGTTTTTATCTGTTGGTCTAGGAACCAATTCCTAGGTTTTATTTTTCTTAATCTGCATAAGTTCTTCTTCCATTGCTCTCATCCAATTCTCATCTTTACATGATTCACTCACTGTCTTAGGTTCAACTTTAGAAAGCAAACATAGATTTATTTTAGCAACAACAGCTCTGCTTCTTTTCAATATTCATTTTCTCTTGTCTCCAATGATTTGATCTTCTCAATGATTCTTTTGCACATATTTAGGTGTCTTTGGGGACACCACCAGAGATTCTTCTTCTTCATTCTACTTTTCCTATTCTTCCATAGCTTCTTCTACTTCTCTATAATCAGGTTCATCTGATACATATCCATCAACTTCAATTGAATTGTTTAATGCTTCATCAACCTTGACATTTGTGCTTTCTACAATCTTTCTCAGTCTTTTTATTGTAACATTTGTAAGCTTTGCTTCTAAAGGAGTATCCAAGGAAGATAACTTCATCACGCCTTGCATCAAACTTTCCTAAATTTTCTTCATCTCTTTTGATATAACTGTTAACAATTAGATATGCACCCTATGCTAAGCTTACAGAAGACTTAGCTATCTGTTGAAACATGGAAACCTTCTTTAGATGTGGGTGATTTATGTGAAGAAGGAATCTCTAGAGTGAGTTGGATCTTTGAATGAATCTCCTACTCTAAATGATTTTCTAAAGTAAAGGGGTGAAAGATAACTGAAAGTAAAACTTAAATCTAATAGATGATTCACTAGAACTTATGAACTCAGACACTATCACTCACAACAATCTCTCTATTGCAATATCCCTCACAATCTCATTAGCACATACTTCCATCAATAATTTGTATGGATATCTATAACTAAATACAACATACAACCTCAAACTATGCAATTCTGAACACAAATTCACAACAACAAGACATATAAGGATTCAAATTCAAATCACAAAGACATCAAATTGCCATTACAAAATTGAGACAAGAAATGAGAACTATGTTGCTTTATTGAAATTGAAAGAGTGTTTCTGTCTAAAAAAAATGAGTGCAAAATGCTTCAAGCTCTCAAAATGTGTGTAAGAGCAAGAAGCAAAAATTTGAACCCCGAAAACTCTAAGTTTTCTCCAATATATATCCAAAACTCGATTTTCGAGCTCAGAAGAAAAATTGGAAAAAAAATCCAAAAAACTGCTCCAAACTGAAGGAGAAAGGCGGAAACTTTATCTCTCCAAGATGTCTATCCACTGAAGCTTCAAAATCAAGCTCAGTCAACTCCAAAACTGGAAAAAACAACCTCAATTTATCTGTCTTTTTCTGACTTCGCCCAAGAGGAAAATTTGCTTTCAGAGTACTGCTAAAAATAGCAAAAATAAAAGCAATTTATAAAAACATTGCTTTATCTTTTGCTTTTACAAGATTTACAGCTCTTTTACAAACCAAGGCTTATCCCTATCTTGATTTTGCAACTCAAGATTTTTGGAAAAAATCTTTGCAAAATAGACAATCTTTGATATCTCTATTACATTTGAGTTTTTTCTCTAAAAAAAATCATAAAAATATTAAACAATATTTATCCTTTTGAGTTTTAAATTGATTTCTATAAAATCAATAAAACAAACCCTAAGCATATCTTATGAATGCTTTCATTTTCTAAGGCAAGGCATTTGAAAAATAATTAAAAACCCTAAGGTTTTTAAGACTTTGCAAAATATTTAAATGCCTAACCTAAAAACTTAGGCAAATAATATTTAGTAAACCCTAGCAAATGGTCAACCTAAGCAATGAAGTGTTCGGCCACCATACATTTGACATAGGAGTTTGATATTTTTAAAACAATGCAAATATTCCCTAAGTTTGAACTAGGGTTGAGGGATCAAAACAAAAACCCTAAAAAATCAGCCTCATTTCATTTTAAAGAAAATGCTCTCTGCAAGAGTCGCCGCCACCATGGAGAGCTAGGGTTTTCTGAGCAGAAAAAATGTGGAGTCTTGGTCCATCGACCTTTATGTCGGTTGAATCTACATCAATAGGCAAGAGTAGGTTATCCTCAAGCCATTTCATGTCTTCTCTTCTCCATTTTTGACAATCTTTTGGCCTCAAGGTCGCGGCATGATATATCCCCTGATGTTTTTGTTTGTGTTTGCTTTGTTTATCTCCTATTGATCTCTCCTATTCGGCCGCCATGAGAGACTTGTCTAAGGCATTATATGAAGTTTCGTAATGGCTCAGCCATGGGCTTATGAGGCTCTTCTTACAAATCATGGTAAGCTTTATTCCTCTTTCATTTTCCTTGCATTTACCTCTTAAATGAAAGCTTATAAAAGCTTTTCGTTTTTGTACGCAAAAGATAAACATAAAAAAAATGTAGGCCATTGTATAGGTTGTGGCTTACTTTCTTTGAAATGCCACGTCTGTGTTGAAAAGAGGCTTGAACCTTAGTCGTTTCTCCTTATATTTGCTTACATTCAAAAACTCTAAATGGTTTTTGAGTTTTTGAAGAGATTTGTAAACCTTTGAGAGCCAACAAGACACTTCAAGCCGCGACCATCCTTCTTTTGACCTAGGTATTTTGCAAACCCGTTGTATTTTCATTCTTTGTATGAACTTATAGAAATATGCTCTGCTTCTCATGAAGAAAACCTAGATGGGTTTTGAGATTCTGTGTAACCTCTATCACATTTTTCTAAAGGGTTTTACATTTTGCTATTTCTGGGTTCAACCCATAATTGTAAATGTCAACTTATAAGAGCATTCAAATTGAAGAATATTTTATTTTATGGGCTTTCAGACATTCATGGCTATGGCCAATACTTGTTATTTCCTTCATTTTGAAGAGCTTTTAAAAGCTTGAAACTGTGCATTTTGATGGCATTTGTATTTGAACATGAAAACCCAACATGGGTATTCTGTATTTCTCTGCTTTAAACCTTTAGAGTTGAAATAATATCTTCATTTGAGCTTAAACAAAGTGTAGAAAATGGCACATTCATACTTTCATTATCTCCTTTACTATAGTAAAAACCAGGACAATACTACTTGTTTTATCTTGCACTTCCTATAGCAACACTCAAATGGCATGAAGAAAATAGCCAAGTCAAAATGTATAATGCTCTAATAGATAACTTGTAAGCTTTTCCTTTCATTCCACACACCTGTATACTCATTGACTATTGATGGCATATGATGGCTCTTTATTTTGCTCACAACTATGGATAAATATTTTTTGACATCTTTGACCATTTAGCTCAAAATGCAACACCTGGTATACATGTCACAAACATCCTATTGTTAAAACACTATATCACCAATAATCATTAAAGGGCTTTGGCAAAGACAACTTATGTATGGCTGCTCTATGTACTTGTTTTCTTTCAAATACATTGATGCATTCACTTCATTAAATGAAAAATTTGCATTCAGACACTATGGTTCCAGTGGTTTCTTGTATGATGATGCACCTTTTGTTCACTTGATTGCATTATGATGATGTGAAGCTATCATTGCATGGAATATTTTGAAACAAAAACAATTGATCATGATGTTATGGAGCTTTTCCATTTGTTGTTGTTGTAGTTGTTTTCAAACAAGGCATTATGTATGCTTGTTCACTATCACATTATGAAATTGCATTCGGACAGTTGATCACTCCTCAATTTCCATTCATTGCACTTCAAGAATTTATTGTCTGAAGTGGTCAACTGTTTGAATCCTTATGGCACTTCGCGATGTACTCATTTGATGGATGTCTTTCCTTGAGCACTTTGGATCTATTTCATTCTCAATCCCTTTTAAAAATGCTTGAGGGATAGCATGTCGGGTCTCAACCCTTGTGGGATCCTGTTTTACACCACATGCTACTATGTCTTCATGAAATGATCAGCTACATGACTTTTCCTATACTTGCACAGGAAACAAACAATGTTAGCATAAAATAATGAAGATTAAAAGGTTCAATGATGTGACATTTCATTTTTAGGCTCTTACTATTGCACTCCTCATTTTTAGTTGATTTCATGCATTTCAAGGAATGAATTATATCTATGTTGGTAGAGCATGTAGTGCAATTCATATCCAGAGCTCTAACAGGACTTTCCCAATCTTCTACAAGTACACTCAAAATCGAAAGCAAAACGAAGCAAGATACAAGAACATCAATTGAAGATTGAGACACAGGAAATGATGGATATGTCCTATGTTATTTGCTTCCTTCTTTTTTAACCTTCAGTTGTATAATTCATTTCTTGCAATGAATGATTTGAGCTATCTCCACAGCTTGTGTGGATCTTTAATTTCTCTTTTCAATTCCATTCTGAAAAGAAATGCATCAAAATGCAAAAAATGTACAATCATTTGTATTTGCAAACAAATGAAATATTGTAATGTGAATAAGCATTGTGAAATAAATGAAAGCAATTGTTATGCTTAATCATTTGTATATTTTTTCTTGCACTTCATTTGTCTTGCAAAGCACTAAGCAAACTTTTGAAATTTTGTTCACTGAAACAATCGCATAACTGGAACTTGATAAATCTGATACAAAAAACAATTTAAGCAATGTGGAAATTAACTAATCTTTTCACTTTAAAATAAATCCAAACTAATCAGCTCTACCAATTGAGTTGTAGTGAAAATCGGTAACAATAACATCTACTTCCAAATACCTTGAAATACTTTACAATAGGAATATTTCCATACCACAACTCATAGGGAGTCTTAGTACTGTTGGTTTTTAGTTGAACTTGATTAAACACATAAACAGCAGTGTGAATTGCTTCTCTCCAGTAAACTTCTGGTAGACCTACCGCAACAGTCATTGATCTAGTAGCTTCTTGAACCGTTATGTTCTATCTTTCAACAACTCCATTTTGTTGAGAAGTTCTCAGAGTAGACAATTGTCATTGATCTAGCAGCTTCTTGAATCGTTATGTTCTTTCTTTCAACAACTCCATTCTACTAAGGAGTTCTCGGATCAGAAAACTACCTTCTTATTCCATGTTCTTCACAAAAAATATTAAACTCATTGGAGGTGAATTCATCACCTCTGTCAAACCTCAAACTTTTGATTTTCATTTTCAACCATAGTTTTGAATACCTTGAATTTGTCTAATGCATCAAATTTTTCTCTAAGAAAAGTAACCCATGTAAATCTAGAGTAATCATCAATCAAAAGCATAAAATACATGTCACCTTGTAGACTTCTCACCCTTGTAGGACCACAAAGATCTATATGAATCAAATCTAGTAGTCTGATAGTAGATTGTTCCTTTGACCTAAAACTATTTCTAGCTTGCTTTCCAAATTGACAATGCTTGCAAATAGCATTAACAAGCTTTGTGATCCTTGGTAAATATCTCACAACTAGTACAACACTGATCCTCACCATATTGTCAAAATTCATGTGGCACATCCTCTGGTGCCATAACCAACTGTCATTAATTTGAGACATAAAGCAGTGTCCATCAGCACCTTTAAGTTGAAAAATATTTCCTTCAAACGTCTTTCCAGTAGTAATCACTATTTCAGATCATTTCTTTATTTCATATTTCTCATGTCCTAGAACACAAGATTATATCCTTTACTACACATTTGTCCAACACTCAAGATATTATGATTTAAACCCTTAACACAGTCGACATCATCAGTATTATGTTGTTCATCAAAACTGACTAAACCTATCCCACAAATCTTAGCACCAGTATCATCTCCAAACTTAACTAAGCCACCATCATATTTTTCAAGTTTAAAAAACTTACTCTTATCACCAGTCATGTGATGTGAACAACCACTATCAACAACCCAGTAGTTCTTTTCTTGTTCAACATGAAGAGCAGAGATTGAGTATCTTCAACTTTCTCCAGAGAAGTTTCCTTTACCTGTCTTTCAGTATTATCAGAAGTAGATTCATCTTTTATAGCCAATAACAAGCATTCATTATCATCAAAATCTCCATAATCAAATTCTTCATCGGAAATACCAGCATCTTTATTCACATAATATGCTCTTTTGATCATCTTTCCTTTGTTATCTTTTCCTTATCTTTGTCTATTCTTCTCAGCTCTTTTAGGACATCTCGAAGCATAATGACCAATTCCTCCACAACTAAAGCATTTGAAAGGTAAATTACCTTGATACTTATTAGAGCCCTTTTTCATTCTTCTTACCAAGTTAGCTTCCACTTCATTGAAGTTCTCTTCATCTGGATCTTCAGCTCTTGTAGCCCTTAAAGTAGTTTTTCTCTTTGATCCATTTCTCAAGCTAGGGTTTATCATTTCAAATGATATTAGAGTACCCAACAACTGATCTTTATTATAGGTCTTATAATCTACAAATTCCTCAATAGAAAATACATTTCCACTATATGCATCAAGGATAGTTTTGATAATCTTCTTAACTATCATGGATTCATCCACTATTGCACCAAGTCCTCGCATTCCACCTACTACCTCATCCACTCTCTGTACATAGGATTTAATGTTCTCATCTTTAGACATTCATAGGATCTCAAATTGTGCCTCCAAGTTCTGCAACTTTGCTTCTTTTTAACCTTTTCATCTCCTTCATGAATCTTTTCCAATGCCTCCCAAACCTCTTTATCAGACTTCAGATTTGCAACTTTAATTAATTCAGAATGTGAAAGACTATTTTTCATAATGAACTTTGCCTTATTTTTTGCTTCATGTGCCTTGATCTCATCGATTGTACTTGGACCATTAGCAAGAGTAGTGTATGTAGTCTTATAAGCTTTCTCAACATCATATCCACGGTATTCTAGATATCCTTCTATCTTTGTCTTCCAAAAGGAATAGTCAATCTCATCAAACCTGGGACACTCAATAGTGATCTTGCTCGCCATCCCAGACCTTCCTTAACCGGTTAAGCTCTTCTCCAAGGAACCAAGCTCTAATACCAATTGTTGAACAAGACAACTGAGAGGGGGGTGAACCAGTTGTAGCAATTTTAACCTTTAAAATTTTCACCAGATGTTAGATCAATTACCATTCACAATCCCTTTACTCTGCTAATGTGATTAAACATTAAGTGTAAAAGTAAAGACTAATAGAAGCAAAACCATACACACAATAACACCATATTTACATGGAAAACCCAATGAGGGAAAAACCATGATAAGGATTAGCTCACAATATAAAGAATTCCATAATCAAATACAAAGGCTCACTGCCAAAATAGGACTTGTCCAAATCAGGACTTACATGTCCAAAACAAGACTCACTATCCAATGAGGGTTAACCACCTGGAGGGCTCACTGCCACAAAATTACAAAGAAGATAGAAGACATTGGTTACAGAGAGAAAACAATCTCAATACAATAGAGATTTCCACCATAGTTCGCTCACACACTTGCAGACATGCTTGAATGATAGAGTACACCTTCAGCTCACTACCTCTGGAAACTTGCCACTTGAATTTTGCATTGATCTACTCAAACTCACATCACATACACTATTTTGCATCTATCTCGCATCTATCTTGCTCTTGCATTCATCTTTCACAAACATCTCAACTTATATTTATACCATCTTCAACCTTGAAACTTATCCAAGGTCGGCCATACACCAATTGTATTTACAAATTCAAATTAGGTCAGCGCCAAAAAATTCTACAATGGAATTAGAATGATGGCGACCCAAACACACACTTAGTGAGGACCTAAATAAGTCCCAATATGCCTCAACACACTTCCATTATCTTTGTAAGTATTGTTTAACACAAAGTCAATCAATACCCATGTAAAACACATAAACCAATTGAGCACACACAACCTTAGCACAATCCAATCTCTTTAGATAACAAACTTAACTTATTTTCAGAACTGCAAGTCTTGAAACCACAATTCAGGGAAATCTGGAGCAACTACATTTCTCCCAGACCACAACCAGATACACAGAAAAGTATAGTACACATACTGGTGAAAATATCTCACATTGTATGATGATCTAGAAGCCCAAATTCTAGATATAGTAGCCATCAATAGCCATGAACCATATATCTAAACCACACAAGCATAGGAACACATCCCAGAACACAGCTCGGAGCAAACCAGTAAACCTTTCTTATTACAATTTTCTCAATATCCCTAATATATACAATCAATATGAGACCAATGACAATAGAAACTGGTTGATAACCAGTTGACATCAATGAAAACACCTTCATACTTGCAACAGTATACTAGTACCATTTGAGATGCAAAGCTAGATGGAGTCCTAGACACTTCCACTTCAGGACCAAGGGCTCGTAGCATGGCTCACAATGAGGTAAATCTAGCATTAATGAGTTCATTTGTTGATAATTTTGAACCATCTAATGTTTAGGTAGCACTAGAATCAAATCCTTGGAAAGAGGCTATGGATGAAAAGTATCAATCTCTAATGAAAAACAAGACTTGGGAGCTTGTTGATCTACTACCTAGTAAGAAAGCCATTGGATGTAAATGGATATTCAAAAATAAATATAAGGTAGATGATAATATAGATAAGTATAAGGTTAGACTTGTAGCTAATGGATATGCTTGAAAGAAGGGATTAACTATGAAGAAACATTTTCTCCCACAACAAATATTAAAACCATTAGAATGATTTTTCTTTAGCTGCACAATTCAAATGGAAATTGTATCAAATGGATGTAAAAAGTGTATTTCTCAATGGAGACCTTAAGGAGGAGGTCTATATGACCCAACCAGAGGGATGCATTGCACTTGGAAGAGAAGAAAAGGTATGCAAACTTTCCAATTCCCTATATGGTCTCAAATAGGCTCCAAGAGCTTGGTATATTAAAGTTGATGAATATTTGTTAAAACGTGGTTTTAGTAGACATCCATATGATCCAAATCTCTACCTCAAGGAACAAGGGGGGGAGATTGTGATAATCAATGTATATATTGATGACTTAGTTATCACAGGAATCTCAAAAACAATAGTTGAGATAGCCAAAAATGATCTCAAGAAGGTAATTGATAAGACAAGTCTCAGGATATTACACTATTGTTTAGGCTTAGAGGTATGGAAAACAAATCACCATATCTTTGTAGCACAAAGAAAATGTGCCAAGACACTACTCGAGAAATTCATGTAATGCCCCGCCACGCAACCCTAAGGAAAGATGCAATTTACTAAACAACCGAACTTTTTTTTTTTTGAAAAAGAACAATAGCATGTAAGTTAGAACAAATAACATACAAGTTCACTTAACTAGAACAATTAATATACAAGTTCACTTAACCATTTCCAACCAATCCCCTAAGGTTGCGAGACTGTGTTACTTAAACCATACACGGAACATGGATTAAAACCATATCATAATAATTACTTAACAAGTAAAGATCACATACATTTCAACATAATAATTTACATCCAAGAGTATGAGATACTTCTTGATTCCAATAACATGATTTACAATAAGATTACAATGCTCATTCCCCGAATGAGGTAAGTGAAACAAATATAATTACATATTACAAATTCCACCTCAATAACAAATGAGGGGTAATAAAATACAATAAGAACTAAGAGAACAAGGCATGAGAAGAAACTGATTCCCACGAGCTCTTCAGCTAGAAATCACGACCTCACGAACAAGAAGAAGAACCAACGGATTAAGATGCACACCACCCGACCATGTGGAATCCAAAAGGTTCCACTCCCTCCGTGCTAGGAGATAGTAACGAGGAATTCCTACCCAAGACCATCTACCACTAGACACGGGTCACACAAGCTAATACGAAATAATTACAAGTACACATCACATGACATAAAAGGTCATACGCACAACTCTAGGTACGACTCACACAACACTGTCATAGGTTACATTGCTTCCAGACATAGAATAGATCAAGAGTGTCACAAATATCAAATACACAAACAGTTGACTTAGGAAGAGTGTCATTGCATAGCTCGTCAAGGGATATCCTCTGGGAATCTTCCTAGGCCCCGGCCCCCACTCCATGGGTTATCCTGGTAGCCTCAACCGAAATCTTGGCACCAATGCTTACTCATGCGGAACCAAATACCTCTCGTGAAGACGAGATAGATGATCTTGCCATTCCAAGCCTTCCCGTCTCATCCCAAGTCTCGAACAAGCCCTTGGGTCCATGAGCGAGGCACAAATTATATTGTTTAATGTTTGATGCAACCTAAGCTTCTAAAAGTTTAAATTAGTTATCACTGAATTAACCAACTTGCAAAGGGTTATCCTGGCACCACTTTGTGCATCGGCGCCCATTGCAAGCCACTCTCCTAAGACAACTCACATGGTTAAAACCATAATAAGTAACCAGATAACACAACCTCTCCAATCCAAGGAGGTAACAAAACAAGGAAACTCACTCCAAACACTGGAGGAAAACGAGGTTAAAACCCTCTCCATACACTAGAGGCAATAAGGTCAAGACCCTCTCCAAACACTGGAGGAAAACAAAGTACAAACCCACTCCAAACATAGGAGGAAACCAATTACAAAAACCCACTCCTTTCAAAGGAGGTACAAATCGCATTACCCTCTCCTATTCCCAAGGAGGTACAAAACATCCCCGTTTGTGAGAACCGGGTGAAACAACATGGTGTCACATGCACATTTTCCCATGACACATCAAAATTGACTCACGCACCACAATCCCATACCAATACATGAACTCCTATCTGGAAGACTTCAACATTTACTCTATCCCACCAACATCGAAGACATACAATTAAACACTGAAAACATTTCAGACAATTAAGTAAGCTAATGTTCGGATTTCCTAAATCCAATCAAACACAGCTTCCATCACTTGCATTTATCCAATTAATAAACTCATTTCTTTTCACAACATAGAAATATTCAAAGAACAGATCACATACTCTAAATTTCACAACCATATACCAAAATCAAGACATTTAAATAAATACATCATCGAAATGGAATTAAACCAATCAATCACTCTACGTCTCACAATCATATACTGTAAATAAATCCACTTGATTTATAAAACATTTGGATTAAATAATAAGTCAGTTAATTTCGTCACACAAGGAATTAACTAAATAATTGACCTTATACGCACAGCTCAATAGTAACTCAAAGCACGTTGACAACTTTAAGGGGGTTCAAACCAATAGTATATTTCGTTTTCCCATTTACATATATTGATAAAATCAACCTTTGAAAATGAAAACACTTGATCATTTAAAATCTACTTTTTTTTTAAATAATCATTTGAATATAAAATCCCATTTTGCTTCGATTACGTAACCAAAAGTCATCTTGAGATAATCAAAATCAAATTATAATTAAGTCAAACATTTGACACATATATTCATCTGATTGGATTAAATCATTCGTTATCTTTAAGTTTCACGATTAAATTCATAATCAAGATATTTTAACAAATAAGCATTTAAATTAAATCACTTAATCCATAATTCATCATAGGATAAATAAATTAATCAAAGTCAATATTCTAAATGATACGTTTGATCAAACATCCATTTCATTTCACCTATACAAATGAGATAATCATTTTAACACTCCTCTTTTAACTATAAAAATATCATTTAAACATATGTCTTTGAAACATTATTTTATGTTTCTAAGATTTACTAATTATTCTAGGTAAACAATAATGAAATTTCTAAATAAAGGTATTCAATTATAAAATCAACTTTTAAAATAAACACTAAATTATCTAATACTCACGTGGCACCATTGGGGGATTTAGATTTAATACTTTAATATTATTGGCCCAATTATGTATAAAGATTAAAATAATCTTTTTAAAACCAACCCGTTTGACCAGCTTTTAAATGAATTGTTTGGTTACAAACCCAACTCTTAATTAAATCATTTGATTATATTATTCACTTTCAAATGATACACCATAAAATAATCTATTTTTGAATCCAAATATCTATAAAACGTACACAGAAAAGTATATATATAAATATATACTTAATGTGTTTATATGTATAAGTATAAATATACCTCCGTTTAAAATACAATTATTTAAACATATTTTAAATTCACAAATTAAATTTTCCATAATACAAATTATTTATTACAATAATGATCCCCTTCACTATAATAGTCACATAACCATTTTAATATTTCTAATTTAATATTTAACATTATTTCCCTATTTACTATTTAACATTATTTTAATGTCAAATAAAAATAAATTATTTAAATACAAATTTAAACACCCGTTTAAAATTTCCATATTACAAATTATTCTTTAACTATATGTAATTATCTACATATAATTGAAAATTGATAAATATAATATATATTTATATTATAATAAATATATAATATATACATAAATTAAAATTATTATATATATTATATATGTATTATAATAAATATATTATAAATTGAATTAAATTAACACGAAAAAAATTAATATTTATTAAAAAGGAAAAAGGCCAAAGGCCTTTGGCTGCGTTGCAGCCCCAACAGGGGACGTGCCCCTGTGTGGCTACTTGCAACCCCCTCCCCAACCATGGGGAGCGCTGCACAGCCAACGCCCCCATGGATGGGGGGTGGCTGTGGGCAGCCCCCACACTCCATAAAAATAAATTTTATTCTTTTTTTTTTTTTTAGGTGTAGAAATCGGGTATGTATAGAAAAATAAATTTTATTCTAACTTGCATAATTTCGTTAAAAAAAAACGAAATTAAAACAAAAAAATCAAAACCCCTTTTTCTAGTAAAAAGAACGAGATTTCAAACAACATTTTTTTTTTTTTTTTTTTAAATCCAATCTGCAAAATATGAGGGGATAATATATTTCCACAGTCCAAATTGGGCAAATCATTTCCAGAAAAACAAACACAGTTAAAACTAAATTCCAAATAAAGATGAAAATTTCTCAAATACCCAATAAGGTAATCTGGTTTCTTTTGATGGGTATTTTCATTGCAACAAAAGGATTGAATCTTTTAAAAGGAAACATGAACAGATTCTAAATTATTACTAATTGAAACCAAAACAAGAAGGAAAAAAAAAAAGAAAAAACCTTTTGTTTTCTCCAAATGCTTGAAGATTTGTTAATGGAGATCTTGCCCTTGCTTTTGAATTCAGCTTCTCCAATTTTCAATCTTCCCTTCACCAATTCTTTTTCCAAACCAATCCAATTTTTGCTCTCCAATTTCAATCCTCCATTTTCAAAATTAAAATTAAAATAAAATCCTAATTTCCTTATGCAAGCCCTTCTCCCAAATTTGTCAAAGCCCTAAAATGGACTCACCCACCAAACTTATTGCTAAATGAAGATATTTCATTTTTGCAAAATCATAAAACAATTTCTATTTCCAAGTGTAATTTGCATAATATCCTTTTAAAATAAAAATCTATTTACAACCCCAAGGTCAAATAAATTTCTTTTAACAAAATATAATTCAACAATTCATAATAACATTATTTTTCAACTTTATTTCTAGGAGTAAAATATAAAACATATTTCTAATTTTTGATTTAATCCAAATATCTAATGATGCCAACATGGCTAAATTGATTTAATTTATCCCTATTAATTTAATTAGTCAATAAAGTAAATCTAATTCAAAATTAGATTATTTTATTAATTAAATTAAATTAATTAATTAATCACTAATTTTCCAACATCTCAATAAGACAAAACAATCATCATTTATAAATTTCAAAAGCCATTTAATCACTTTTAACTTGCAATTTTAAATACAAGGTCAAGGAGGAAACTAACAACATAAAATAACTGAACCCGACTACAAACCTGACGACACACTATGACGAGGGTGATGGTTTGATACAGAAAACCTAGTTACTATCTCCCAATCAATACCGTTGGTCAATGGACACGCTCAAACCTGTGAAACCAGGTGGAGTCAATGTCCTATACCTATCAACCTGCAACAAAGGGCACATCGAACATGCATATATATAATATGATCAAACACACCGTGAAGAGGAGATCTTAGAATCGTAGGGCACTCGTAAGTGAGTGATACGATCCCATCCCTTTCACCAATACACAATTACTAACTGACAATTCTAACATCAATGATATGATCACAAACATAAAACATCATTAAATCAATTATTTGCTAAATTAATCCAAAACATGCCATAAAGGTAGCATCAGAGTAAAATAATCATCACATCAAAATATATCATTCACATCGTTTAACAGATAGCGGTCAAAAGCAACCAAGTTCCAAAGTCAAAGCATAATCAAACACAACCATTGCAAACGAAACATTGCCGATCAAAGAGCCAAAACAGAGGGGTGTTACAATTCAAAATGATGGATTTCAAACCCATGTCTACACCTATGGAATCAAGTTTGCAGTTATATGTGTCTAATCCATCTACTCGAGTAAATGCAACTCTCTATCAACAAATGATTGGAGGTTTGATTTACTTGACTTACACTAGACCAGATATCATTGTTGTTAATTATCTTTCAAGATTCATGCAAGAACCAAAAGTGTGTCATAGGAAAGCAACAAAAATGATTGTAAGGTATATACATGGTACAATGAATCATGATTTGTAATATAAAAAGAATGATCAATTATTCTTGATAGGATATACAGGTGCAGATTATGCAAGTTCAGTTGATGATAGGAAATCCACATCTGGATTTGTGTTCTTAGGTTTAGGACCTATTTCTTGGGGAAGTAAGAAACAAGACATAGTTGCTCATTCCTCTATAGAAGTAGATTTTTTTGCAACAATTGCAGCAGTTTGGCTATGACACATACTCGAAGGATTAGGTGTAGCTTAAAATCAACCCACAATCATTTATTGTGACAATTAGAGTGTTATCAAGCTTGTTCGTAATCCATTGTTTCATGAACGAACTAAGCATATTGAAGTTGACTACCACTTCATACAAGAACATGTTCAACAAAACGACATTCAACTCCAATTCTACTCAACACAAGAACAACGTGTCGATATCTTCACTAAGCCTCTTGCACATGTGAAGTTTGAAACTTTTCAAGATACTCTTATTAGTAATTTAAAGCAATGATGTAATAAGGGGGGGAAATGTTGGATATTTCATCATTACATGTATGCTTTGTCTTGTTTAGTGTTTGTTTTATGTTTGTTATTGTTTGTTTGTAAGCTTAGCATATTTGACTACTATGCTAGTAATTTGTTAAAACCATAGGTGCTAGATAAAGCACATAGTTGCATTCAAATACTCATGTATAAATATCCCTCATAATGCAATATGAAGGCAATATTTTGGTTTAGAATTTCTGATAATAAAATAATTTCACAACAGATTCATTTCCTTTATATATTTGTGCCAACAAAGCAACAAGGGACATCCAAAGAAAACTCACAAATGTAAAGACATGCCAAGCAGCACAACACGAAAGATCACATCATGTGGAAGAAAACACAAAGAACATAAAAAGCAAACACAACAAAGGAGTACCGCACATACGAGCCAACCTAAAGCAAGTCATCCCTGTCCCAATCTTGCTCATCATATGTGGGAGGCAAACAACTAGCCAAAGGGACTATAGTAGGTTTCGTGCTAGGAGCATCACCAGGTTCAACATGTGGTGGGCCACTCTCATCAAGAGGATCACTATGGTTGCCCCCATCTAAATTCATAGACTTTGAAAACAAATTTATCTCATTATGCACTTATTCATCAATTTTAGCAATTTCATCTTCATTATCCAAATTTATCACAATGAGAGGTTTAATGACAATGGCAGTTGTATGTTCTTGTTTCAGTTTTTGTTTTGGTTGAGAAATTTGAGGTTCATTTTCATGTTTTGGTGAAGGTGGCAATTCATCGTGCTTTCTTTGAATTTGTGTTGGTCATGAGGTGTTGTTTTATTCTTTTCTTCCAATTGATGAGAAATAGCACATCTACACCTACACTCTTTAGCATTTTTGTTTCTTCTTGCACGGTTTTCAATTTGTGAGGTTATAAGAGAGGGTTTCTTGACCATCGATCTCTTTCTTCCTTTAGGGGAGGAACTGAAAGGACCACGGATGGTTGGGAAACCACTATCTCCTTAGGTCTATACACTTGCTTTACCTTCAAAGGCACAAAGGGGATCATGAAATTGTCTCTTGGTATTTTGTATGATATAGGTGGAGGAACTATGGAATATTTACCTTGGTTACTTGGAAGGGAAACTACTTTGGACATGGGTTCATCCATGACTAGTGGGGGAGAAGGAACAACCATAGACCTATCATTCTCAAGTGGTATGTCGGTAACGGATAGTTCCTCTATGTGATTTTCCTTAACCTTTTGGTATGACCTAAATAAGAAATCCTCATGAGGATTAATAGGTTCCATAGGTTGAGGCCAAAAGAAATCCAATGAAAATTTTCCACAAGAAGACAAAGGATTAAACCCACTATGATGCACTGTAAATATTTGATTTTCAAATAGAAACTTTATGCACTTGTGAATAACCGATGAGACAACATTCATGGAGTGTAGTCGTGGATAACTTAACTTCACACAGATTTGGTCCAACATCGAGATGATGGGGAATGATACATCTAACTATTTCAATCCAACTTTAAGTGGAAGAGTGATCAAATTTATCGTAGGGCGAGCAAAACCATTATGACATTTTAACCATGCTTTTGATTGGTCATGAGAATCTTGATAAAGCTCATGCACAAACAAGAATTCCTTAGTGATCACATTCTCTACACACACAAGATTAACCTTGTGCAGGTTTGTCATTGATACATCCAACGATATATAGAGAGGACCATCTGGCACATGTATAGATGCATCAATATGTGTGAAAGCAATGTCAGGTAACAAAGTGGTTTGGTCCTTATGAGGTTGAACATCTAAGAGAGTGACCATATTTTCTAGACCATCTTCATTATCACTCTTATCATCATCTTTATGATCATCATTCTTGTCAACATTCATATCATCATTCTTGACATCGCAAGCTTGCACAAAGTTGGACGAATGATTTGGCATTAGATTGGTGAAGATTTGCAAGTTTTAGTTGGATGGCGCAACAGACTTGTTTCCTTTATCATTAACATCAGCCAATTGGATGTAATTAGAACCGATGAGGTTGTGCACTTGGTGTTTAAGACACATACATCATTTTGTATCATGTCCATGTGTACAATGATATTAACAAAGGCTTTTGGGTTGAAGTTTGGAGATACAGGTTTGGTTGTCTCCAAAGGTCTAATTGGAGGTAATTGGATTAAGTTCTTGCTCAAAATTTGCAACATGATTGAATGAAGGGAGTCGAGCAATTGGGTAAATTGTATATCTCTCGACCTAAATTGATATGGAGTTGAACTTATGGCTGCAACTTGTGGTTCGATGTGGTTGGTTGTTTGTGGTGTATTTATCTTGATATAGTTCTTGTTTTGATTCTTGAATGGTTGATAGTTGTTTTGAGGTACAAATTTGGATCACTCGATAGAAGTCGATGAAGATGATCCTTCATACTTACTAAACAAATTGTGATAATCACAAAGAGTTGTACACAAGTGTATAAAGGATGGATACTTCATCAATAAGAGCTTATCCCTAATGTCAAGTTGTAAATTTCCAATGAACACTCTTTGAACATCAGCATCAGGAAGAGTATAATTGATTTGTGAGTAAAGTAACGAATAGCGCCCTATGAAGTCTGTTTACTTTTCATGTTTTCCTTGTTTGCATTGCACTAAATTAGTTAATGTAATTTTAGGACCAATGTTTAATTGGAAATGTTGGAGGAATGCATTAACAAGTTAATTGAAGGAATGGATTAAGTTATTTGGCAATGAACAAAACCATTCCAAAGCCATGTATTTCAATGGCCTAGGAAAAAGTTTAGCCAAGAGATTATCTTCAAAAATGAAGTCACTACACAAGGCAATATATGTCGATATATGATTGCTAGGGTCTCCTTTGCCATTATACTTCTCAAATCGAGGTATTTCTATATTTTTTGGCATTGGCGTTTTCAATATTTCAAGTGATAATGGGATCCTTTTGACATATTCCAATGGTTATTTGTTTTGGTTTTGGTTCAATGTTGAGATTTGGTATTGAAGTGATGTCACATTTTACAAAAGTTGGTTTATGACTGAATCATTGCTTGACATGTTTTGAGAATGTGGTGAATATGGTGGGATTGTGTAAGTGCTTGGTGGACTACTGTGTTGCAAGTTTATGAGATGTGATGAATGTTGAGGTGTGACATGTGAGGACACAAAACTATAAGGATTCCCATTGGAAATACCTAAGCTTGAAGTTATGCCATTTCTTTGTTGTATCATGGTAGCTATAGTTGGCAATGTGAAAGTAAGAATATCTAGGTTATTGTTGTGGAGGGAGATTTGACTTCCTCCTTGACTTTGAGTATATCCCAAAGCTTGAGTGCAACTAGCCATCAAAGGGATATTAGCATCAAATATATGGGCTAGACTACACAAAACCTATAATCCTTAAACATCATTGATCAATTTCCCCATATTATCCACTAAAGGAATCGTAAGGCCAACCAAAGATTCAGTGCTCAAATAGTCTTGGGGTCCTAAATTTTTATCCAATTGTTTCAGTTTGTCTTCGGGAACATAGGCAATAACAATCTCAACATCCATAAAAATGTTTGGTTGTGAAGTTGTCATTGATATTGTAGGATTAGGGATGGAGTCCAAAATGGGTTGAGTATTGATGATACCTTGCATGAAAAAGTTGGAAGATTCGGGATCCACAGCAGATGTAACAACAATGCAGTATGACATAAGTATAGATCTATGTCTCACCAAAGTATTGGCAATAGGAACCAAGTCGTGAAGCTCATGTGAGTTTCAAAACACTAAGTGTACCCACTATGAACTCAAAATTGTCAAACAATCACAATAAAACACTCAGAAGCAAAAATCAGAGAGTAGGAGCAAAACAAAGAACACAAAGACAGAGGTCTGACAAAAATTTGAGCCAGAAAAGGTAGGACAAGAGCGCCCAGGGTGCATATGTCTTGGATGGGGTTTTGCAAAATTTAAAGCTTGATTATGTATAATATTGTTTAAAGCTTTTGTGTCTATGTGCAAGCAAGTCTGACAGTGAATGTTCTTCCAAAATTTGTTCAAATTAAAATTATGTGACTCAAAGTGTAAATGTGCAACAATGTTGAAAATGTTTGAACAATGAATGGAAATTATGAATGCAATTTCCAAATCTAAGATGCAATAATTAACTAATTTTAATATGCAAAATTCTAAAAATGATAATGTTGATGTCTTTTTTGAAACAAACAATGCAATTTTTTACTTCTTTTTAGTTATATGAAGGATACCTAAATGGATGCAATTAATACTTTTAAACTTGTTTTCATATTTAAATGACCTAATGTAGAATTGTGAATGCAATTAAAATGTAGATCTGACCTAAAATGACTGAAATAAACCCTATAGGAACCTATGATGCAATATGATATGCAATTTTTTTGAATTTTTGTTCCTTTTAATGATGTAAAAATGAAAGTCTAAATGAAGAATGCAATCCAAAACCCTAGATCTAGGTTCAAATTTCAAAAGGTATATAGTGTTAATAGGTCGGGTCCACCAAAATGAAATAGTGCAAAAGTGAAACCTTATCCCCTTTTCTCTAGGATAGGATTTGGCCCCTTTTCCTTGATTTCATTAATTGAAAGGGGGGAGACGATGTGATATGATTGTGAATGGGGGTTTGATGGATTTGGACAAGATATATGATTGAATTACAACTTGAAAAGTAAGTCAACCTTCCCTTGACCAAATCTGAAATGACCTTAATAATGAAATACAATGATTCAATTGACCTAATGACACAAATAACTAATGCAAAAATAGTAAATATAGAAAGTCACAGGAAAATTTGAACTATAGAAATAGACTAAGCAGGACATTGTGCACCTGTGGTATAAATTTAAGCATGATTTCTGAGTATGTTTCCTTTGAGGGTGTCATTGTCCTTGTTGACCAATTTCAAATCTATTTTTGCAATCCTCAAGAGCCAAATCAGAGCTTATGATTTTTGCTTGTTGCACTTTCAGATCACTGTAAAATATTTTTGTAATTGAGTTTCCTTGAGTTGTCAATTGTAGGGTTTTGATTGCAACAATGAACAATAGATCTACAAACTTTTTTCAATCATCTTCAAACCTAAAACCTGCACATTCAAAGAGAGAGGAAAGATTGTTCCATTTAGGGGCTTGCCTTAGTCAAACCTCGTGTTAGTGTTTTCACTTCCACAATAACAATGTCAATGATAAAAGACCTGTCCATTTGAGGGATAGGGTTAAATGACAAAAAGGAATGATGAATCAACAAAGTGTTGCAACTCACCACCCTTTGATGGCTTCCTTGAAGGACTGAAGTCATGCACATCTCCTCATGGCTTGGATCTTGCTTGCTTGAATTGCTTGGAGACCTACAAAGGGGTTAGCCTTCACAAACAATGATAACATGAACATACATAAGCTCACATAGGATTTGACATGATGCTTGGATCTTGAATTGTTTCAATAAATCACTGAAATAATGCTCTTGACTTGCTTGATAATAATTCTTGCTTAATTTTTCGAATTCTTGCTAGATAGACTTGAAATGATGCAATAACTAGGTATTTATATGCAATTATTCTAATTTCCCACAAATTAAATATTGATAGCCGAGAATGGATATTTGAATTTCAAATAATAAACGAAGCCCTCTAACATATTTGAATTTGGAGCCAAAATAGCGGGACATAAGCACCCTAGGTGCCAGTGTCCCGAACCTTATTTTCAAGATTTTCAAAGTCAGTGCCAAAATAGTAAATGAATGCATTTGTTTTTTGTTTGCAATTTGTTGTTAAGTGTTAAAATGGGCTATGGAATGCATAATTTAGAAAATTGGGTGTTCAATTAGGTCCTATAAGTTAAGTGGGAGCAAAATATAATGTAAAATTGTAAGGGTGGCAATTTACGACCGTACAATTGCCATGTACTAACCTAATTTCTAACAATTTGTGACATTTTGCAAGTTGTATCTTAATCCCTGCTTCCCACTTCCTCTATTGCTCGCATATTTTTAGACATTGTGTGCATATTTGCAACTTTTTGCAAGATGCATCCTAACCCTCACTTCCCACTTCCTCTATTGCTCACATTTTAGACCTTGCATGCATATTTAAAACTTTTTGCAAGTCACATCTCAACACCTACTTCCTACTTCCTTCATTGCCCTCAAAATTTCAAACCCAACATGCATGTTTGCAACTTTTGCAAGTTACATCTCGACTTTCAATTATTTCCTCCATTACTCGTGGAACTAAGTTTCCATGCAACTTTGCAACTCTTGCAAGCTACTTCCCAAGATTTGATTCCTACATCCTAAGTCCCTACAAGACTTTGAACCCCACATACAAGTTTGCAACTCTTGCATCCTTGCTTCCCTAATTTCTTTGTATGCTTTTACCCCTTTCCTTGCTTGGAGAACTCTAGATCCTACATGCATCTTCCCAACTCTTGCAATTTGCACCCCAAGTTTTGCTTCCCGCATTCTTTGTCCCTTCTAGAATTTTGAATCCTCCATGCAAATTTGCAAGACTTACACATTTCATCTCAAGTACTACTTTCCAATGTTTTTCTCTATAGATTTTTTGCCCCTTCTTGCAGCTTGCATCCTTGCTTCTTAGCTTTGCTTTTCTATGATTTTGTTGTTCTTCCATACATATCTTGCAAAGTTTTTGGCCCTTCCTTGAAAATTTAAAATTGCACACCAAGTTCTAATCTCCACCTATTTTACTTTGCAACCTTTTCAATCTACTATGCAATTTGCAAACCCTACTTGCAAGTTTTCCTCAAAGTTTCATCATTGAACACAAGGTTTCTCATTTGCCACCAACACATCCTAACACACCATTAATGCTCTCAAATAAGTTCAATGGGTATTTGCAAGCACCCAAATCAAGTTCAAATGCTACTAGACTCCTCAAAGGTGAAGATTCAAATGCAAGGCCATGTGCTACTCACGAAATAGGCATAGGTGACGTGAATGTGATTAATGAGCACCCACATTTGGGAGCCTACAAATTGGTACCTAGTGACTAGAATGAGCATGGAAAGAATGTTTTACCTACCCCAAAGTACCTATTAATATATCCAAGAGAGATTTTCTATGAAAATAATTGTGGTAGCAAATTGACTGCATTAACTACAAATGACCCCTACTACCCCACCCAATGAACTAAATGAATTTAAATGGAGTGTTATATATACAAGGATGAAAGATACAACAAGGTTTATTCTGTCAACCATCATTCTAATTATATGCCAGGTTGTTTTAGGGCATAAATACTTTGTAAATAATAGGAAGGGTAATCAATTGAAATTGTGCATGAAACTAAATGTCACTATGACAAATTATAAAAATTCATGGAGATCTTTAAACCTAGTTGTGGGTTCCCGCTTGCCACATTTGTTTTGATCCCTCCCTCCCAAAACTACCTATATCCCCACCCATCCAGTGCAATAGCAAGGACAGTTTGATAAGATAGCCGACATGATCCTTCCTAACCTAAGGAGGGAAGGATTCACCATCTCCAAGAGAGAGAGGTGGGGAGGGGGGTAAGATATGGTTGTAATAAGAGCTAGATAAATGTGTGGGAGTGTTCTAGTGTACTACAAATCTTTTCTAAATGTCTTCTCTTGTTTTATATGGGTTGTTGCAACTTTAAAATATTTTATTAAACATGTTTAGTTGCATAAGCTTCATCTTTAGTTTGTAAGTGTATGAAAGTCTTGCCCCATTCATAGTTTACATATTTCTTCCTTGCAAGTTATGATTTTGTTGCACATTGGAGTAGACACTGGTCTAGAAGGTGAAAAACCAAACACATTCTAATCCTAATATCTATTGTCCTCAATAGTTGAGTAGATTAAGTCCTATTTGTTTTCATGATTCACTGATATAACTTGAGGCACATTCTTAGTGAACTAAAATTGATAAATTGTTGGAGAATAATGGTATGCAAGCTTGCACCTTACATATGTGTATGAAGATTGATTGGATTAACTTGTAGGGATATAATACTATTGTCATCTTTGGGTGCATATGCAAAGACATTGCTATTAGCTTAATGAAAATTCTTACAAGCAACTAGTGTGTCATACACTTAGTGACATGTCTTGGGGTCTATTATTTACTGGGTGTAGTTGTTGGTTGGTTTAGTCTTGTTATATCAGTTCTCTTTAATTTCCCTATTAAGAATTCTTCTAAGAGCACCCTCCTAGATTTTAACTAAGCCCAATGTGAAAAAGAGTTTACCCAGTCTCAAGAAAGCCTTTATTTGTCCATTTTGTGTTGGTAAGTTTTTTCCCTTTCATCTTGATGAAAAACCCCTAGCCTTGGGGATTGGTTCAAACTTTATGATTGTGGAGCTACAAGTTTGGGAACCAACAACCCCCTCCATGGGACCACTACCTTAGCTTTTGTTTTGCTTATCAAATTCTACAAGTTCATATTGTAAGCAATGTTTCCTTCCCTACACAAGCATTTTGGGATCTCACGCCTTCTTTTTGGTGGTAGCTTCCTTTTTTTCATCCATGCCTTTCCTATAAATCCTTCTTGTTCCCTTTCCATTGTTATCCCTATTATTTTGTGCACATTTCCCATGTGGCAGCATAATTTGCTTCTCATTAGCATGTCATCACTATAGTTTTTAAGTTGGATGGTTATATTTTATTGGACCACTTTGCTTATGGCGGGTAGGCATTGCTAGAATTTTGTTTGAAACTTCATGCCCCATGTGGGTCGTTTATTTCTTGCTCCTATTGCATTTTTTCCTTGTTTGGCTATTTGTTGTCTTTGATTAATAGTTTTTAGGAAGTTGTTGAGGTTCAGCTAATTGCAGTGAATGCTGCTAGCCCATCTCTTATTCCACCTACCACACTAGTCAATAGGAATGTGCATCTTCCTGCTAGCTTGACTATGCACTGCTCAAGGAATAATGAGAATCATCTGAATGCTACCTACAATACAAACAATCGCCTTTCAATGAATGTGAACGAAGAAGCCACAAAGATCCCTACTGTATCTATATTGAAGGGGAAGTGTAAGGCAGTCTACAAAGATCTTTTGCCTTGTAAAAAAACCCGCTACTCTACTAGCCCTTTTTGCATCAATGTTTGCCATCCCAATTATACCTCAGCCCCTATGTCTTCCAATAATGACTAGTTGATATGCCCATTCTCCAAAACTTGTGTCTATGGACAATCTTTGTCCAAGAAACTCAAATTGAACATATGAATCTTCAAGATCTTATGTCATCCGTTAAAGATTGATTGGATGATTCTAATAGTCAGCTCTTTCAAATGACAATGGAAGGGCATAGAAGAAGAAGAATTATAGATGATCAAGCCGAAATTTTTAGTTCTGTCAATGCCAACACAAGTGATCTTAGGGATATGTGTCAAGATCTTCATATTTTGGTGCAGGTATGAGGAATCGTGTTTGCCAAGTGCATCTTTGGTTCTATCATGAGGGTCAGTTCCACGTGCCATTGAACATATTCCAGACACAAAATCAGAAAATGATCCCAATATTGATAATTAGGTTCTCTAGTTTTCTTGAGTTCTATCTCTATTTACTGTTTTCTGCCCCTTTGTGATTGGTCTTTAGCCTTCTTGGTTAATGAATAAAAGTTCTCTAAATCTATCAAAAAATAAAAAAGGCTAAAAACAGGTATTCAAATAATATTGAGTCTACAAAAGGCTGGAGGGAAGGTTGTTCTTTTAAAAATCATCATGCAAAAAGACCAATAATGAAAAAAGACTGACAAACAGAAACCTACAAAAAGTACTTTACAACCTATCTAGACTGCTGAAAATATGAAGCAACATTTAACACTTTGGTCCACTATTGTATTAACATAAAAAGTGACTTGTAAACAAAACATTAGTTTCTATGTATGTATACCAATCACCATTTTCATCTGAGTGGCTAGCATGTGATGAGATGACGAGGTCCCTGATCATCCTGGTCCTTTGCATAATCTCTTCCACCCAAATATTTAGCTGTTCATGATTTTTCCAGGGCTGGGCTCCAAGTTAACTGTACATGAAGTGCCTGAGAAACTGATTATAAGATGTGGTTTTCTGAAGAGCGGGGGGAAGCTGTTTGCACAGTCTCAAGGTTTTCAGTTGGGCAAATACCCTTTCCATGAGGATTCTTTTGCATTTCTCGAAGACATTCTGTAACTTTATTTGGCAGTTTCACATAAAGCCTGGTTAACATTGACATGCAGCATCTGTTTGTCGTATATCACCTCAAAATGAATGACAATGTTATTGTTAGGCTGCTATGTGCAGAGTTACAAGCAGTCCACTGGCTGCAGTAACTGCACCGCAGGAGAATAAGGAAGCAATTGTTCAACCCAGTGAAATAAGATCTTCAAGTGACATTAGTGATAGACTTTCTGGGGCTCCATACATGTTTTGCATGTAGCGGGCATATTATTATTTTTATTTTATATAGGTTCAATTCTATTCAAAAGAGCCAAGTTTACAAAAACAGAAAAAGAAGGTTGGACTGACCATATATTTTGCATAGCAGGAAGTAAAACAGCAGAACAAATGAAACGCTAGTCCACAGCATAATGTCACAAACTACAAAGAGGCCTCAAAATCAGACAAAATATTAATCTACCACTTGCAACAGAGAATATTGAGGCAAGATTAAAATTATATGAAGTGTATTTTCAAAAGCTTATCAAACGAAAAAGCCACTAGTTATCGAAGTCTGGTCTGCATGGCTGCATGTGAAGGCGATTTGAGATTGCCTTCCTATCAAACTCCTTATTGGATAAATTAGCTGAAACATGTCCATAAGTTGCAGTTGATCTAGTACCATGTCCCAAAATATGCAATCAACGGGATTACCACCTGAGATGATCATGTTTCCTCTGAGCTGTTCCTTGGGTGCGCTTTGTTGTCAAAGGGTGTTGGCCTTGTCTTTGAGAGGCTGCTTCTGTACAATCAAAACTTCCAGGGCTCCCATCCTCAGGAGTTGAGAAAACAAGGATTGTTGATTGAAGGTAATGAGAAGCTGATTGTTATTGGTAATAACATTTTGCATGATTTAGGAGGGATCAGTCATGTTTTTCTGAAGCCAAGCCATAGGTTTTAGCCTACAGCTGAATGCAGAGTTGTTAACTGTCATCATGCTTTTGAGTTGCTTTATAGTTAGTTGCATTGACAGAAGGAAGAAATGTGGCCAAAGTTGCTTGCTATTTTATGTTTGAGATATTCAATGAGACATTGAAGAACCCCCACGAGGTACATCAAGAGCTTGGTTGGGGGTATGACCTTTTCGATTTTAGGCCCAAGACCCAGTTGGGTGAAAAAAGTTCCAGTTGTATATCAGGAACAGAACTTTTGAGTGATGGGTCTGGAGCAGGGGTGGCAATGACGGGAATTGTATCGTGTTTCCTTGTGGCAGGTTGGAGGACAAAGCTCTTGGAGGGGGTGTGAAAATTATGTATTATTATGGTAAGATTCAGAAAGCATGTGGATATTAAGCTTGGGCAAGGTGGATGTTTAATATTTATGGGCCACAGGCTGCTGGAGAACACATGTTTCTTGTCAACACCGTTGGGAGACAGTTTGTGAAGTAATTTGGATGGATCATTGTGGCTGATGGAAAGAGAAAAGCTAGAGATTAGGGGCTTGAAAACATAGTAGGTATGTTGACACTCAGAAACAAGATTTGGATGTTAAATAGCTATTTCACAGGATAAAGAGGGCACCTCCAAACCAGTAGGATTACTAACAAGATGTTGCTGTGCTTAAGAAAATATAGAACATTATCTATTCCAGAAAATTGTTTCTTAGCACCACAACAATAACAAAAGGCAATCCTGATGAGCTCTTTATGGAGTAACTTTTTGCCAAATTTGAACATCCATTGCTAATTCTTAGCATGGTCATAAACTAAAGGTGGTTTTACTATATTACACCGTTTCATCATTAGGACACATAAAAACCTTACATTTCAAACTTTCAGAGTTTTATCTTTATTTTCATCTTGACAATATAACTATCAAGATTTTAAACTAGTAACATAACAATGCTATCCACTATTGAGATTATTACCATGGTGATGTTAACCACCATCTTCTTTATAATAACAAATTGTTGCTTACCACCAAAAGAGGGACTAGTGGCAATCATAATGAACTCTTTGTGTGATGATTGTTTAGCAAATCTGAATATGTGCTGGTAAACTCTTAGTATGTAATGTATGCACCTGATTTTTTTTTTTTTGTTTACTGTGTATGATGTAGATTACAGATTCATTTTATTTGAATTTCACTGTTCCATTCAACATGTGTGACATTTATAGAAATAACATTGCATTGAAAGAAAATCACATGGACTTGCAACATATCATATTGAACCATTACAAATCATCTTAGCATATAATAATAATTGAAAACAGACTTTAAGAAACATATATCAGACCTGATTACAGTCATATAAGGCCCCTTCCTCTGTCATACATTGAGCAACAAATGCATACAACTATCAAACCCTGGCACTCTCCTTCACATTGGCCAACATTCAACTGTGAAAAGACACCATTATACGCTGTTGCAGACCTCTGAAAGTTGCTGTTCTGAGAAGGAAGTCTGAAATGCAAACCCTCAAAATGGTACGGCTCCCTAGGAGAGGCAATCAGCTCTAGTAAATCATTCCTTCACCAAACAATACAAATGAGGGCCCAAAATGAGCCACCCAGCAGCAAGGAATCCACAAAAGCAACACCCAGAATGATGCACTTCCCACATATGGGGTTATGAGCAGATTTATGTTTCCAACCACTCTGAAAATGAACTTTTCCAGAACTCAGAAAAAGTGTATCAAACCTCTGAAAATGTATCAAAGCAGCTCCAAAACACCACCAAAATGAAGAAAATCCACACACCAAAACACAATATCCAAACCAACATCAGAAAACTATGAAAATCTTCATTCTACCAAAGCCAAAATGCTCAACCAGCAAGATAAACACTGAAAACTTTGAAGCCAAAACACGAACCAGCTAGGGTGGGTCTCTCACCACTGAAGCCAGCAATGTGAGATAAGGGTTTTCGTCCTCATCTAGTGGTTTTCAAATCCTAGAGTAATTCCAGTGAAGTCTCCTTAAGTTGTCAAAACTCACATAACTAAATGAGAGCTCAATAGCTGATTAAATAGAAGTGGAGGGAGGAATCAGGCCAACCAACATTAGAAAAAGCTTTTTCCTCCAAAACCCCACACCCATCCTTGCCTTTTCAATATTTGCTTTAACATTTCAGAATATAATCAAATATTACCTCAAAGGGGGCATCTGCTTTTGAGGGCACAATATTTGCCTAAAATTTATGAAATAAACCTTTATTATAAGCATCCACTTAAAGTACATTGCCCCCCATTTAAAACAGCGTTGATCAACTAGGCCAAGGGGTCCTTTTTATAACCCATACTTATTTTCTCACTTTATTAAAAAAAACAACTTTATTAACTTAAGTGACAAATTAACCAATAATAATTTTGCCCATTGAGAGAATTCACCCTTGCCAAGAATGGAAACTTTGCACTGTTGCCGAGACCAATTACTAAATATAGCACTTACTAAAAATAGTAAGTGAGCCAAATCACCAAACTGGCCCAAATAAGGATCACTAAAAAAGGGGACATTACACAATATAATCATAAACCAAAGGTAATTGTTATAAATTACATAATTGCATTGTTAAGATATGTTGCACTGCATTGCACATTTTCATTGTTAGGACCACAGAAATGAGACTTGCCAGGACTTGGTGAGTCCCGAGTTGAGTCCACTTGGTCGAGTTTTGGGGGCTCGGACTCGAACTCGACCGAGTCCTACCGAGTCCTGGCTTAATTTGGGCTTGGTGGCGGGGCTCCGCCCCTCAACCCCGCCCTATATCACAATAGGGAGCACGCCCAGGGCATTGCCCTAGGACCTCTCGAGGGGTGCTGCCCCTCGACCCCATTGGGGGCGTTGCCCCCAAACCCCTGCAAGGGGCATTGCCCCTTGACCCCACTGGGGGCGCTACCCCCAGACCCCCACAAGGAGTGTTGTCCCTTGACCCCGCTAGGGGCGTTGCCCCCAAACCCCTGCAAGGGGCGTTGCCCCTTGACCCCATTGGGGGCGCTACCCCCAAACACCCACAAGGGCCATTGCCCCTTGACCTCACTGGGGATGTAATGTCCCCATTTTCAATGTCCTCTTTTGGATTACTCTGGTTCTTACACTTACTATTTTTAGTAACTGGATCGGTAGGCAAAGCAGTGTAGGGTTTCCTATTTGGGCAACGAGTGGAAGTTGTCCGATGAACTTTAATGCCTTGTGCCAATCCTTTTTGTGGGGTTTTTTGGTGTTCTAGATGTGGCTTTCTTTTTTTAGCAAGGGACCAATCCAGTGGCTTCACTCTTTAGTGAGCCCATTGTGCATATCAACATCTCTCCGGGGGAGTCGTGGATACTACTTCCTATTTTTAGTACTTTCTAAAAATAGTAATTCTATTTCGGGTAAGGTGGACTTGGTTTGGTCTCACACTCAGTAGCATCTTCAATTGAGGCATCAATTTCTAAGGTTGAAGTATTGAAATATTTGCTTTCCCCTTCAAAAATGGATTATTATTAAGTTACTTTATATTTTAACGTTGAGGGTGAAAGGGACATGAAAAAAGTACCTTGGTGATTAAGCGATAACTTTAAGTCGTTTTAGAAGGCCACAAAAGTGCAAATAGTTTCCTTATGAGCAGACCTCCTTGGCCTAGTTGCACAACGTTGTTTTAAAAGAGGGGCCATGTATTTCAAGTGGATGCTTAGAAAAGAGGTATATTTATCAATTTTAACGGCTAATGTTATGCCTCATGAGGTGGGAAGCCTAGTTTGGGCTAAAAGTCAATTTTAAATTAAAAATCAAAAGTGGAATTTTGGAGGCAAAAAGTTGGACGCCCTTCTTGGGGTAATTACATGACATTTCATAAAGTGAAATGAGAGGGAAATGTATTCAAACTCAAATGCAAGTTGCCTTAATCCTTCCCTCACTTTATAAATACAAGTTTTGGCTCTCTTTTGGATATGGATGCTTTGACAACTTACAAAGATGTTGCTAGCTTGTTACCAGAAGGTCTGAGAATGGGATTGAGGACGAAAACCCTCAACTTCTAAGACTAGTTTTGGCAGTGAAAGACCTGCTCAAGCTGGTGGAGGGGTGATTTCATTCAAACGTCACCATTAGAGCTTCAAAGTTGTAGTTTACAGTCACAAAGATGAAGATTTTCGAGCACTTTTGATGTGGGTTTGTTTGTTTTTGGCTTGTGGAGACTTGGTTTCGATTTGGTGAAGTTTGAGTTGCATTTAGGTGATGATATTCATGATTTCTGGGCACTCTTTGGTGTGGATCTGAATCTGGTTATTTGTACATAACTCTCCAATGGCTTGAGATCTTTTTATGGGTATTGGTTCTAAAGAAAGCTCTCATCTAGGCACCTCCAATCATGTGTTTTATTGAATTTTCTGAGCAATATCTGATTTTATAATGCAAATCGCCCTCTTCAACTAGGTGCCCAGTCTTGGTGACTTTTGGAGTTTTTGACCTGATTATTGTTGAGCAGAAAATCTGCACTTTCAGGAGTTGGGAAGGCGTTGGTTCTTGAGACAAGCTACTGGAGTTTGTTCATTGGTGTTGTTATTTGCTTTTTCTGAAGGTGTTATCTGCTGATTAGAGTTTCATTCCTAGGTCTGATATAACCTTTTGAGTCTGAAAATGTAATGGGTTTATGACTGTATTTTTCTGTTATAGTTATTGAGCAATATAAATCTGAAAGTGTCCATTTTCAAGTAAGTTTCCAGTGTTATTTATTGCATATATGATATATTTCAATTGGCATGTTAAAAATCATGAATGGCATATGAAATATAAAGCGAAAAATTCTCAGAAACTCTCAAACAGCAAACAGAAAACTCAGAGAAAAAAATAGGGGGCTTACATTACAGGGGGTGCTGCCCCTCAACCCCACTGGGGGCACTGCCCTGAGGCCCCCACAAAGGGCACTGCCCCTCAACCCCATTAGGGAAATTGCCCTGAAACTTGAGATTATGTCTATTGCATCATCCAGGACCTATCTTAGACACATTCGTAGGAAGGATTATGGCTATTGCCCTGAAACTTGAGATTATGGCTATTGCATCATTTGCTGAGAGCAGATTTATATCAAGGAGAATTCATAGAAATTGTGTATTCACATCTAGGAGAGGTGTTGTGTTTCATTACATCAGATCGGCTTAGTGTTGGCCCAAATTGTAAAGCAACTTGCTGCTCTTTCTTTCAATATATAAGTGATATATTTGTGGCTGGGTTTTTCTCCCTTGAGGAGGGTTTTCCCAGGGTATCTTCTTGTGTTCATTGTTCATGTGTTGTGATTTCTGCTTATTGTAAATCTGATCCTAAAACTAACAAAAACAAGTTTTAAATAATTAAAAATCTCTAAATTTTTAGGGTTTTTTCATTTTGCCAAGTCTGCGCCGAGTCCCAAGTCCCAAGTCGAGTCACCCTAGCCGAGTCCAAGCCGAGTCTAAGTCTTGTAACTATGGTTAGGACATATAAATAAGTTTTAGTTTCAGCCTTTCATAGACTTCTATCTCTAATCCATCTTCAGAATATTGTTGTTATGTGGAACCTGATCAGTCTTGGTGTTTAAATTTTCCCCGGTTTACCCGACACATTTTCCTCCCAAATCAATCAACACGGGAATGCAAGGGGGGCAAAGCTAGAAACATCCTATATATTTTGTTAAAGGAAATTTACTATCCGTTGTCTATTGTAATTTTGTTATCTGCATTTAATTGGTAGTTTGAACCCTCTATACCTGCCTGCAATTCCTAACAAATATAACTATCTAAACTAGCACCATAATGATGCTATCCACTATCTAAATTGGTGCAATGATGATATTAGCGACCATCTTTTTTAATTATCATCAATTCTTATTCTAACTTCCATAGGTTTTAACTTGCCATATGGAAAGGTTTCATTATCAAAATGAGGTATTCACCATCTTTTTAACAAGAATAGAGGCAGTCTGCTTTCTTCGTGGATAAACAACCATCAAGAACCTTTGAAATCATATTGACAAACAATTCTCTAGCTATGAAATCATATTTACTCTCATTGCATAAAGAAATAGAACCTCCAAGTGTCTATGGCCCTATGTTGTCGGATTTCATTTGTTTTTTAATTAGAGCTAGAAACACAATATTGATGAAAGAATGGACAAACACAACGTTTTTAAAACTTCAACAATCATTTGGCACACATTGGGACACACCTTATGAAGGATATAATTTTGAAACTCAACTGAAAGCCATACTTTCATCTTTAACATCCTGACAACAGTTGTAACTTTAGCTATAGCAGATGCTTGTGGAAGAGTTGGCTGAGGTAGGGAGGAATTTTTGTCCAACATGTTTTGGTGTGTCTTTGTCTATATCCATGGTATAATAATCTTAACCAGCTTAAACTTCCTAGAAATCTCGATCATTTTTTTGGTTTTTAGTTGTTTCTTTATCAATTAACATTTTCAAAATATTTGAGTTAAGTAATATTAATGTGGACAATAGCCCCCCATTGCATTAAGGAATTCAATAACTCTGGGCTTACCCACACATTTTTAAAGGAAAATAGCTTCTGCAGGTACATATGTGACAAATATATTACAATACAAGTTCAAAATTATAGTTGTAACTACATATGAGCAATAAAACTAAGTTTTGTAACCCTATTCTGATGCATTTGTGCATAACGCTGTTTGTCTTATCCACAATTATTTTACTTCTAGCTTTCTTCTATATGCTCAACAATGAAACCAAAATACACAATTATCCTTGGCACCTGTCAAAATTTTAACTTTACAGAAAGTGACAACTAAATTGTCCTATAGCATTAACCAGAAAATCACCAAATAGAGACAGAAAGATAAACATCTTCTTGCTGAAGGGAAATGGGGATCACAGAAAGCCATCTGAGAATTAGTATATGCCTCCAGTATCTTTCCATTTTCATGATGCAAGCACATACAACTATGTCTTAAAGCAGAAATAGACACAATTTAATTTCCAACAGATTAACCCTCAGAGGAAAGAAATGTAGTTTCAGATCCATTAACATTTTAGCAACATAACGGAATGTAAGTTAACATTTAAAGAACAAAAAAATAGACAGAAGAGAAAGAACACAAATATACATGGGGGAAACCCTTTCAAGTAAAATACCCCACATTCCAACAGCACGGATCAATTGTATTATCAGCAACAAAACCAGTTACAATACAATTATAGAGACTATGCTCATGTAGGCTTGAACCAATGTATCTATCCGTAACAACAAGTTACAATACACTTTCAGGCCCACAACCTGAACTTGGAGATTACATCTTGCTCTTTTGGAGAAAATCCGATAGCATAACCCCTACAATAAAATCAGCTCTCTCTTAACTCCTCTAGCAAAACACCTATATTTATAAAGTATGTAGTGCCCAAGATAGAAGTTTCCTTAAACCCACGTCCATGCATGAACATGCAACAAGAAAGGCACTATATGCAAAAGCATGCAACATGCACATGCAAAAAAGCACCTATCAAAAATCTAGGCATCCACATTCCAAGTTTGACTCAACTAGAATAGAAATTGCATCCATACACAACTCTCCTTGCAAATAACAACTTCCAATCTTGAATTTTCAAAGCAGGCGCCAACTTCCACAAAAGTAGCTACATGCCATAGTTAACTCAACATGCCTTGACACATATCACCTCCATACAACTCCAAGAAGTTTTACAAACTCCTCTCTCCAAATGAGCGCCCAAGTGACAAGAGTCACTATGGCACACCTCAATGAAGTATACACAAACTACAATGCTTCAAATAAGTGCCTAGGTGACAATTGGCACTCTATTGAGCTCCGCACCTTGAATGTAGGATATAACACTCCCCAATGGGTCCCACAAAGTACTACAACTATAATAGTTGGCAACTTAGTATATATCAATATTTGCACAATTATTTATCCCAAAATTAATGCTAGGACTCGAAGGTTGAGACACCTTAATCCCAACACATGCTATATAGTTCGAGAAGCACATCCACTTAACATAATATCTATGTTATACTATTAGCATGTATAATGCATTAACTTTTAAGCAAACTAAGGTTAGTATAGATATATTTTGAGTGATGCTTTTGCAGGTATATTTTCTATCATAATATAATATGATAAATCCATTAAGGGGTAAACTAATCAACAAAGGTCTTGGCTCAAAACAATCAGATATAGTTGAAACCCTCTAAGGGGTTTCTCAAGCTCAATCTTGATGGAGCATCTCAAAGGAATCCTATGCTTGCAGGAGCGGGCTATGTTTTGTGGGATTCTAGGTGGAAGGTGGTAAAAGGTGGTTCTTTCTTTCTTGGTTCTAAATCTAATCATGAGATAGAGTGGCTGACGATGGTGGAAGGTTTGAACTTTGTCATTTTAGTTGGAAGCAAGAAGCTAATTGTGGAAGGCAACTCTTCAGTTATGATTACAAGATTAAATAAATGGGTTTCCCAAAGCTAGAAGTTTTGTAGCCTTTCAAATGAGGCTCTTGGCCTTTGCAAACTTTTCAAAGACAATTTTTTCTCTCATTGTTATAGAGCATGTAATAAAGTAGCCAATTTTCTCTCTAATTTTGACATCAAGTAGGCACCCTTTTGGCCAAAGTTAATGACCAAGTAGAAGCTTGAGAGAGCTTAGCCACTTACTTGCTTAACAATTGCTCATCTTGACTATTTGCTTTGCCAAAGATTTGTGCAATTTTTCTCTAATCTGCAAGGATTACTTGGATGGCAAGGTTATTATTACTTTGATTTGTGTGAATGGTTGCCCCATTAATTTGGTTTTCATGGCCTTTTCTAGCCATAATGTTTTTGCAAGCTCAACATTTGGTGCCACATGAATTCTTATGGTTTTTGGTTTTAGTGGGTTATGAGGAAATAGGTGTTTCAATGATGTCCAAGAGTTGTCTTTCTAGAGAGTATTTGTGATCTTTTGTTAGGGGGGCTATGTTAGACAAGCATTTAACTAATGTCTTTTCCCCTTCCAATTAGAAGTTCTATAGTTCATTAAATTTATTCTCAAACCATATGGGTTAGAGAATATTGGTGTATTTCATTTGTGCGCTACTGTTGCCAAGTACTTTAGAAGCAAGCTAGAAATACAAAGGAGTCCAAACCCATTCAAGCATAGAATCTCCATATTATTCTACTAGAGTCAAAAATTGTCTTGATAATTGGGTTGTAGGAGAAAATTAAGGATAAGGAGGATTAGTAGCTTCTAGTTCTATGCTTGCAAGAAAAGCTTCATTTTCTTTGGGAAAGAAATTGTGGTAGTCTTCCATTAGAAGGATCTAGTAGTATTCTATGAAGATTCGACTATAGTGGTTAACACTTTGAAGTTCACCCACAAGAATCGTAAGTTGGAAATCTTCGAGCCTTTTCACTTTGCCTTATTTGTCAAACGTTTTCCTAAGGAGGGCAGCAAAAAAAATGAACTATAACCCTAGGGTTCAGTTGTGCTCCTAGGAGGATGGTCCACTCTAGCAATAACTAGCTTCTGGGTATGGATTGTTTACTCCTTTTCTAATAAGAATAGTGAAGCGTCTCAAAAATTTTGCCCCAGAATTGTAGAATTACTATTCCACCTTGAAGGTCAAGGGATATCATCAAGAAGGTAAAACAAGGGTTCATCAACAAATTGAAGAGGAAAAAAGTCCTATGAACGAGAGTGGGTAAACTTTCCTACACTTTGGGCTCAGCTAAACCTAGGAGGGTTTTCTTAGAGGTGACCTATAACAAGATTTTCTGTTATAACTAAAAATAAACACGTATAAACAAATTGCAATGATACCCAAATGCAAGTTTTGATCCCAAAGCCTGTCACTAAACCAAAATTGCCCACTACTATGACCTCTTATATAGCTAATAAGAACATCATTGTAGGAAATGAAAGATGAAGGTACAAGGACATGATTCACTAAAATGGATAATTTGATAAGGTTCACAAATGATATCTCCCTATTTAAACTTGTTGAATCATGACTTGCACAAGTGTTGATGTTATTAAGCAGCGCCGGGCTGCTACTTCCAGACCAAAACGACTTGTTGAAGGCAATTCAAATTATAGCCTAACGGCTATTTGAATTGTAAACATCATATTCAATGAAGAGGCGCTTCATTTCATACTTTGATTATGGCCAGCATGAGAAGATACGAATTCAGCTTGAGAGTCACGTCTTTTATTGAAAGAAATTTAATTATATGTAATTATTGTTAATATGGCCGACTTCTCATGGGCGCGATTTTTATGATCACATTCTTTTTGGTGGCCGACTTTTGGTGGAGGCCGACTTGAAGTTTTGAAGAGACACATCCTCTCCCTTCATCGTGTATATATGATCAATGGTCATTCATTGTTCATCATCCATTTCGTTTGTTGTTCATCATAGTTCTCAAGTGTGAATAAGAAGAAATATTGCAGTTCGATGCATTGATTGAAGGCTGAGTTTATCATCTAGGAGCATTATTATATTGCAGTGTTAGCATCAGATTGTGGTGCTCTCTCTTGGCCTTCATATCGGCCTCTTTGTAAAGGAGACACTTTTGTTGATATTCAATATATAAGTGATATATTGTTGCTGGGTTTTTCTCCCTCAAGAGGAGGGTTTTCCCAGGGTATATGCTGTGTTATTGTATCTGATTTTGAATTAAATTTCTATGTTTTACATCTGATCATAAAACTAACAACAAGAACCTACTTCTAATCCTAATCTACTAGTGACTGATTTGTTTGTTTTAAAGAATTTGATTGGCCAAATATTTTCAAGACTGATGCCTATCTATTGGGCAATAGAGTAAAACAGTCTATCAAAGGACAAACAAGTCGAAACCACAAAGGACAATGAGCAATGCATTTAAATACACCAAATATTATGATATTAATAACAAAACATGCTTAATAATCCATTACAGAATTGCATAAATCCATGTACAATACGGAAGAGAGACCATTACAAGGTTTGCAATGCATTAGAATTTTGTTAGATTCATCAAATCTAGTATTACACTCATGCTAGCAAATGTGGCAAAGAAGAAACCCTAGGTGCAACTAAGAGAATTCTTTGAAAATACACAAATTGTCATGGAGACATTTCATTACAAATATAACTAGCAACATGAAACTTCTTTTGATTTCACAAAGATGTTGCTTCTAAAATGGGCAGACTATCATGGTTTGACACTCTAGACCACTCTAGCACTCGCAAGCATCTGAAAATAGCAAAGACCAACAATTAGAATTAAGGACGAACAAATATTTATAGCCTTGAAAAAACTATGCCATTGTTGCCCATGGGAATCGGCTTCAAATCTGAACGCTCAAAAATCTACCACATTGATGGCAGCCCACACAAGGGATCTCTATCCATCGTTTGAGAAATGCATATGGAACCATGCCCAAGAGATTGAATCATATTTTCCAGTTGGAAAACAAACTTTGGAACATTGCAAAGGTCTAATTGGAGCCTTACTAGCAATCTATGAGTTGTTAGGGTAGGAGGACGAGTGAACAACGCAAAATGCAAGACATGTCAAAGTTTAGAGTTTCGAGTATCGAGGATACCTCATGATAGGTACAGAGTGAGAGGGATAGCCAAATGATGGAAAGGGTGTCGAGGATGACAAGAAACAATATCTAGGGAAAGGTAGGTGAAGAAAATTAAATTGGGTGTTGGGGTTCGAGGAGCTCAAGAAGTACTTGATTAAGGGAATGAGCAAGAGTCCAACAAGGAAAATGGATGAAGGTGGGGGATGGGTGAGAGGGAGGCTAGGCTGGAGAAGTTTGAAAGTCTAATAGGGACCACGGAAAATTTGGACTTGGGAGGAAAGGCATGACTAGACAAGGAACTCTACAAAAATGCTTAGAAGGAGGCATCGGAGTTCAAGTATCAAGGATGACAAGGGAAAGGTAACCAAGTAGAGGCAAGGCCGCAACCCTAACAAGGAAAAGAAACTTAGTGTAAAGGTTTAGAAGTCAAGACATCAGAGGGATCAAGGTTCAAAGAAAAGTTGTACCAAGTACCCAAGCAAGGGTAAGCCTGATACTCTAACAACAAAAGGGAAGTGGAAGGATTTGGGGTTTTAGAAGTCAAGAGGAACAAGGAAATGGTACTTGGGGAAGGGAAACTCCGACAAAAGAAAAATCTTAAGGCAGACAATCAAGGTTTCAAGGGATAGGGGTGAAAAGGAAATGATACCCAAGGAAGGGAAACTCCGACAACCGAAAACACTACACACACATGAACATAAAGCACCCAACACTTGGACATTTTCGTAGATTTTTATAACTTCCAACACATGAGAGGACCAACTTGGAATTTCGCGGATTAGTAATTAATAGTAGGTAAACTAGGACAAGAGCAACAAAGGGGAAGGCACTCAAGCAAAATTTTGCACCACAAGGTTGAGTCCCAACAAATAGTACTTACAATAATGAACAGAAATTACAATGCATACCAACCAAAATAGTAATAAAAGTACATATTTATTCATATGAAATTCTTACATAGAAGTTGACTAGAGATGATTAGCCAACAATCAAACTACTTTCTCTAACTAGGCAAACTCTATTTAAAGAACTCACTATTGCCAAGATGAGCACAATTGTTGGCAACTTATAACAACTACCATCTAATAACTACCCAAAAACCAACAAGTGAATAATACACAGTTGGCTATTGATGAACATACGGTTATACTAAGACGGCAGGGAGAGGGGGGGAGTGAATCAATATAAAACAAACTTTTACTTTTCAAACTCGGTCATCCACACATATGCAAGATCTCAATGAGAACACACAATTTATGTGGAAACCCTTTTGGGAAAAAACCATGGTGAAATATTTCTTATATATTATAGATTAATCTTCGTCTTCTTCTTGTTGTAGGCTCCAACCTACTAGAGATTCCAATCTCCACTTGACATAATTATAGGCTCCAACCCCCACACAAGCTGAGCTCCAACCCAACAAGAGGCTCCTCCTTATTTGATAGGCTCCAACCTATTGATCCTTCAATGGCTGATATAGTTTACTTCTCCACATGATCTTCCTCTCATAAAATTGTTTACACCTTTCACAAATCTAATCCCACACTTCATGTTGGAGTTGATAGTGAACCCCATAGCTCCCAGAAATCCCTACAACCAAAACGCCTGTCACAAGCAAGAGATCAAAGCAACTGATTTGCTATGCAACCAAGAGAGGAAAGATTGAATCCAAAAGATCACTGATATGTGCAATGTATTAACCTGAATGGTTTTGAATTGAATTATTACAATGAATGTGCAAGCTTTATAAAAGCATGCAAAAGCAAACCCTAGATGAGGATTGCATTAGATAGTGACAAATGTTCTAATCTCATGCAATGAGACAACTTGTCCCATATTTAGTTCAAACTAATAATAAAAAAGCACTCCTAAGTTTAACTTAAGTGAATAAAGTAATAAGGGACTTAATAATTAATTAATTATCAAGTGAATATCTTGATTACTCTAACACCCCCCCTTAAGATCAACATAGGGAGAAGCTAAAAACCCTGATGTAGAATGCAATGATGAATGCATGGATGGGTCCCGGATACAAGACTTGATGAGGTACCCATGTACAAATAAATAAAACTCTCATAAATATCGAAAAGGAGAAAACCACATGGGAAAAACTCCTCTCCAAAAGAGATAAAAAGCAATGACTGCACTAGTGAAAGAAGGATAGGACTCAATGTGACCCCCCAAGGACTGCTTTTGTCACAAAAGTACAATATATGTCCCCCTAATAAGAGAGAGAAAATGAGGATATGAATTCCCCCCCCACAAAGAAAGAGCTACCGTGCCAACGATGAATGTCTGAAGATAGAAAATGATCCACTGCCTACAAACAACATTTCTCCCCTTAGGAAGAAACAGATCCATTGGTGATTGGAGAAGCCAATCCAAAAGAATGGGTGAATCAAGAATCCAAATCCAAATGATGTGTGCCTCTCAAAAGTGCTCACATGTCTACATGTCGGAAAGTGATGATGTCGATCCAAGATCCTGTGAAGACTGATGTAGAACAAGTTGCAAAGGTGATGAAAATGGTGGGTCAACAGTGTTGATGTGGCTATCAACAAAGAGGAGATGAATGTCCTCAAAATAATCCTCCAAGTCTACAAAATAGGACGCCACAAACAATGATGATATGTCTGTGAGATATGAGTCCCATGTAGTTGTGTCTGAAAGATGTATGTCCTTTTGCACTAAACCAATAGGGGCCAAAGATGTGGCGATGCCAAGCTGATCAGGAATAGCAGATGATGATGATGTAGTCTCAATCTGAAGAGTGGGAACATGAATGCAAGTCTTTGAACCATTGGAACATGCAAGACCTGTGATATACTCAAGCTCCTCTAAAGTATTGTAATCAAAGGGTATGTAATATGTGTTGTGACCTATTTCACACATTGCCCCATTGCAAATGGGGACCCCCAATAGTTTGTTTTTTAGGGTTTTTCCTTAGCATTACAATTTCATAAGTCTATTGCTTTGAGAGCTTGGAGTTAGATTTTTGAGGAATAATTCGAGCCAAGTAGAGAATTCAAGCCCAGAACAGTGCCTAGACATCGTCAAAGTGCTTAGAAGGTCCAGAGGACGAGGAACACCATTGCTTTGAGTCAATTCTGACACTTCCTATTTTGTAGGGATTCTACTTTTTTGCTTTTTTTTTTTTCTATTTTTGGCACTGTGGGACCAATCCGGGAAGCAGCTTTTTCGCCAACTTTTTGCTTTTTTCAGCTTTTTTGAAAGTTGACCTAGGGTTGGGTCCCACAGGTCATGTTGTCAACGTTTTCATCTTCAAAATCAAAATTTTGTGCCTTCAAGAGTAAAAAGCAAGAGAAAGAGAAAAACGAGGGTTTTGTTCCAGATGATCCAACTGATAGCAAGAAATTCATGGCATAAGCATCATCAAATTCACCTAGACATGAAGAATGGATGGCAAAAGGAAGATAAAATTCACCATGCACATGGTTAAGCACATGATGAAGTCCGCTTGGAAGAAAGAGAAGATGGCAAAGGTCAAGCAAAGTCCTCCCAAAGGAGATGAGACTTGTCTAGCCAACCTCAAAGTTTGCCCAAGGAAAATGTCCAAGATGATGCAAAGTCCGCTTGGGAAAGAAAAGCTATGTCCAAATTGTTGTCAAGTCTGCCCTTGGCTTGAATGATGCTTGTCCAAGGTAATGAGAAGTCCGCCCTAGACAAGATGGCAAGGAAGTGATGAAGTCCGCCCCACCTTGAAGAGAATATGGCAAGCATGAAGTGAAGTCCGCCCATCCTTGTCCAAGAGGTCATGAAGTCCACCCATGCTTGAAAAGTGGATGGCAAGACAAAGGTAAAGTCTGCCCAGCCAAGAGGAGGAAAGAAAAACTCAAAAATTGGCTAAGTGTTACCACCTAGGGAAGAAAAACTCAAAAAAATTGGCTAAGTATTGACACCTAGGGAAGGAAAACTCAGAGAATTGGCTGAGTATTGATACTGTGAAGAGTAAAATTTCAAAATTTGGTTAAGTATCAAGGAAATTCCCTAGGCAATGAGCAACTTTTCCCAACATGGCCAACCAACCATAAAGTTTGCCAAGGATAAAATGAATATGTCCAAGCAACTGCCAAGTCCGCCCTATCCAAGGAAAGATTAGAATGGCATAAAGATGACCAAGTCCGCCTTGGCAAGACAACTGTGAAGTCCGCCCTTAGCATGGAGAGCCTAAAATTCACCATGAAGCCAAACAAATTTCAAGAGGAAATCCATGAATAAAATAAATTTTGCCATAATGAAAGGTTGGAAAGATTGGAAAAATCAAACTTAAACACTTAGAATATTTTTAATATTTTCCAACACTTTGAAGAAATTTTTGATATTCAACACTAGAAAAATTTTGAACTCAAATGAAAATCTAGAAGATTTTGGCTAAGGATGGCACTCTAATAAAAATTAGAAACTTGTCTTGAAGATTTTCGATAAAGATTAAATCACCATGGTGGACAAAAAAAAGCAAGTCCAGGTTCGACGAATCTAGAGAAAAAAAAACATACACTTCAACTTTATAAGAGGTCGAACTTGTCATTTTCAATTCATTCTTTCAAAAATTCGATGTTGAGAAGGTTGTCTCTCTCCCAAAGTTACGAAAGATAAATTTTTGAAGAAAATTTTCAGAGATAAAATAAATTTTGAAGAAGAGAGCAGAGAACGAAGTAAGATTTTTATTTTTGAGTTGAAGGATTGAATTTCTAGAGGATAGGCGTGCTTTTCTGAGCTGAAGACAGAATTTTCGAAATTCAAGGCAGAATTACAATCAAAAGTATACAATTCCGAAAGTTCAAAATCCAAGTTTGACGGATTTCTTCATTCTTCTTCTATCTTATTCACCTATTCTCGCGAAACTTGCTAAATACTTAGCCAAATTATTTCATTTTTAGTTTGATATTTCACAGAATTTAACTTTTCAATAGGCTGAAAGTGAAAATTTCGAGCAAAGGTCCAAGAAAATCAGAATTTAAAATCTTAAAATTAATATATTTTCATGTTTCTTGCAGGTTGATGACCACCGAAGGAGAACCTTCAAGAAGGGCCCAGATGAAATTCGCCAACAAAGGACTACAGCTAGAATCAAAAATCAACTCCAAGTGGAAGAATGTTACAGACACCAACCTTGGACATGTAGATTTCAAAGATTTCAAGAAGAGAATGTACGAGCAAGATGGATTCTTGCCAACACCTATTGCTCGCCGGATGATGCGGAATGACATTGTCCAAGCAGCTGGATTTCCACTGGCTATGGAGTGTGCTGAATTGATGGTAGAATGCACCATACACTACAATGCACAAGAGAGGCAAATTGTTGTGCTAGACGGGAGAATATTGGCTCATCTCAGAGAATTAGCCATTCAAGAGGCGTTCGGCATACCAAATTATAACCGAACTTCATACAAGACCAAAGAGGATGCAAGAAGACTTTACGAGGATCGGATAGAGCTTTGTGCAATGAATATCAATAAGGTGTGGTTAGAGAAGCCAAGGCCTTCCATTAAGAAAATGTCGACAAAATTGCTTCGAACTAACTTCAAGGAGGATTACGGAGATATTATTTTGCTATTAAACAGAGTAATGGGAAGCCCTCAAGGTGCGCCATTTGAGACATGGATGCATTACTTTATTGATGAGATCACTTCGGGCGTCAAGATGTTCAATTGGTTGTGAATGATCAATGACAATCTCCATGAACAGTTAATAAATTTGGAAAGGACAAAGTCTTTCTACATGAGTTCTTGCATTGTCTACCTATTGGCTAGGACTTACAAATATACAGGATTGATCTGCAAAGGCGTAGTAGGCAATGGTGAAAATGAATTCAAGTCTTATGATTGTTATCCCTAGTTGCAACTCTGCAAAAAATCCCACTTCAAGAGAGTGAATAATGCCTTCCTAATGTACATCACTAGGATTTTACAAGGAAAAACGCATCAAAGGCTCACTCACGAGGCCAAGAGTCTAATCAACAAGTACGGATCCTGGTTTATCCAATTTCCAAGGTTCACCTACATAAGAGTTCAGGGATTCACCAGATGTCCATACTGACTTCCAATCTACCCTACTAATAGAATGGTCTTGCTCGAAGTCCTCAAGCAACTGGAAACATATCAAGGCCTCCAAAGATCAAAGCAAAAGGTTGCCGTCACCTTTCCGTTTTTCATTGGGAATATGTTGGAGTCTTGTCCATCGGCACAAGCAGCAGAAAGTGCCTAGTTGGAGATGCAATGGTATCTGTTCACATCTTACTGGTCCTGAGCCAATTTCGACCCTTACCGCCACATTGGGACCGTGAATGGAAGGAAGTACAAACATAAGGTAGACCTGGAGGATTTCTGGGCAAATGTTGCAGATGAATATAACGTCAGGAAAAGACTATGGTCCAGATTGTCGGTGAACCTAATTAGAACAACCGAGCTTTTTCGTGTGCTCGATCAGCTTAAGGACAATGGAGAGTATACTCAGCCAAGCTTTGATGAGAATCGGCCTCTTCCTCCTATGAAATGGTCAGAACCTGAGCTTGCAAATCTGACCACCTTGATGAGGCTAGTTGTCAAATATTCACAGTGGTGGATGGATCAGCAAGTACAAGAGTTACGGCGAAGAAATGTGACTTTGACTTATAACTTAATGGGCAAAGCGGAATCCTATTCTTCAAACGCAGGTGCATCCCAAAGTGATGAGCCAATTGAAAGTACCAACTCCAAGAAAAGGAAGGAAATAGTTAATGACTCTACAAGGTCAAAAGGGAAGAAGATTGCAGATGAGGAACATGTTCAAAAGAGACAAAGATCAAAGCTACCTCATTCTACCACATCCAGGAACGTAAATGAGATATCGAATATTGAGGATGAGTCATTGGACGACATAAGGATTCCTTCTCCGATTCATATTGAGTCAATCTAGCCAGAGGATGATGAAACTCCTTCTCCTACAGGCACAGAAATACTCGAGTCTGAGAATGAAATGGATATTCTGGATGGTGAATTTCAAGAGGGAATGATTTCCGCTCTTAGAGGAGTTCAGGATATTCCATGTGCATAAAACACTCAGGAAGAAGGAGGCATTGAGCAGCCTACTATTCCTAATTGGTTAAAAGAAAGGTTGAAGATAAAAGTACCACTAGAAGTTCCAAAGGAAGATGATACGGCCGATTTCTTGGCCAAGTTAGAAATAGTTATTGTAAAGAAGCCCGCCAAAATTTTTTCCACAATCCAAAGGGACGAAGCCGACCATCGTTCCGTACAAATTGCTATACCAACGGTGGATAAGTCGAAGGAAGATATTGCTCCCCAAGAGTATGCCATAAATACTATCGACTTGGGCCCAACAACAAAGGGTCAAGAGGTGGAAGACTTGGACAATTCAGTCACTTCCATCAAGGCAAGGTTGGAAAAGGAAGTGGCAAAGAAACGAGAATATAAGGAGATTGAATGCCTGAAAGAATACATTCAGCACTTAACCAAACCTCTTGATGAAGCCGACTCAATAGTTCTTCCACTTTTGAACTCTTCACAAGAAATGATCAAAAAATTTGAAGAAGAGATGGTCACAGCTAAAGAAACTAAGGAGTGGATAGCAAGCACGAGTGGAGAAGTGGCTACATTCATGGAAAGATTGATGTTGGCTTATGGACAAACTTCCTCTTTGCTTTCAAGGATTGTAGTTTTGGCAAAAGCATGGGACAACCTTCAAGATATTCAAGACAGAATTATCCCATGCCTTAGGGTGTTGAAAGGAGTTCTGAAACAGGAACTGATTGATGGAAAAGTCATTGCAGTGGGCGTTGCATATGATTTCAATAACTAGTACTGGGCATTGATTGCGCGGAGAGAAGTCTTGGAGAAGGTGAAGGAAGATGGTGTTAGAGCTGAAGAGCAAACAAGGGAAATTCAGAATAAGATTTTACTTGTGGCTACAAATGTGCTTGAGAGGGATATTGTCCTAGAGAATGATATGCAGCTTGAAAATCTAAAGCTCAGATTTCAGGAAAAAAATTTCACCACCACTGGGCCAATCTTGAAACAAAATTTGACTAAGGCATCAAACTTCTTGTCCATCCGAGATGCCTTCCAACGACAGGAATTAGATTGTGAGATCGCTTTCGCCGAGTGTGCAGATGATTTGGACGTGTTGGAATTCAAGGTTAACATGCTACCACATGTCACAATGGAAGAGGTCGGCATAATAGTGTCTAGATTCGTTGAATACACAGCCACTCAAAAGGATAAGGATGCGCCTCCTAGAAGATAGCTCCTCATGCCACTTGTTCTTCATCCACTAGATATTGATGATTGTTTTGGGAAACCCTAGTTAGGATTGATTTGTCTTAATCTCTGTCGTTGATCTTAAAACAATCTTGGCCATTCTTTTGTTTTCAAAAACTCTATATAAATTCTCATTCTCTCATTTTCATTGGGTGAAGAGAGTTTTATGAAATTGTTGCGTATAGCTACTTCGGATAATAAAAGTTCATATGCATGATTTGCTTTGAATCCTTCTTATTGTCAAGTGGTTGCATGGTTGCATATCTCCTTCAACAATAGAATAGATTTAGTGTAGAACATAGAATAGATTTAAAAGTAGAATTTGATTTGAATGTATGTTAGATGAATGAAAGATTTGATAGTAGAGATTGGTGAAACTTTGCTCATACTTTCTTTGAATAAATGATTTTTGTTCAATGTGTAAAGTTAGCCTGAGCCTATATTGTGGATGCTTAACTTTTGTCTGAATAAATATTGTTCAATTTGATGGTAGTTATTCGTGACGTGAAAATCATAAGCACACCCCTAGAAGATTGCACTCACTTTGTGTAGTTGTCCTCAATGTGGCAAAGCAAAGTGTTGTTATTGGTTTCACCCAATCTTTACCATCTCTTGAGTTCTTAGGATTAGCATAAAACTTCTGAACCCTTATCCTTTTGCACCCTTTTTTTTTTTTTAATTCCAAAATCCAAAAACCAAAAAGAAAAAAAAGGGAGCATTACCATCAAATTAGTCTAAGTCCTAGCTTGTGAGTGATTTGTTAACGTAAATCCCTTTGTGTATTACCAGCATATCACAACGCCCATTGAGCTTATCCACACATCAAGACCTGACAAAAGAACCTTGGAATCGACATATGATCTTCTCACAATCTTAGCATACACGGTGGTTTTTCAAGAGAGGATAAAGTGTCCTTGGACTTTTTATTCTAATGTTCGGCGAATGATAAAACGTACAACAAATCTGCATCTGCAAGAGGGATGAGACAATTTGCAGTACGATCCTCTAGGTATGGAGAGATATGAGGGTCTCCACGGATCTCCCAAAGTCGTGTCCAAAGTAACCCCTAGAACATACATAGTGTCAAGATCAACACTAGAACAAATAACCCCTACTATATAATCACTGATGATACCCCATGCTGATAAACTCCCCGTGTGTCTGGTGTAGGTATGAGTCCATACAAATAAGGAAAAATGAAAATATCAAGCCACCTGAGATGTGTTAGGATTCCATTTTGCCAAGACTCATAGTTATCCTTATCCAAGTTGATTATAGAAGGACGAACAAAAAAACCCATGATACTCACTCAAATGAAAAAATCGGTGACTAATAACCTCAGTACTGATAAAGAAGATCAAATGATGTCATCTCACACAAACAGATCCTTCCAAGTGCCAAGACATCCAAGTAATTAAGTAGAATGTGAAAACACAAAATACTAAATAAAAGGTACTTGGGAAAAATTTTGGAAAAAGTGCATGAATAGATCTGAAGACCTCTGAAATACCTTTCCAACGCCGCTTGAATCGCAAAAATCGGAGATACAGGAAAAAATTTATGAGCTCAGAAGTGCAAAATGATGATCTGACTTTGACTGAGAATAATAGGAACCAGCAGCAAAATCTGATAATGAGACTTGTACCATTGGAAAGTTCACGGAACCAGCTTTCCGACGATGTCTCATTTGCTTGATTTTGACAATGTATGCCCAAGTTATGCCAAAAGGAAAAAAATCGCTCCTCTAAGGCAAATGGAGGCTAAGAGGGGGCTTTGAGAGGCGTCCATACGATGATGTCAGCATGACATCATACTGACATCAGCAAAGTATTGGATTAAATTTAACATTCTGATGGTCGTCACCACAAAAAAATGCCCCTGATGCTGGGAAAAAATCCTGGTCGCCGAAAATTGTACCTTCTATTGGCGATTCTCTGGAATATTTTGTAGGAATCTTTAAAGATTCTATCGCCAATTTGCATGCCAAATTTGGCACTAGCTGTTGAGATTTTTGTCGGTGAAATTTTGCTCTGCCCAGAATTTATAAAAAACCGCCACTGTTTTTATGTGCCACCACCAGATTTTTGAGCAACGGTCATTTGAATAAGGTCGGCGATGAGGGAAGCACCAAGTTGGTCGGCTATTAGACTGTGGTCGGAAATCCTATGTGGGGCCCGCCCCTAGTATGGAAGCCTACGCAAGTTTTCATAAAACCGTTTTTTTGCTTTTTTTTAATTTGATTTTTCAATCAAACTTTAACAAAAAATATATGATGAATTCTTTTTTGATTTGCAGGAATAGAATTTTGAAAACCTAAATTTTTTATCAATAGAAAAATTAAAAAACTAGAAAAATAATCCCTGTACCTGCTTTGCACGGAAATTGAGACAAAACAAGGCACAGATCTGCATGCCCCTAAAAAACATTTGCCTTTTGGTGCAACTACTCGGATTTGAGTAAAAAGACAAGCGTTCTTGAGGTTTTTGGCCATTCTGGATGCAACGATGATGTTTATTTCACTTCAAGATGAGCTGATTATTTCTGCAAGGCTGGATCTCTCAAATTTCAAATAGGAAGTCACAAATTTGGTGCCCTAATACCATGTTGGAGTTGATAGTGAAACCCACAACTCCCAAAAATCCCTGCAACCAAAATGCTTGTCACGAGCAAGAGATCAAAGCAACTAATTTGCTATGCAACCAAGAAAGAAAAGATTGAATCCAAAATAGCATTAATATGTGCAAAGTATTAACCTGAATGGTTTATTACAATGAACGTGCAGCTTTATAAAAGCATGCAAAAGCAAACCCTAGATGAGGATTGCATTAGATAGTGACAAGTGTTCTAATCTCATGCAATGAGACAATTTGTCCTATAGTTAGTTCAAACTAATAATAAAAAAGCACTCCTAAGTTTAGCTTAAGTGAATAAAGTAATAAGGGACTTTATAATTAATGAATGACTAATTAATTATCAAGTGAATATCCTAATTACTCTAACACTTCCTTCCCTTCAAATCTGATCACACACTTCCTTCCTTACAAATCTGATCACACCCTTTACACAATGCTCTTTTCACAAATCTGATTACAATCATGCACAATCCTCCTTCAACATATGTTCACAAATATGGCTGTCTTCATTCAAATTTTCTGCTCTGTGATGATGTATCATCTGTTCTTCTTTCACCATAACATCCCCTTCATCTATTTAATATAATTCTGATTTGCACTTCATTTTTCTTCCTTTTCTCTTTTCAATCTGCTCTTCAAATTAGAAATATTTCACTTATTTCTTACTTCAAGATCTGCTTTAATTTCACTCATAGATTTACCCTCAAATCATGCATCATCCATTTTTTCCTTCACAGTATTAACACTCTCATATTTTTAATATATATTTGAATTGCTCTTCATATTCTCTTCATTGAATCTGCTTGAATACATGAATGATTTACATTATTTTATTTATATCTGCATATATATTCTAATATCTTTGCTGGTGTATTTTCTGATATATCTTTTTCATCACTCACTCCACACATTCCACAATCATTACTTATACTATTATGAGGAGAGTCGAATCCTTGAATGGTTGCATCCTTTGCAAAGAGAGACAACTCTAAGAATACACATACCTCTTCATTGCAGCCTTTGAATGGTTTGTTTTGTCTTATGTGGAGGCATCACTTAGTTAAATCCAATCGCTGTCCTTTCATAATGTAATCACTGCACATAATGAATCGCACCTCCTTTTAATACACATTAGTTGCCTTCTTAATATCATTTGCTGCTTTATAGTAAATGAATTGCTGCTTATTATATATTAATGGTTGCTCATAAAACCCTCAACATTAATTTGATTCTTGAGATATATTCATCACTACTTATCCACCATATATAATATGTGTCTTCATAAATACTACTCTTTATTGAAGGTGCCTTAAGAAAGTGATTGGGAGCTCCTATTAGGTGTTGCAACACATCGGTAAGGTGGAGTACAAACTTGCACTACCACCTTCTTCTAAAATCTGCCCAGCTTTTCACGTCTCTTGCCTTAAGAAAGTGATTGGGAGCTCCAAAAGAGGGCCAATAGAACTACCCAACATTGGACAAGGATGGATCCATCTTTTTAGAACCAGAGCTTATGGTGAGCATATGTACCAAGAACTTTCTCACTCATTCTAATGACAAGGTTTTAGTCCAATGGAAGGGTCTACATCTTGAAGATACCACATGGGAGCCAGTTAGCATTCTCCTCAAGTTTCTCAATTTCAATCTTTGAGGACAAAGCGTTTGAAAAGGGAAGGCAATGCTAGGAACCCCATTGTAATGTCCTCTTTTGAGAAATTCCTGGTTTTAGGCCTGCAAAACAATATTAATCACTAAAAACTGATATTAGTAATAACAAGTATCAACATTATGATATTATTCACATCCATACATAAAAAATTATAATATTGAGATCAATAAATCATCGCTGAAATATCATAATATTTAGATCAATAGTTCATAGCATCCTTAATATTTGAATTAATAACATCATTAATATTTAGTTCATAGCATATTCCTCACAACAAATCACAACGTGAATTTATTGGAAATGTTTGCAAATGACAATTTCCAGGTTGGTCATCCTTGTATTGCGAGAGCATGGAAGGGGGGCCGCCCTTCCAATCCCTCAGTCCACCTTGGAGGCTAGTTGTCCTCCTTGACCAAGCCCAAGAGCACGGAATTGGATTTTTGGTCCATTTGACCTCTTGGCCCACAAGTATGGCAGAACCTTCAGTCCATCCATCTTGGGGTGGTGTGCTTGACAAGACACATGAAGATTGTCCTCTTCAACCAAGCCCAAGAGCACGGAATGGATTTTTGGTCCATTTGGCCTACTGGAACACAAGCATAGTAGGACCCTAATCCATCCATCTCGAGGTGTCGTGCTTGATATAAAGGATTTCTAGTCCTTCAGCTCTCATGAACTTGAAAGGTTGAACGACCTTCCTATTTGCAAGACACATCACAAATTCAAGATATGACTCCTCAAGGAATTTGTTAGAATATTTCTAAATAAATACCTCTTAAGTAGAAATAAAATTTACTCTTAAATGGCTCCCACCAATTTTATTTCAGAATATTACGAATGGCTGTTGTCAATCTTTATTCCAAAAGAGATGTCTTATATTTCTTATTCTTATATTTTCCTTTTTCCCACTTGATTGATATGCTGAATTGATATTTGAATGTGTGTTACTTGGATGAATTGATGATTGAATGTTTTGATGAAGTGATTGATGCTTGAATAATTTGATGATTAAATGATTGGATGCTTGAATGATTTGATGATTGCATGATTTGATGATTCAATGTATTGATAGACTTATTGCTGTTTGCTTGATTGATCTTTATGATATTTTGATTGCTTGATTTCTTAATGGATAGATGAGTGATGATTGCTTAATTTCTTGATGGATAGATGAGGGATGATTAGTAATTGAATGTCAATGAACTGATTTACCCTTTATATCCATTTCTCGAAGGAGTCACCACCTTTCATTGCTGCCTTTTGAGAATGACAATTTATTTCCAAACTGATTCATTCATTCATTCCCCATAGATGATTTATCCACAAGGAAATGATCTCCCTTTTATATCTTATTATCAAGGGAGTCACAACCTTCCACATTAGGAGTCACATCCTTTCTCACATCATCACTACTCTTGAGAAGATAATTTAACTTACTTGCAAAGTCACATAAGGTTCTATTCTCATATTCTCAATTGAATTATCGAATGATGTTATGGATGTCTTTCTCAAATGAAATGCTCTCCCTTTTATATCTCAAGATTGAGGGAGTCACACCTCTTCACTTCTATTGCCTTTTCAATAGTTACAACTCTTTGTCGCTGCATTTGGAGAATAATAATTTAATTTTAAATAAGTTAATTTGTTAGCGCTGCAGTCTATTACTTTTAATCAGTCCTAATAATTCCTCACCATTCCCTTTCCTTCTAGATCTACCTTCCTTATATATGTTATCTTACTCAAGGGACACAACCCTTCATATGCTGGTTGACCATTCTTAACGATTTAATCTTTATTTATGTCAGTTTGGTGTAATATTAATTATCTTTATTGATTTCTTTTCAAACATAGGCTGCAGACATTTAGGAATTAAACAGGATTTTACACCCATTTTGATATATGTGATTGTTATTAGCTAGTATTAGTTTGGGTGCATATGCTTTGTAAGTCATCCCATTAGTTAATTAGAATAAAATATTCATATGGGATAGCAAAAGATGTCTCTTGTAAGATTCTTAATAATGTAATAACTTCCCAAGCGGAAGGTATCTTGGATATTTACAATTGGAGTGTGTGCTCTATTAAGAGGTTGCTCCCTTGAAGTGGCACTGAAAAGATAATATAGAGCATTTTGTTGCTCTCTTTTCTGCATGTATCTATGTGCATTGTCTTTATTTCTCTTATAGTTCCTTACAGCCATAAACACCCAACCATCAGTCCATATTAATGTGTGCTGATTTCAATGTATACAAGTTCAATATCTCAAAGATCAGCAATACTCACTTTGGATGCCAACCCTGTTATCACCCAATTACAAAAAACAGAAGGATTCGTTTAGCTATATATGAGATCAAGTTTTTAGATATGCACAAAGAAACACAAAGAAGAAAAAAGATTAACATGGTCTCATATTTCAAAAATGGACGCCCACTTGGGGAAATTGAACCATGTTTCCCAATTACAAATATCAAACTTCAATTTGACTACTATAGTATTATTACCTATTTAAGAAAATCAAATATCTATTTGACTACTATAATATTCATTTTTTAACTATACACAGAGAGATTTGAAAAACTTGAAAGAGGTTTATCAGTTTATGGCCTTATAATTTAAAAGTTGAGGACATTCACTAGGAGCACTGGCCATCTAGGAGAAAATTACAAAAGTATACATTCATTTAACCATATCGATCCAGATTTCAGAATATGTGCAGAGAATAAAGAAATAAAGATCATTTTGGTCTTGCTTTTCAAAAAATCAAGGATGTCTGTTCAAGGCACCTGCATATTATCACCCAACAAAAAACTCGAGGCTTCATTTTAATTTTTAACTATAACAATTTAATTTATTAAATCTATACCAAGAAAGACAAGAAAATCAAATAACTCACCATCTTGTTCACAAATTCTGAAATATCAGCGTCGCTCTGCCTTGAAGACCCAGATAGTCCTAAGCAACCTTAGCCCACCTGGGCACCCATCCTTCACATCATTAAAGCATTCAATAGTTTATAAAGAAGCTCATATGCCAGCAAATTCTGGGCATGCTCATCACTGATTTACCTTAAAGTTTTGCATAATGCAGGCATGCAATTGGCATTGTATAAGAAGTCGCACTGTTGACACATGGTTGCAGCCATGTCTATTGTATTCTATCTCTAGTCTACTCGACATTAGAATGGAATTGTGATATTTTTAGAGAAAATATGTGCAAATGAGTATGCACATAAAGAACTGTACCTTGAGCATAAAGATAGTATTAGGGTTACGATAACTTCTTATAATATTATGCAAACAGATGGCTAACGTGCTTAAATAGACATACAACCTATAATTGGATGAGATACATATACAAGGGGTTGATAGCAGATTTCAAAAGTAGTCATATCCATTAGTATAAACAGGAGATAGCATTGGTGGTTCAGCTGCCCCCTTTGTCCAGGTGAGCAAGGATGGCTTTCATGAGTGTATTTTCTTATTGTGGTAATGAAGCTTCCATTGCAGTGGTAAATATCTGTGTTTCTAGTTCTGTTTTATGCTATTAGTGCATTTTGGAACATGGTTTAATGGTTTCTCCAATGAATATTAAGTTGAAAGGATTATTCTTTTATATCTTGATATCTTGCAGAGATAGGGGGTCTCCCAAATCCATTGTGTCCCTCAGGTGGCACTGCTCCTTCAGGAGTTGCAATCAGCTCCTTCATGGGTTCATAAGCTGGTACCTAGTGTTTAACAAGAGCTAGCTAGATTTAGTGCGCGGAGAAGCTGAAAATAAGCTCAGACAGACACAAGAACCATGTGATTAAAAAATGCTGAAAAGAACATCACTTTAATCTTATCTCCAAGTTGGTTCTGGTCTACGTTGTTTTGCAAGACTGACAATTGTAAGTGAAGGTCTGTGACTCTGTCAATATAACATTGGCTCCAACAGAGCAGCGGTGAAGCCTGGAATTCCTGTGCATGCCCCCAGTTCCATGACAGCATTTTATTGAAAAAAGAAACATGACAAGCAACATAGGAACAAGAACCAAAGAGCAGTCCCAACTCCAGCAACCTGCTACTTCTTTGAATGTAAGGTTAACTGTTTTGTTTCATGCTTCTCTATGAAGCAAGTTCCAACTCCGTGGTTAAGCGTGCTTGAGCTGGAGTAGTACTGGGATGGGTGACCTCCCGGGAAGGCCCAGTGCTTCACCTCTGTGAGCATCACTTAGATACAATGAGTGCTAAGTGGACTATTCACTATCATGAGAGATGGATTCTTGTGAACCACTACTCATGAAACATGGGTCAATGAGTTTGACTCGTAAAACTACACGGTTGAATCCTAATAGCAATATCACAATTTGACACGCTATGGAAAATACGTCTTTATTGTTGCTGAATAATATAATTGAGGGGTTTTTCTCTCGAAAGGGTTTTTCCCCACATAAATTATGTGTTATGTTTTCATTGTTTATCTGATTATGATATGTATGTGCATCTAAATCTATAACTGTTAAGGTGTTTAAGAATTTTTTGCAACTCTCTCCTTCTTAGATTGGTGTAGAAAGCATCTTCCACACACTCAGCTTCCTTTCAGTTGGTATCAAAGTCTGGCTAGCCTTGATTCAGTTGTTGGGTTTGATCGGATTTTGGAGCTAATCTATGTTTCAGTGGGAGTTTTGCATAAGAATATTTTGTGACCTTAATGCAAGAAAAAGATGTCAAGCACATCTAGTATAATTGATATGGAGAAGTTTAATGGTGGCAACTTTGAGTTATGGAAATTGAAGATGGAAGATATGCTTGCGGATAGAGATCTATGGGCTGCAATATCCAGTACGAAACTAGATAGCACAACCCAAAATGACTGGGATCTAATGGATCGAAATGCCAAGGGTTTGATAAGACTCTGGCTGATTTTGTGCTCCTGAATGTCCGTGAAGAGAAAACTACAAAATCTCTTTGGATGAAACTTGGACATGCTTATCAAGCTAAATCCTTGGTAAACAAGTTATTCTTATGAAAGAAATTGTATTCTCTAAAGATGGAAGATGGAGGATCTGTAGCAGATCACCTAAATGCCTTTAACATGTTGATAGCACAACTAGGTTATGTTGGTGACAAGATTGAAGATGAGGATCGTTGCATGCTTTTGTTATGTTATCTGCCAAACTCGTGGGATCACCTGATAATGGCCATTAGGAGTGCTACCACCAATTTCAAGATGGATGAGGTGGTTGCATTGTTGTTGTATAAAGAGATGTGAAGGAAATCTTTTGAAATGGCTAAGAAGGCCCTTACTGTTCGTGGCAGATCTAAAGAGAAAGGCAAGAAGGACAAGAAGTCAAAATCCAAGTCTCCAAGGAGACCTAAGTCTCTTGGTAAGTCCGAGGCAAAATGTGGGAACTACGGCAAATCTAGTCATTTCTGCAAAGAGTGCAAGGGGGAGAAGAAAAAGAAAGGTTAAAAGAATTTCTCAGACTCTAACTCTAACAAATCCTCTCAAGATGATGCAAATGCTTTTATCGCAGCCTTGGCAACACATGCATCAAAAGATGTGTGGTTAATAGACTCAGGTGCTTCTTTACACATGACCTCACATAGGGGTTGGTTCTCAAAGTATGAAGAATATGATGGTGGAAAGGTGTATCTGGGTGATGACTCTCATTTGAAGATTGTTGGCAATGGTAGAGTCAAGATTAGATTGCCTAATGGTAGAGTGAAAGGGATTGACGGTGTACTACATATCTCGGGTTTAACACGGAACCTTCTCTCAATGAGTAAATTGAATGATTCAGGTGTGTGGGTTGTTTTCTCAAGTGGAGGATGCAAGATGACAAGAGGAGCTATATGGTGTTGGCTAAGGGTGTTCAAATCGACACCTTGTTCAAGTTGGATGCATGCACAGTTCAATGCAACAGTTTATCAGACAAACCAAAGAAAAAATCTTTGGATTCTTCATTATCATTGCTGGATCAAGCAAAGAAATCTGTAGCAGCTACATTTGATAGTCATGCATTTTGGGTACCTAAGGGTGCTCATTCCTTGGAAATGAAGCTTCCTACAGAGAAGACAATGTTGTGGCACCAATGACTTGGTCACATTGGTGAAAAAGGTCTTAGAGCCCTAAAATCTAAGCCTTGTTGAAGACCTTGATGATTGTAATCTCGAGTTTGACTTTTGTGAACATTGTGTGTATGGTAAACAATACCGTGTTTCCTTTTATTCCAATTCTCATAAGTCTTCTAGAGTTTTGGACTATGTGCATGCAGATGTGTTTGGTCTTGTGAATGTTCCTTAGTCATCTAGATCTGTGTACTTTGTCTCATTCATAGATGATTACAGTAGGGCATTTGTTTATTTTCTCAGAAGTAACGCTCAAGTTTTTAGTTAGTTTAAGGCTCTTGTTAAAAATCAGACTAGTAGAAAGATTAAGTGTTTGAGGACTAACAATGGTGGTGAATTTTGTTCAGCAGAATTCGACAAGTTTTGTAATGAGCACAAGATTGAGCGACATAAAATAACTCCATACACCACACAGCAAAATGGAGTTGAAAGAGGATAAATAGGACGTTGATGGAGAGGGATAGGAGTATGTTGAGTGATGTTGGCCTTGAGCAGAAGTTTTGGGCTGAAGTCATAGCCACTACATGTTATTTAATCAACAAATCTACATCGGCTCTTGTTGATAAGACACCCATGGAGGTGTGATTTGGTAAAAGCCTTCGAAGACATTTCAGAGTATTTGGTTGTGAAACTTACGCTCATGATCCAATTGAGAGGAAGTCTAAGTTGGAGAACAAGGCCGTTAAATGTATTTTCATCGGCTATGGTGTTGGTGTGAAGGGGTACAAGCTTTGGGATATAGTGGCCCAGAAGGTTCTCTACAATAGAAGTGTGATTTTTTGAGAGATGAAACCTTCCATAGTTGAGTTGTAGCCAGAGAAAGAAGAGCAACATAAGGATGTAGTTCAGATTCCACCTACTCTGATGAAAAAAGTGTTAGAATATTTTGTCAGTGATGTCAAGGTGTTTGTTTGATTGAGCTACTTGCTAGTCTACTTGAGCTGCTTGCTTGAGTGTTTGAGCTGCTTGCTTGGTTGGTTGAGGTGCTTGCCCATCTAGTTCACCTACTTGGTTGCTTGCTCGAACTACTTGGTTGCCTGCTTGAGCTGCTAGGTTGTCTACTTGAGCTGGTTGGTTGTCTACATCAGCTGTTTGCTTGTTTACTTCGTCAGCAAATCCTTTGCCATATCAGATTTGTTTGTTAGCACATGTGCCACATCAGTCTATGTTGAATTGTCAAAGAGTTTATGAGGCAGTTAATGTTATTTCTTGTGAGGCGGCTAATATTTGTGGCTCGATTCCTTATGGTAACGCCTTTGTCATTTGTATCTGTGGATTATGTTTAAAGGTTTCTATTTTATAAGCCAGCTCAAATTTTATGCAATATGGTGATAGTTCTCTCGTGCCTTTGTAGATGCAAATTTTTTTAGAGTCCACGTTTCTTTCTGGAAGCGATAATAGAGATGGCAGATATTAATTTGTTTATTCCTGACAAAATGAATACCGAGCGGCTTTTCTATTTTTATGCAACTGCTTGTTCAGATTTTTGTGGGACGGCTCTTTATTGTAATAGTTTTGTTGTATGGGAGACGTGCTTTTCATATTATTCTCCTGAAATTAAAATGCCTATCGTCACCACTACTTGTGAAGGTGTGAATATTCAAAATCATTTATTGTTCTTTATGTGTGTTGCGTTAAGAAAAATGAAGACGTCTAGATTCGTTGTCTATATTCACCTTGTTTTAGGCGACGGTTACATTTTTTTGAGATGTCATGTGATGTAAAGGGTTGATGTTTTTGAAGGACGTGGTCTTCTAATTGTGTCGATGTTTATGTGTGAGTGCGCATTAAAATATGTGATAATATGAAACCATATTGCCATCTTTCATAAGTGCCGTCGGAATTTTTTTGAAGGTGTGTAATGTTGGCACTCTCAAATTTCGCCAATTTGAAGTGCCCATTTCAAAATTTTGCCTCTACACGCTCAAAAGTGCACCTGATGAATCTACCTGAGTGACCTACTTTTGAGGGTCACAATTTGATGCCTATTGATTTTCGTGCAAAACCCTTTTGTGGACTCACTCATGTGTCCTATGTGAGTAGGCATGTCAATTTTCAACTTCCCACGATGAGTTTTGTCAGAGTTTTGAAAAGTGAAGTTGGAGGGTTTTGGCACTTTTCTGTTGTTTGCAAGCCTTCAGTTTTGCAAAATAGCCTCCTGTTTGAGCTTGCATTTTGCAACAAAATGATTGTCAAGTCAAAACAATTGTTGTTCTGCATTCTCCATATCAAGATAACCTCACATGCCAGTTTTTAGGGTCTCATGATTTGATTTGCTATTTTTAACAGATCAAAACCAAATGCAATTTCTTCAATTTTGCATCTGCATTGCTAACAATGTTTCTGAGAGGTCACTTTGACCTTCAATATCTTTTCATCGATGATGATTTAAGCAAAGCCCTCTTGCACGTGTGTTGACTGCACCAAAATGATATATTGTGTCCAATGGCAGCTCCCCAGAAGTTGATTCAGTATTTTTTCAATGAGGTGATTGGATGAGATTTAATTGGTTCAGAACAGCTATTTGTTGCAGAAAGTTCAACTGGGCAACTTTGAGGTCAAATAACTTTCACCTCGGGATCCTTTTCTCTAAGTCGTCTTTTGCATTGCATTATCTAGACCAATGTCTGCATGCCTGCAAATTTTTATGTCTCCAAGAGGTTGTTTGACCAGTTTTCAAAGCCCATTCTAGAGCCAACTTGGCCAATTTTCACCACTTTTCAAAAGGGTCAGAAAGCAAATTTTAAACACGACCTAGTTCATGTTTTCATTTCTAAAGCATTCAAAAGTAGTCACAAGTCCATTTGAGCATGAAAGTTGTTTGAAAACGAAAAATTTTTTAGTCGGACCCACATGGGGCCCGACATGCTTTGCACTGTTATGAGGATTTAAGTGTTGCAACATTATAAACGAGAATAGCACAGAAGGTCATATGCTTACATCAAGTAACAAAGTGAATCACAATTCACTCGTATGATAGCCTCTGTTGTTGAAGACATCCATCAAAACATGAAGGATGGGGAAGGTGATGTTATAATTGTAAAGTGCTCTGTTGAATATGAATGAGTGTGAAAGCTTTTACTGGTGAAGAAAAGTGCAGAGTATTGAGGTCAAATGGATGTGAAAATTCTCCTCAAAAGAAGAAGGAATCAAAAAATCTAAGGCAAAAATCTAAGGAAATGCTCCATCTAATAGAGACATATTGGTTGATATAAAAAGTATTTCTACAAGTCCACAATGTGATGCTCCTCTAAGTACTTTAAATACAAGAGAAGATGGCAGCTTTAATAGGTACATTGCACTAAAGATATGGCAAAGAAAGGAAATGTGTTACACTGTTTAAGGTGAAGATTGTAGTGTGATGGTAGGAAGATACTAACACAGAGATCATTGAACATGTTTTGGGCACTACAGTGAATATATATCAAGATTGTTTAAAATGGGACGTGCACCCACCAAAGGCATAGAGGAGGCGCCAAGGATGATGGAATGCCACAAGCAGGTGGAAGGCCACACAACCACAAAAATGTAGGTGTTGAAAATGCCTTAGCAACTTTCAAGCAAACAGAGCAGCAATAAATAAAATGCATGTTGAAAAGGCGTCAGAAACTTCCAAAGCACATTGCAAAGGATGGCGCCTCATCTGTTGAAAGAGCCTTAGAAACTTTTAAACATATGCAACTAGCAGGGCGCGGCCTGTAGTAGAGTGCGCCTGCCAAGCAAAGTACAGAGGGCATGAATGGAGGGAACCCCATGCGCCTGGCATTGTGCAAAATCTGATTTGTTAAAAAATCTTTAGAGACTTTCAAACAAATGCAAGGAGCGGCTGAAGTTGTATGAAAGGAACGCCATGATTGCTGACATAATATACATTTAAAATGATTTGATGTTAAAGCTTTAGAAGCGCCATGACTACGTTGGAAGTTGAAGAACCAAGGGCCAATATGAATAAAGTGAAAAGGAGTTGGAGCAACGTAGAAAAACCCCAGAAATTTTGAAACAAGTGAATGCGCAAGAAATGCCACAGGGGGCAGCGCATATACATAAAATGGTTTATTAAAAAAGCCTATGAAACTTCTAAACACATAATATGGGCAGTTTGCTTGCTGCAAAACATGTTGTCATGATTTGGGAGAAAATTACGATGAAGGCCCATATATGCACAATCTGTGGCATGGGGTAACTTTTGCGCCAGATACCACAAAATGGATTGTTGAAGGATGCTTTGGAGACTTTCAGGTGAATGCAACTAGAGGAAAGGCGTTATGACTACATTTGAAACTAGAGAACAGGGGACTTATGTGAATAAAGGTAAGATGATTTCCATCGAAGCATGAAATGCAAGGCCCCTGTGAGTGGCGTAGTGAGAGAGGCAGAGTCCTATGTTGCCTATTGTAAACTTTTGTGATAGCCGCCATTACCAAAAGAAATTGCAGAGATATTGCCATTGCAGAGCAAACAACAAAGGAGATTAGGGAAAAGCAAAACAGAGGGCAAAATGTGAAATGTTAGGGCAAAGAAGAGCAAGTTGAGATCAATGGCTAGGAGAAGTCAAGGCAGTGCAGCAAGATCACAACCCTTCGCCGCCAGATCGCCCAAATTAAATGCTCACGGGTTAAGGTCGCGAGATCAGCGAGAAAAGGAAATAAGTGGTGGGTCCCCAGGAACAAAAAAATAAATGTTTGTATATAGCTTGTGTGATAAATATTTAAAGGATTTCAATGTTCCCCGCTAGCTAGCAAGTTAAAAATGAAAGCCCTTGAATTTCCGCGGGGTTAGTGAGAATTGGCCCATGGTGGGTCTCGGAGAAAGTGAATGCACAGGATGAAAATGGTTAAAAGTTTGCATTTGTTTTTCAAATGTTAAAGGAGCCCGATAAAATAATGACAAAGCATGGAAGCTTTAATGTTATAAAATGAGCCTATATTTCACTGTATGGTGAAATTATAAAAGTAAAGTGCAGTAAGGAGCTGGGTGAAAATGTAAGGTGAAAAGATAAAGGGCCATGGGAAAATTTTATTGTGCGGGTAAAATGCAGCCAGCATAAGATAATTTTTATTATTAAAATATGTGGCTGTGGTTGCAACATGTGAAAGAATGAAAGTAAAATGGTGTGCATTAGTAAAGTAAATAGAATGGCATGAGGAGAATAATTTGAGAAAGTGAATAAATATTCACTTAAGTTTTATTTGCTTGAAAAACACCATTTCCCAAGACACATTTTCTTCAGCTATAAAGAAGAGTGGACAGTGATAAAAGGAAAAGGGATATCCTTTTTGTTAATGTTATATCAAATTTCCCTAAGATCTCAGACTTAAAAAAACTAAGGATGAACAAAATTCTGAACAAAATTCTGAACAAGACTTGAAGACAGATTTAAATTCTGAGATAACAGAGAAGACGAATGCAGAATATTAATAAATTTCGATATCTGCAAAGGAGAACGGACCTCACATAAGTAAGAGGGAGACACTCCTCAGATGAGACACGTCTCATGAGAGGACGTGTCTCCACAAAGTGGAGACATGTCCACTCATGGGACGTGTCCCTTCAAGCGCGGGGCTCCCTTAACTAATGTTAACCAAAAACGTAACATACATTCACTTAGATGAAATGCGTAATCATCTAAACTTAGTTCCGTTTAATATTTGCAAGAAGATCGATCAAATTTATCAGATCTGAAACTGACTTATTTGATATTAATAGATATTGAGAACAGCAGGATCGAATACAAATATCTGATCGTAGCTATCTTCAATCAACACTCCCTCTTAGCTAGGGAAGATATTACAAATCAAATAAGTAGAGATATCACCTACACACGTGATATCGAAGATATGATATGATTTCTCAAGATTGTCAAGTCACATGACATTCTTCATAATCACATCTTCATTATGGTATGTGCACTGACATCGAGTCACACGATGTCTACCATAATAATTCATGGCATATCCACGGATATAATTATCCACCATGATTATCTCTTAGGAATCACAATGATCTTCAAAAGACATCAAGTCCCATGACATCCATCAAGGTGTCCAAGAGATACCATCATGACATGTCCACAGATATCAAGTCACATGATATCTATCATGATAGTTCAAATTAACATTGTAAAGTCGTCACCTTACAATGTCACATACAAGTGTTCATTAAAAGATCGTCACCTTTCAATAATGTACACAGGGAAAGAGAGAGAGCCCATAAAGTCATGGAGTCACACACATGACAAAAGAGTTTACACATAAAACATCTTAAATATATTAGTACAACTTCTAAACAATTTGAATTTTATACATAAAATCAACTTACATTTCAATCATACCAAGCTTCTTCCTAAAGTGTTCAACCTTGATTCGAGAGAGAGAGGTTAGGTGAGAATGTCTGCGGTTTGATCATTTGTACTAATATACTCCAACTTGATCACATTTCGTTTTACCATGTAATGGTAGGGGATCTCAATGTGCTTAGATCTATCATGAAAACTCCCTCTTAATCTCAGCATTCAAAAATTCCTTGTCTTACACCTAAGGTTAGAGCTTTCTTCAAAGTTGAGTTCTTAGGCCATGCTAGAACTTTCCCATCCATAAAGGTAACCCTATATCCATTGTCTTCAAGAGCTGAGATGGATATTAGATTCCTCTTTATTCTAGGTACGAATAAAACTCCAATGAGTTGAAGGGAGAGACAAAATTTCAATGTGATGGAGCAAGTTCCAACCCCTTTTACCGGATGTGCTGAATCATCCCCAATTGTTACTTTTTCATCAAACTCTTCAGTCATAGTGTCTAAGTGTTCTCTAAACCCTGTGATGTGCCTTGAAGAACCACTATCAATCACCCAGTTGTTGATATTGATAGATACATGACTTGATAAGGCAGATTAAAATACAAGTTTCTCATAATCATAATCAGAAGTTGACTTTTCTGTTTTAGCATATGATGCTTGTTGTTTTAATCTGTCAGGGCACTTCATTGCATAGTGTCCATATTTATCACACCTAAAACATTGAACTTGGGAGATGTCCTTTCTTTTCTTGGAGTTTTTCTTCTTACTTTTCTTAAGAGAATTTGTGTTTAAAACTTGAATATCCTCATCTATAGGTTTCTGCTTATTTTCCTTTGACAAGAGTCTAGTTTCTTCTTGTAAACAGTCAGATCTTAACCTATCAAATTTGGGGAGTTTAGATCTCGCACTTATCCCTTGAACAAATGACTCCCAAGAGTTTGGTAGGCCTCCTAGTGCAATTAATGCTAATTCTTTGCTATCAATCTGATATCCAATTGTAGATAATCGATCCCTTAGTTCAATGATCCTCATGAAGTATGCATTAATAGTTTCTCCTTCGTTTATTTGGATATTGTTGATTTGCCTCTTCAATGCAAGGGTCCTACTGGTGTTGTTTATCTCATAGGTGTTCTCAAGGGATTTAAACATTAGATATGCAGTTTCATGTTTTGCTAGAATAGGTACTATGTGATCCCTAACTGCATCTACTAAGATTTTCATGGCCTTTTCATTATTCTCAGTCCATTGAGATTTCTCAGAATCATCCTCAGGTTCCCTCTTGATTTCTTTCACAAATGAGTCTAACTTATGTTCTTTGAGAATCATCATGATTCTGAATTTCCATGAGGTAAAGTTGCATGCTCCCTCAAGACGATCTTCGAATCTGATTACACTTGACATTATGAAAAATGTGATGTGAATTCGAATTTTTCTAATAGTCTGAAATCTAGATTTGATCAGGATTTTTCCAACTTGGCTCTGATACCATGTTAATGTTATATCAAATTTCCCTAAGATCTCAGACTTAAAAAAACTAAGGATGAACAAAATTATGAACAAGACTTGAAGACAAATTTAAATTCTGAGATAACAGAGAAGACGAATGCAGAATATTAATAAATTTCGATATCTGCAAAGGAGAACGGACCTCACATAAGTAAGAGGGAGACACTCCTCAGATGAGACACGTCTCATGAGAGGACGTGTCTCCACAAAGTGGAGACATGTCCACTCATGGGACGTGTCCCTTCAAGCGCGGGGCTCCCTTAACTAATGTTAACCAAAAACGTAACATACATTCACTTAGATGAAATGCGTAATCATCTAAACTTAGTTCCGTTTAATATTTGCAAGAAGATCGATCAAATTTATCAGATCTGAAACTGGCTTATTTGATATTAATAGATATTGAGAACAGCAGGATCGAATACAAATATCTGATCGTAGCTATCTTCAATCAACACTTTTATTAAGGGTGAGTATTGTGATTTGCAACTGTGAGAATAAAGTCAGAGCAGAAATATTAAAGTTATTAAAACTTTAATATCTGGAGGAAAATATAATGTGCAGCTCCAGTTTTAAAGGTAGAGACAGAATTTTCAAGAGAATAACAGATTTTTAGCTACTGGTAAATGATAAGAATTTCCTCACATGGGCATTTTTTCTGTTGCTTGGCAACTTGATGCAAAGGCAATTTTGGAGGCAAATTGATTGCAAATGAAGCAAGATGAGAGAGGATTTATTTACATTTTGGCTGATCAACGAGAAAGAAGTTTCCAGCTGTCATCAACAGATCAATCCCTGGAGCCTTTTGTTTTCCTATATCTTTTATTTCTCTTCTCATTTGTAAGGGATTCTGGGTTCCAAATTTCTGAAAGCTCTGCAAGGCAAGCAGAAGCTCTGGTGTAATGTCCCCGTTTTGGAGGTAGTTTGATTTAATTAATTTAATTAATTAAGTTGTCCAAAATAATGATTATTTTATGAGGATGACTAATTAGTTATTTTAATTAAATTAAAAAGTGGTATTAAGAGGCATCTTATATTTAATTAATTTAATAAAGTGACTTGATTTTTAATATATTATATAAAGTCACTTAAATAAAATAAAATAATATTCTAGAAGCTTCTAGAGAAATTGGGGAAAAAGAATAAATAGACATCTTGGGCTTCATTCTCAGCAGGAAGATTTGATGTTGTTGTTGTTGTTTCATCTTGTGGAGCCTAAGGTTTCTACAGATTACTTCATTGTCATAGAAAACGAAAACTTCCTATTGATAGCAATTTTGAGGGTGTGAAATATCACTTGAATTATTGCAGCTGGGAGAAAGTTACTTCAGACTTTCTATTCGTGCTTCATTGTGAAAAACATATGAGTACAATAGCTGATGTCTTATTGTACTTTTGAAAGAAGGGTTTTAAAAGATAATCAATCTCATATTAGAATTAGTGTTGGCTGCTACAGTATGCGTGAATAGTGCCGCGCTACAATAGATGCTACAATGATCCGCTACAGTGTTCGCTACAGTGTTTCAAATGCAGTCAAGATAGTTTATGTTTGTCTGATTGAAGGGTTAATCGTGGAGACATTTTGGTGTAGTCTTCATCAAGTTGACATAAGAGGAGGTCGAATTGCATCAGCACTCAGATTTTATTTCAGTCATCTTTGAGTCTGCATAAAGCCACGATTTGGTTTATTGTGTCTTCCATTGGCATTGAATTGAATACCATTTGAGGCATTGATTCGACAACCATTTGGCACTCTCACATTGGAAGAAGATTTGAATTAAAAGGGCAGTGATCTGGAAGTTAACTCAGTCATGTATGGACGCCATTGGAAGGGTAAGATTTGCTGATCACAGTCTATGCTTGGTCTGAAATGAAGCTTCCAGCCTGGGCGCAACATTTGTGAAGACTAGGAGATAAGTCTTGGCAAAGATTGGAAGACCTTTGGTGGCCATTTTAAATAATTTACAATCTGATGTGAAGAACAGGGGTGGCTCTTGGAGTGACTCGATTTCAAGTGAAGAGGCTTTCAAAAATTCCAAATAAAATTGTGATGCATTGTTAGGAGGCTTGGTGACTAGGCGCTAAGTTTGGAAGTCAAAGTCATTGCCAGCAAGGAGGATCGAATTATTTTGTCAAGCAGCCATACTCTTACCAGGTTCATCACAATCATTGTATTGCATTTAGATAGGTCTTCATCAGCAATATCATATTGTAAATTTCGGTCCCTTTTAGAGCAATTATCATTGACAACATTTACAGCTGTAGAGTTCATTGTAATCAGATTTAGCACTATTATCAGCCAAGAGGTTTAGACAGCATATTGCAATATTGTACTCAGATTTCTAGCTTATGCACATAAGCATTGTAGTAGGAAATTGCATTGGAATAAAGATAACAGCAGCTGGGAATTTTACATTGATGTACTGATCATTTGAATGTTGCTTGAGAATGTTGCCAAGTGTTTGGCAAAATTGCCAATAGGCTGTAGATGTACTTTATGCATTTAGTTCTTCATTTGGAATGCATTCTAAATTGCATAGAAGCATTGTAACTCATCTAAATGCTTGCATAGTAGTGGTAGAAGTTTATTTAAGCTTTCAAAATCATTAGCATTCCTTCCAGCATCAAACACAAATTTGAAAACAACATATCAGCCACTCCACACATTGCATACAAAGTGTTTGACGAAATTGCAAGGCTGCAAATTGGGGCAAATTGTGGTCAGTTTGAGCAAGGCTCATTACAGTGGTATCAGAGCGGTTTCCTGCCAACCTGATTGGGTTATTTCAAGATCAAGTTTCAGCTACCAGCATGGCTTTAACAAGTGAAAGGGATTTGGAAGAAAGAATTTACAACACAGGGAAGAAATTAAAACATCTATCTCAGCAAAAGGAGGTTCTTCTAAGCACTTTGGAGGAGTTAGAGACTTGTCTATGCATAGTTGATCAATCACATTCTGATGTTATGGAACTAGCTTTGTCTCCTAGTGCATTGCTTGGTTAAGCCACAACTTATGAGACATCATGATGAGGTGGTAAGACTTGCAGCCATCTCTTGCATTAGTGAAATTATGAGGATAACAGCTCCTATTGATCCTTATGACAGCGATATTATGAAAGAGGTACTTCAAATCATGGTGGCAATTTTCAAAGGTTTGGATGACATCAAAAACCCTTATTTTTCTAAGAGGGTAAAACTACTTGAAGTATTTGCAAAGTTCAGATTTGAAAACATTATGTTATCCATGGATTGTGTTGATGACATTCGCAAGATGTTTCATATATTTTGGAATGTTATCGATGAGGTTCATCCTAGTTCCCTGCTCACTTCAATGAAATCCATCATGTCTTCAGTTTTGTATGAGGATGATGCTATTTCTAAGCTCGTGACAAATGACCTATGGGCTGTTTGGAAAGGTGAGCAAGATGTGTCACCCATGGCACATGAGTTGTTAAGAAGTTTGGTTGAACAATCTAAGGATAATGATACTTCACCTATGGTTACATCTTCTTTTCAAGAGGAGAGCATGCAATCATCCGATGTTTCAATTGAGCAAGATGATGATGAGGACAGGAAGCAGCACGAGTCCTCTCGTTTTCAGACACCTATTCAGGTCACTGTTGATTTGACAAATGGAATTGGTGCTGACCTACTTGCAAATCGACATGAGAGCATTCAGGACTTTGCGGAAAAAGACTATCAGGCACAGTTAGAGGCTTCTTCATGTGAGGTTCAAGCTAGAGATACTGCGCATGGTCTACACAGTTTGAGGAACCAGCTAAAGGTGAATGAGGATGGGATCGTGGCAGCTCTATTTCATCATGACAGGATGCATAAGATGATTGAAAATCACCTTTGGGCGGTTCAACTTGAGAGAAGACAAAAGGGAGTTGTGGCAGAGTCTTCTCATGATAGCTTGCAGGAGATCAAAGAAGGCATGGGAGGGATGAAATCAAGTTATTTACACCTTCTTTCAGACCGTGACCACCTTCTTAACCTTGTTGGGATCTATTCAGATGCCTTGATGAGGAAAGAGGAGGAAGTTGATATGCTTTCTCAAGAGCTTATGGTCACTAGGGATTCTTTGGTGAGCACTCAGTTAGCACTTCAGGATTCAGAACATTCCTTCCAGGTAGCAAGGACACTTGTAGATGATAGCAGTATGAGTTCACCTAGTGTTCACACTCAGGATACAGATGCAGTGTTAGGTGGTGGTGTAGACACATCAGTGTCGTCGGTGGATTCAGGTGCTAGTGGAGCTCTGAGTACTAGTATCTTCTTCAATACTCTAGAGGCTAACATTGGTCGGTTGAATCAAAAGGAGATGATTCCTTCTAGGACTTGCACGTTCGGTTTTGGTATTGATTCAGCACCTTGCCAGGCAATAGATAGCATCCATGATGAGGGCGAGACTGTAGATGGCATTCATGGTGATGTTGTTGCACAACCAACTCATCCTATTATGAGTTGTGAGCCTTTTTCTGAGGATGGGAATAATGGATGGAATACACTTGATCATTTGGGTATTCCATTAGCTCAGTCAGAAGAGTTTCACCTAGATTGCATCTTGAGGTGTGCTCATCAGTTTGATTTCAGCCCACATGTTCAAGAGTTGACGATGACTTTGATGACACAGAGAGGTGGGTGGAATAAGGAGTGTTCTAGTTAGCTTGGATATGATTTGTTTCCGGCCTCAAATGATGATTCCGAGTTTGGCAGGTCTTCTACTTTGCTCTCTCATGATTATTATCATTTGATTCGGGACTTGGAGACTTGCAGTGTTTTGGAGACATGGGGTATTAGAGTGGCACAATGGGAAGCAATAGGTAGTGGCTTTCCAATCATGTGGTTGCATCAAATTCGCTATCACGATTTTGGGAATGAGTTGATTCAGCAGATTGTGCGAGTGTTGGTGTTACAGGAGTTGTTTGGTAATGGCAGGGACATTATGCAGTTCTTCTTGTGGGATCCAGGTGGTGAATTGCTTGAGGACAAACAATTTTAGGAGGGGCGGACTATAATGTCCCCGTTTTGGAGGTAGTTTGATTTAATTAATTTAATTAATTAAGTTGTCCAAAATAATGATTATTTTATGAGGATGACTAATTAGTTATTTTAATTAAATTAAAAAGTGGTATTAAGAGGCATCTTATATTTAATTAATTTAATAAAGTGACTTGATTTTTAATATATTATATAAAGTCACTTAAATAAAATAAAATAATATTCTAGAAGCTTCTAGAGAAATTGGGGAAAAGGAATAAATAGACATCTTGGGCTACATTCTCAACAGGCAGATTTGATGTTGTTGTTGTTGTTTCATCTTGTGGAGCCTAGGGTTTCTACAGATTACTTCATTGTCATAGGAAACGAAAACTTCCTATTGATAGCAATTTTGAGGGTGTGAAATATCACTTGAATTATTGCAACTGAGAGAAAGTTACTTCAGACTTTCTATTTGTGCTTCATTGTGAAAAACATCTGAGTACAATAGCTGATGTATTATTGTACTTTTTCAAATAAGGGTTTTAAAAGATAATCAATCCCATATCAAAATTAGTGTTGGCTGCTACAGTATGCGTGAATAGTGCCGCGCTACAGTAACGCTACAGTGATCCGCTATAGCACCACATGAACAGTGCCGCACTACAGTGACGCGGTACAGTGACGCGCATTCATTATTGTAGATTTTGAGCATTCGTTGGGGAAAAATTAGTGTGCATATTTGTGGAGTTGGAGGTGTTTTGCATTGAGGATTATTCTATCATTCATTGGCAGCAATTTCTTCATGTTATCATATCATTTGGAGGGCAGGTTGCAGGTCTGTTATAAATTTTACTAGGAAATTACAGTCATCTAGTAACCCACAATTTTGTTGGTGGAGGCACATTGAGGCTCGATTCTTGTCAAGAAAGTGGAGCACTTGCAAGGAGAGGTCTAGGTGATCCCTTCAAGGGAGGTTTGAGGCGTCAAAAGGTTGAATATTCTTTTATTTGTGCAAATCAAACCAGAACAGGGGCGGCCCAAAGAATAAATTGATCTGGCTTGTGAGAGGACAGTTTGGCATCAAATTTGTTGACTTCATCACCTATCAGCCAGGGCATCAACATTCTAATCAGGTTCTTTTGTCTTTGGACTTGATAGCATTGCATAAGATAATAGTTTGTAATCAGCTATAAGTGTTTATTGCAGATCAGAATTTGGCCATTATAGGAGTCATTAGTTTCAGCTGTAGGTTGCATCTGTGATCAGCCATTGTCATATCTTATATCTATGTATTTTGCCAAGAGTCTAGGCTGTTTGGAAATCATCATTGTAATGGAAAGACAATGGCATTGAAGGAGTAATAAGAGGTTGTTCAGATTATTAGTTTATTTATGCATTGTAATGAGCTTTAGAATTTTACATGCCAAGTGTTTGACAAATTACCTCTTGGCTGTAGGTGCACTTATACACTTAGTTCTTCATTTGAATGCTTTTAAAATTGCATAGGAGCATTATAATTCTTTAGAAACTTGCATAGTAGTTGTTGAAGTCTACTTAAGCTTTCAAAATCATTTGGTATTCAATCTTTGCATCAAACACAAATCTGAAACAACATATCAGCCACTCCACACATTGCATACAAAGTGTTTGACGAAATTGCAAGGCTGCAAATTGGGGCAAATTGTGATCAGTTTGAGCAAGGCTCATTACATCTAGGTAGAATTGTAATGCTAGGATGATTGTAACTAAGTCATTAATCTGAAAGTCTATGTTCTGAATTATGCTTTCATGTTTATTTTAGTTGATAATTGTCTCCATGGCTGAGATGTACTGCTCTTTTGGATTCAATAATAAAATTGTCTTAGTCTTTTCATGCATATTTGTTGCATTTGAGTTATATCTATTGTTTCCTTCTATTCTATGAATGATGTAATTGCTTTAATGAAGCACAAGCTGCATTTATTATTGCCTATTGTTCAGGGGATAGTGTAATTACTTCAACAAATGTGACAGGAGTATTGTGTTTCAGGTGGAATTATAAGAAGAATTATCAAATAAAGCTTCAATGGTCTGGTTGTCACAACGTGATAACATTTGCAAAAATCTTCAGAGCATGTTCAACATTGTAGGATGAATGTTGGTTGTATGACTCCATAGCCCATTTTCTTGGCACTAGTCCATTATTATGCTTATGTTGTTTTTAGTTTGGTACCAATTCTTTAAATCATAAATCATTTTAATTATGTTATGTGAGTACTTGTATCTACCATGTTCTCCATGCCAGTTTCTGAAATTCACTCAGTATCTTGCCAATGTTGAGTGATATTTTATGTTTCTGAGCATTACTTTATGAGAGCATTATCTGTTAAGCAATATCCCATTAAGTATGTGTTTGAATCTTTAGGTATTGCTAAAGGGTCACCCCCCTAGGTCCTACAGAGCCTAAAGTGTAGGGGAAATGTGTTCTAATTCCATTTCCTATCAGTTGACCAAATCCCCCATTGAATCTAATCATTAGAAAGTGGTTAGTCTATAAGATTCATTGGTCTGGTTCGATTTGGAGCACCAACATGTAGAGTTTATTGTGTCAATGGTCAATGAGACGTGGAGTATTCCATTGCTATGTCGGCTTTTATAATATCTTATAGTTCTATCGTGTTGGGTGGATTTTGAAATTGATCGTAGTTCTCCATTCTTTCATCAGTGTGCAGGCAGTTTGGTGTTGAGTGTCTAAAAATCAAAATGTTGTTTACTATCTGTGCATAATGGATATTTTGAAATGTTTGGTGACTGGTGCAAACACCTTTTTTCGAAGCATTCTTTTTAGTTTAGCTTTGGTGTTTGAAATTGGTGAATGTATGCGGAGTATCAAAAAGCAGAGTTTGTGGAAATCGTGAGAGTTGTGTGTATGAAGTGATGCAATTCTAATTTGAAGTATCATTCTTTGAAAGGCTTTATTATGGTGTCATGAGGAAAAAATTTCTGTGGGGCTATGTCCGTGGGAGTGTGAGTAGTCTTACAAATACTCAAAAAACCATTGCTATCTTTATTATGGCGTGAGTTGTATAAGTCTGTGTGAGTGATGTTCTCAGATTTATGAATATTGGACTTTGACTGGGAAATCAGAAAGGTGAATTTGATGCATTGCAGGTCTGAGTATCAAGCTTTGTGAAGTGAGCAATGTATGTCAACAGATTGAGACTGTATTTGCCATCCTTTCTAAGCAACAGTTTAAGCATGGGGCGGCTTACCTGGAGGACGTTTCTTTTTTTTGGCAGACTTATTGTGGAAGTCATGTGACCAAGTGCGTGATATATTTTCTAGCTTCACTGTATTTCATTTGCATCGGTTTCTTCCTAGCAGCTTGTTATTTTTGGGCAACACCTTTTATTCCTTTTTAAGCCAAAGGCATATTTTTGGTGTATTTGTGGTATCTCTGGCTAAAATGGATTTTTTTAGAATGTAATTACTTTCATGAAAATATGTGGGGCGTTTTGTATGTGAGACGTTTTTGTAGAACCTAGGCATGAAGATGTGGGTGGTATTTGTATCATTGAATGCTCGCGTGGCTATTTGACTGTGTCAGTTTTTATTATCTGTACTTATGGATGTCGAGTATGGCATACTTATATTCTTGAGGAGAGGCAGAGGATTTTATTAGAATGGTATTACTTAGCTGTTGTGTACAAAAGATATGGAACGTCTGCACTTATTCATTCTGGTCGACTTCCTTTGCAAGATGTAGACATTGATTATTCTATTGCATGCTTTCTTTTCTGAGTGTTTTTTTAATGAAAGTGGTGGTGACAAAATTATGTTCTACCTGCAAGATATCCTCTGGAGTATATTTTGGGCTTGTGTATTGGGTAAAAGGAGTTAAGGGATCCAAGAAAATCTGTTGGCAGCATATGTACTGTTCTGAATTGGAGATGTTTGAAATTGTGCTCAATTTGAAGGGTCCTGCGTTGGGTGCATGCATTTTGTATCTGAAAATATGAAGCATTGTTTATGGATGAAATGGATGAAGTTGAGCAGAAATTTCTGAGTTTGAACAGCTTATATATGCAAAGCAAAAATCTTCGAGTTGATGTGCAGATTGAGATTAAAATCAGAATTATTTGTTACTGAAGTTTGTGTTTCAAAAGTTTGAAGTTGGTGCTTCAGCAACACTGGAGTTAGTGCTTCAGTGGGTTCAGAGTTGGTGCTTTGAGGGAGAGTTGGTGCTCACTTACGTAAATAGAGTTGGTGCCCTTTGGAGAATAATAAAAGCAATATTTTGCCATGGTTTTTTGCCCAAAAGGGTTTTCCACATAATCTTGGTGTTCATACTTGTTCATCGTGTTTTATGTTGCTCTTAATATTCTGATTTCTGATTTATATGGTTTAAAGTTTTAAAGTTTGAAATACTGATTCACCCGCCACCACCCCTCCTCCCCCCCTCTCAGTATTTCCTTTGTGCTCTTCAAGAAGAACTACATACTCTTGTTGAACCTAATGATGAGGAGAGCTTGAGAAGCTCTAAAAGTTCTGAAGAAGAAGAACCTCAACCTCAACATTCAAGAGGTCTATCAGAGATAGAAAGAAACCTAATAGGTTTGGATATTCACCTGAAAGTTTTGGTTATTCATTGTTGGATTCCAATTGGATTTTTGCTTTGATTGCTAACATTGATGAGCCTAAGACTGTTAGAGAGGCTATGGATATGAGTGATGCAAATTCCTGGATGAAAGCTATGAATGAAGAAATGATTGCATTAAAGAAAAATAATACATGGGATTTGGTAGCTTTGTCCGAAGGACAGAAACCCGTTGGATGTAAATGGTGTTCAAAAGAAAATTTGGTCTAGATGGCAGTGGTGAGAAGCATAAGGCATGATTGGTCACTAAGGGGTATTCTCAAGTGGAGGGAATTGACTATGGTGAGATTTTCTCTCCTATTGCAAAGCTGACATCTATCTGATTCTTGTTATCACTTGTAGTAGCGCATGATCTAGAAGTGGAACAAATGGATGTGAAAACAACATTCCTTCATGGTGACTTGGAGGAAGAAATTTATGTCACAACCAAAGCATTTCGTGGTTAAAGGTAAAGAAAATCTAGCTTGCAAGTTGAAAGAGTCTTTGTATGGTCTTAAGAAATCTCCTAGAATGTGGTACCAAAAATTTGACACCTATGTGTTGTCTTTGGGATTTTTGAGATCTAAATCTGACCATTGTGTTTATTACAAGTTTGATAAAGGTCGCATTCTCATAATTGCATTATACGTAGATGATATGTTGTTTTTTGTGAATGGTAAAAGTTTGATTTCAGATTTGAAGTCTCAGTTGTCAGCACAATTTGAGATGAAGGATCTAGGTGCAACAAGGTATATTCTGAGGATGAAGACCAAAGAGACAGCTAATAGAAAGCTTTGGTTAAACCAGAGAAAGTATGTGAATTCAATGTTGGAGAGATTCAACATGACAACTTGCAAACAGTTAGTTGTTCCTGTAATGCAAGGGACGAAGCTTTCTGTGAAGGATTGTCCAAAATCTCCTACTGAGATGGAGGACATGACCAAATGACCAAATGCAAGTGTTGTTGGCAGTCTTATGTATGCTATGGTCTGTACGAGGCCAAACATTGCCCAAGTAGTGGGAGTCCTTAGTCCATTTAAGGCTAATCCTAGACGGTTACATTAGGATGCAATGAAGAGAGTATTTAAATATTTGCGGGTTACTTCCAAGTATTCCTTATGTTTTCATGGTTATCTTACTAGAATTTGGCACTCAGTGAGTATTCGTGGATATGTAGATTTAGATTGAGCAGGTGACATTGACAGCAGAAGATCCACCAGTAGCTATGTGTTCACGATGTATGGTGATGTTATCAGTTGGATGAGTAAGCGGCAAGTTGTAGTCGCTTTGTCCACTACAAAAGTAGAGTACATGGCAGCTACTCATACTTGCAAGGAAGCCATTTAGATTAAAAGATTGTGTTCTGATATTGGTTTTGATGCAGGACAAATTACTATCTACTGTGACAGTCAGAGTGTCATTTGCTTAGCAAAGAATCCTACTTTCCATGCCAGAACAAAGCACATTGATGTTCAATTTCATTTTGTTCATGATATGGTGGAAAATGGAAAGGTGAAGTTGGAGAAGGTTGATAGTTTGACGAATGTTGTAGATGCATTGACAAAGCAAGTAAGCACTAATAAGTTCATATGGTATTCAGAGCCTATGGGCCTCATGACCTCTAGCAGTTAAATCCTATTTTTCCATTGACTCTTCAAAGGTGTTCAACAAGTGGGAGAATGTTAGGAAAAAGAAACTATCTCAACCTTTGTTTCTTAGCATGTTAATAATTTTATTATTTTATTTTTTTTATGAGCTTTATTTGTTGAAGATAACTCAAGAAAGAGTTGAAAGTGGAAAGTTGCTATTTTAAGTGGAGTTGTGCATGAAGACAATTTGAGTTTGCATGAAATGTGAGATTTTTGGAGGTGCAGTTATATTTTGGAAAGTCTAGCTTTTTTATGTGCAAGATTAGTGATAATTGGCAATTGCAATATTGCATGTGTTGAAAAGTGGAATCTTACCATTATGCATGTATAGCGGTTTTGGTATTTCCAATGTTGCATCTTCAATCTTGAGTGTTGGATATTTAGAAAAGTCTAATTAATGCATTGTAAACTCCTATATGTAGAGCACTTGTATTTTGGAGTTGTAGGTTGCTTTTGTTGAAGTATTGTTATGCTAGCGGAATTACTCCAGAATTGAGAAGTGTGAAGACTCCTATAAGAGCATAGCTCTGCAATTATATTGTAACTTCTTTGTTGTTGCTGAATAATATAATTGAGCCATGTTTTGGAGTGTGGGGTTTTTTTCTCCCAAAAGGGTTTTTCCCCACATAACTTATGTGTTATGTTTTCATTGTTTATCTGATTATGATATGCATGTGCATCTAAATCTGTAACTGTTAAGGCGTTTAAGAAGTTTTTGCAACTCTCTCCTTCTTCGATTGGTGTAGGAAGCATCTTCACGCACTCAGCTTCCTTTCAGATTTATCCAAAAACTACGCTTGTGCCAAATGCTGAATACTTGGAGCAATTTCATATAGAGATTGCCTATGTGCTGAAAGTTGCCGGTTGAGAATGCTACAGTTGAGGGCAAATAAAATGAAAATATTCAAGGCATTTTGATATGAATATTTTGAAGTGTTTGGTAGTGATGTTTCAAAGTTTTTTGGAATGCAGGGTAGTGTTTGCAGGAGTTTTCAAGCTTGGCCGTACCAATTGCCAAGACTGATAGTACCCTTCATATTGGATGCCTAGGTCAAAGGAATGATTTTGGTGTTTTGGGTATTTTTCCATCTGATTCCTTAGTGCTGGGCAACCTTTTTACAAGTGCCTTCCAGTGTTTAACAGCTGATATTATTTTATTAAAGAGAATTGCCCCTCTCAGCAGGCTGCACAGGCATTTGGTGGAGTTTTTGGAGTCTGTGTCAGGTTTTGTGGTGAGTTTGTGGCTGCAATCTTCCCTCTAGTGGTGCCATGATCTGTTGGAATGATAGCACGTGATTCATGGCCATTTTTAATTCAAAAAAAAAGAATATAAATATTTTATGCCAAGTCACCCCTGCTTGAGCAGCGCCCCTGTATGCTGTTTCTGAAGGTCTGAAGTTATTAAAGAGCCTGGAATTGGCTGTTACTTGCTAGTAGAGGTTTGGTTTACAGGTCTGAGCAGTATAGGAGGGACCATTGGTGTTTGGAGTTGTTAAGTTAGTCTATCGCTGCAGCTGGGAGGCTTGTAGATGGTGTTGATAAATCATTTTGACATTGATGTTGACTGTCGGCACTCAGGAAACTGCTACAAAGGTCTGTTATGGTATAATGATGCATCCCATTCAAGGTATTTACACTTTATATGATTGTTGTTTCAGTGGACATCACATAGTGCTTTCCAAGTTGTATTTTGAGACTCTAAATTTACAACAGCTGTGTCTTGAATGAATGCAATCATCATTATAAAATTGCAAGAACAGAAGTCTCTTAAATTACAAACCTTTCAGTACTCATATTTGTCAAATTTGTACGAATACATTTTTAGTTGCTTGAGTATTTGTTGTGGAATCTGTAATGGCCAACCCCGTTTTGAGTTTTTGACTTAAGATTTTTTTTGCTCAATGTTTTCTGATTGGTCTATGATCCATTTTATCAAACTTGTCTCATGACATTGCATGAAAAATGAAAAGTACTTGAAAGGAACACAATTACAGATTTATTCAACTGCTTCTAAGCTTCATTTCCTCATTAATGAGCAAACATACAATGGAATATGATCATCAACACACTACAGATCTATTCCTTTGCAATCTGATTAATAACAGTGAGTTGTTTACAAATATATGGCTCATATCCTTTGCTTAAACAGTATACATAATGCATCTAAAATCTTTTTCTGTTTATCAGCAATAAGGACAGTAATTACCAAACCAAACTGAAAGATGCAACCCCTCCCCCCCCCCCTTTTTTTAAAATGCCCTGCTTGCTGGTTTACTTGTTTTGTGATGTGTTTTGTAATTGTTTTCAATGCATTGCAAGAGTATAGAACATGAAATGGAAATAGCAATGAACAGGAAATGCTAGAAACTAAAACCATTCAATAGAGATTGAAACCAACATCATTTAAATTCATTTTCTGTTCAACTTAAGAAAATTACAATGAATTATCAAACTGGAAAGAACCTGTTACAGCAGCAAATAGACTCCTAAATGAGCACCCGAACCAGCACAAGCTTTGGCTTTGAAACCTCCCTATTCTCCAATGCCCAAGCCTTAGTTTTCCAGCGCCCAAGACCCAAAATTAAACTCCATCTTTGCAGGCCCAAAATAAGTATTCTATGAAGCAAGAGGGCGGCCCTCCTGGATAGGTCGATCTCGCCTAGAAAATCACAAACACCTCCAAAAATTGCAAACAAATACTAATGGAATCGCCCTTGAATAAGATCCAAAACAAACCAATACCTAGAACAATATCTCCAAGCAATACCGAGTTATGAGCCAAAAACTAGGTTCAGGTCCATTTTTGCAAACACCCAAAAACTGAATCAAATCACTCCAAAACCTTTCAAAACCACACCAAAACTGATAGCAATCAAAAACACACCAAAACACCTAATAATACTAATAAATCTTCATCATTTTTTCACCCAAAATCAAACTCTTGAAGCTTCTATGATCTCAATTGTAAATAAACACCAATATCTGATTAGGGTGGATATTTCACCACCGAAACCAGCCCAACAAAGGAGGGTTTTTGTCCTCTCTACGCAGCCCAAGCAACCTGGAATGAAACCGACAGCATTTCTCTGTGTCGTCAAAGCATGGATCTTGAAAATGAGAACCAAACTCCAAATATAAAACTTAGGGCAATGGATTTCAAAAAGCACTTAATTCCAACACAAAACCCAACGCCATTCTCCCTTTTGAAATATTTAACATCTAAAATATTATATCTCCTCCTCCTTATGGCATCCACTTCAAGGAGATAATAAAATATTAAATAAGTTTTTAAAAAACAACTTAAAGTTGTTCTATTAGGCACAAGGTACACTTCAATGACCACTTTTCCCCTTAATATAAGTTTATAATTTAACTTTATAAAATCACTTAAGTGGTCGAATTAAACAAATATCAATTGCAACCTTAGGCTCTCCAACAATAAACTGAGTGATAATGCTACTGCAAGAACACTGGCCGAGGACCAACTCGCCCCAAAGGTGACTTACTATAAATAGCACTGCTATAACTAGTGAGTATATGCCAAACACCCAAACTGAGCCAAACCGAAGACCAATGAGAAAAACTATGACCAACTGAAGGTAGCAACATCAAGACCGGCCACTACCATAAATAGAAACCCCTCCGAAAACCCCCAAACTAAACTGCTAAAAATAGCACTTACTATAAATAGCATACTACTAAAAATAGTAAGTGACTCCAAATGCATTTTGAGCACAAACCGAGCAACCGTCGCAACTTACTAAAAATAGTAAGTCTGAAAAAGGTTGTTAGATGCAAATGCATGTCATACCACTGTGAAGCTCTCTGAAAACCCAGAAAGAATCCAGAAAACCAAACTATAAAACTCCGACATGCAAACCCCTAAATCCACAAAAGAGACCTCCAAACATTTGGAAACCCTAATTCTGCCTTTAACCTGCCTACGGGTATCCAGAAATAGGCCAACAGTCACTGGAAAGTGTAGTGCTAAAAATGGGGACATTACAGTCTGCCCTTCCCAAAATTGCTTGCCCTCAAGCAATACCATCACAACTCCAGAAAAATTTAAATTGATCCGCACCAAAACAAGTAGAATCCCAGGGTCCCATGTCCGTCTCAAGAAGGACCCACCATGCCGATGTTGCACCACTTTGATCACATAAGTGAAACCATCATGCTAAAATTGCACTAACCTCCCCTGTAACCCAAAAATGTTGCCATCCATGGAACTCAAGCTAAAGAGACTGGAAGAACTGAAATCAATACCATGCAACATTGCCCCAAAGACTCTGAGTGATCAATACCAACAATGCCACGGTCTATCATAAACCTGGGCGATAGGAAAAATAATCTACCCAACTCAAAATCAAACTCCTTAGCAAAACTCCATATGAATCTACTATGCCTCAACTGAATTAATCTGGTACAACCATGGAGACCTCTGAAAACTCTTACAATTCCCACTTTAACAACCTCCAAATAATAAACTAAAGCATGTGGGGGTTCGCTTTCCCGAACCAATATTGTGAGAAAACTACCAAATTTTGCATCACAAACCTCCATCAAATGAACTCGGAGAGTAGGAAAGGTTTGAAGGAACCAATGATCACTGTTGTTCAAGGCTAGGATTAGCGAAAACCAACGCACTCTACACAGGGATAATAACAATGCCATAGGAATTCCCAAGTATGAACATGTAAAATGAGCATCCTGTCGCACTCAATCATCTCGTAAGTGGTTGGAAAACACACCCAAGAAATCCCCAACTGTATCTCCCACCTGTTTGACAAGAAATGATGAACCAACTCTCCTGAACAAGAGTAACTCCCCATGTAAGGTGGCTGGTCTGCCCCAAATCAGCAAGCTCGAGTCTCAAAATCTGCCCCTATCTAAGCCAAAGATCACTCCCAAGAGTAACCATCCATTCATCTCTCCAATCCACACTTAAAATTTCTCCCCAGTCCATTTGTTGATGTACAAATGAGACCACCAGATGGCTGGTAAGGAAGTTAGCAGCACTACTAATTCTGAAATTTTGATCCTTATACCTCCAAGAATTCCTCCAACCATACCCAATAAGCCTTGTCATAACATGCCGAGGTTGCCAAACAAGGATACTCAACCAAGAATGATTCTCAACACACCGGAAAGAGTACACAACACGTCTCCAAGTGTCCATCATGACCAAAAGCACTCTCAAGGAATTAGTGTCTTCTCTCATGAACCCCTGAAGCCTAACCATGAAAGCATTCAAATCTGAGGAGTATGGAACCAATGTTGTCTTCAATCCCAACTCCAAAAATGGACTAGTATGAGACAAAATATCACTACAAACAAAGGGATGGATTGTCAAGGAAGTAAACAATTTGTTTTGGTTCTTCTTTTTCCCCTTCCTCCTGAGTAACAAGTCTGGATTCTTCACTCCTTGTTGGCATGAAATTACCAGCAGCTACTAAGACTTGTTTTGTTAACATCAAGATGTCATGGACGTTGAAAATATCCTAATTCAACACTACCCAAGTGGAGGCTTGATCCTCAACCCCACTTATGCGTTCATTATCAAGCAGCCTCGAAAGATTACTAATCACAATTTGTGTCACACCTCATGGTCTAATGTCAAATCATTAGTAGTCTGGAAACCATACTCAATCTCATGTTTGGTCACCTCACCACATGTCTCATTGTCCATCAAAAAGAGAGGGTTATCATAAGTCTCTTCCGCACTCAATTCAAAGAGTGGATTGTCAAAAACTTGGAAGTCATCCATTTCCTCTTACTCACTTCCATCTTTCCAATCCAAATCTGCACATGCAATTTCTGATCTTTGTGGGACATTCCCCAAGTCAAACTCTTCTTGAAGACTATCAAGCTCTTCAATTACCTGTTTGATTTCTTCAACTCTTTGTTCATTCTCTTGTTCTCTGAAAAGTTTGAAATCAGCTAGCTGCTCTTCTACCTCCATTAATGCCACTTGAGTGTTTTCTAACATATCTTTTGTTGTCCCAAGTTCAAGAGTAAGCTCATCAACCTATCTCTCCTCTTGGAAAGCACCAATGGTCTTCTTTGCAATTTCGAAGGCATAATCTCAATCTCTAGTCAAGTGAATGTATGCTGATTTCAATGTCTCCAAAGAACCTTTGATGTTGCAAATTTGGGAGAGTAGCTTCACCCCTAACTCCTTTCTGTTTCTCTTCAATTTGAGCCTTCCAGTAGAGTTTTTCAATCAAACTATGTGTGTGATCAAATTAGGACAGAGCTTGCACTTCTTTTTCAATGGATGCCCTAAATTGTCCTTCCCACTCATAAGAATGCAAAGATGGTGAACTATTGATAGGCTGCAAGAAAAAATCAGAACTTGGTTTCTTACAATCGCTGCCCCCATAGTTGCTCCAAGACTCTTGTCTTCCTTCACCAACTAGCTGAAGATGCTCAATATCAAAAATAGGTTCAGACTCCAATAGTTCTTCGAGCCTTTGCTTACAATCAGAATTACCATCCTTGTTTTCAACGACACTATGATTATCCCTAGTCTCACACCCCACGCCATCCATGTGATGGCATTGCTCAACACCTAGATGATGCTCAACTCCGTGCACTAATAAATCTGATTTCTGCTCAAGAACACCATCAGACTCTTCAATAATAAGAGCCTTATAGACTTCTAAATCTGCTTCCACCTCACTGTCACTTTGACCAAACGAGAAGGCAACCCCAAACTCAAGCATAATGTCACCATTGTTTGCTTATATACAGTCCTCATCAAGTTCCATTTTGTCATCCGGATCAAAGGGAAATTCATCCCACACTATTTCTTTATCATTCTTAGGTGCCATCACACTCGGATCCCAAATGCTAAGGGGCTAATTGTTCTGATCAAATGGAAAGTTCTCTTCGTACCCCTCTTGGAGTGTTGACTCTTGGAATAAGTCACTACGATCAAAAACCATGGTAGCCCCCAACTCACAATCAAGATTACTATCATTGGTATGATGATAATGCTCTCCAACAGTTGTTTTGAAATTTTCAGTAGCATTGAACTCAACATTAGTGGCAGCAACCTTCTCAAAGAGATCATTCTGTAGCTGTTCCATACAAGCTCCTTCTCCAATGGCAAACTCATAACTTACTTTATGTTCTGCGTTTTAAACAACCTTTGAGTTATCACAAACACCATCACTATGGCAATGGTCATAGGATGGTTCAATGATGCCACCCAAATTTTCTTTAACATGCTCTTCTTTGGTGAACTCAAACCACAAATTAGTTCTACTAACATCTTCTGTGAAGTCATTAGTCACAAGACCCTCATTGGATGAATCCAATTTAGGATACAAGACTGTTGTTTAGTTTTTATTGCCCAACTCCTCCTCATCACCACCAACCACATGCAAGTCTAGAGGACTGTTTTGGGGCTCTACCACATTCTCCTCATAAGTTAAGGTATTTTCTTCGATCTCACGTTAATCTTGATGTGTCATGTGCACTTTTCCATCCCAACTTTTAGATCTACAAACAATCATTGAGAATGCCCCTTCTATGTCAGGATCCCTCATTAGTGTGGTCAGTTCTTGTATCAACTCAGGAAAAGACTTCTCCATAGTCATCTCCCTCTGTATGTATCTATGTTCTCTTGTGCTCATAGAATGAATAGTGTTGATTTTCTTATGACTACACAGGATGGAAAGAAGAACTAGCTTTGATACCACTGTAAGATACACCCCCCCTTTTTTTTAAATGCCCTGCTTGTTGGTTTACTTGTTTTGTGATGTGTTTTGTAATTGTTTTCATTGCATTGCAATAGTATAGAACATGAAATGGAAATAGCAATGAACAGGAAATGCTAGAAACTAAAACCATCCAATAGAGATTGAAACCAACATCATTTATTCATTTTCTGTTCAACTTCAGAAAATTACAATGAATTATCAAACTGGAAAGAACCTATTACAACAGCAAATAAACTCATGAATGAGCACCCGAACCAGCACAAGCTTTGGCTTTGAAACCTCCCTATTCTCCAACGCCCAAGCCTTAGTTTTCCAGCGCCCAAGACCCAAAACTAAACTCCATCTATGCAGGCCCAAAATAAGTATTCTATGAAGCAAGAGGGTGGCCCTCCTGGATAGGTCGATCTGGCCTAGAAAATCACAAACACCTCCAAAAATTGCAAACAAATGCTCAATGGAATCACCCTTGAATAAACTTCAAAACAAACCAATACCCAGAACGATATCTCCAAGCAATACCGAGCTACAAACCAAAAACTAGGTTCAAGTCCATTTTTGCAAATACCCAAAAACTGAATCAAATCACTCCAAAACCTTTCAAAACACATCAAAACTAAAAGAAATCGAAAGCACACCAAAACACCTAATAATACCGATAAATCTTCATCATTTCTTCACCCAAAATCGAACTCTTGAAGCTCCTATGATCTCAACTGTAAATAAACACCAATATCTAATTAGGGTGGATATTTCACCACCGAAACCAGCCCAACGAAGGAGGGTTTTCGTCCTCTCTATGCAGCCCAAGCAACCTGGAATGAAAGCGGCAGCATTTCTCTATGCCGTCAAAGCATGGATCCTAAAAATGAGAGCCAAACTCCAAATATAAAACTTAGGACAATGGATTTCAAAAAGCACTTAATTCCAGCACAAAACCCAATGCCATTCTCCCTTTTGAAATATTTAACATTTAAAATATTATATCTCCTCCTTATGGCGTCCACTTCAAGGAGATAATAAAATATTAAATAAACTTTTAAAAACAACTTAAAGTTGTTCCATTAGGCACAAGGTACACTTCAATGACCACTTTTCCCCTTAATATAAGTTTATAATTTAACTTTATAAAATCACTTAAAGTGGTCGAATTAAACAAATATCAACTACAACCTTAGGCTCTCTGACAATAAACTGAGTGATAATGTTGCTGCAAGAACACTGGTCAGGGACCAACTCCTCCCAAAGGTGACTTACTATAAATAGCATTGTTATAAATAGTAAGTATATGCCAAACACCCAAACTGAGCAAAACTAAAGACCAATGAGGAAAATTGTGACCAACTGAAGGTAGCAACAACAAGACCGGCCACTACAATAAATAGAAACCCCTTCGGAAACCCCCAAACTGAACTACTAAAAATAGCACTTACTATAAATATCATATTGCTAAAAATAGTGACTCCAAATGCATTTTGAGCACAAACCGGACAGCCGTTGCAACTTACTCAAAATAGTAAGTCCGAAAAAGGTTGTCAGATGTAGATGCATGTCATACCACTACGAAGCTCTCTAAAAACCTAGAAAGAATCCAGAAACCAAACTGCAAAACTCCAACATGCAAACCCCTGAATCCACAAAAGAGACCTCCTAATAGTTGGAAACCCTAATTCTATCTCTGACTTGCCTACGAGTATCCAGAAATAGGCCAACAGTCACTGGGAAGTGTAGTGCTAAAATGGGGACATTACACAAACCCAACCTGGAACTACTTATGAAGTTTGGTAACTTGCTTGGCCAGGTCTAAAAGTGTTCGAACTTGCTCAGGGACTGCTTAGAAAGATGAAACAGCAGCAACCATCAAGTCTGACAATCGCCATACCTAGTATGTAGTGCGCCTAGTGTCTAGATGCACTGAAAACTCACGCTAGGAACTGTTATAGGTTGCAACTGCTAAAAGGATGATTTCTGAGTGTTGCAAATGACACACCCAGGTAGCAAAGTCCCACGTCCTTTCCAGATGCTAAATCAAACCAGATATAAGTCTATTCACACCAGGATTGGCGCTGACTACACAGGGGCGATTAGCCTTAAAAAATTTATAAATATTTCTCCTAACCTCAGAAAACCCTGCAATCTTTTTCTGAGTTGTTACACAACCTAGGCGCTATAGTGTATAGTGTTTTGATTGGACATATCACTGAAACTGAGAAGAGTTTCCAGAACAAGTGTCAAATACCTGAGTGGCCTGGACATGGATGATTCTTCTTAATAAATTTAGAGCAGCATCAAGCCCCAACAAGATGACCCATATAGTGATGCCCTATTATTGGGAATCAGATACTATAATACCCAAAACCAAGAAACTCCAACATCAAACAAGTCGATCCATTAGGAGAGTACAACCAATCAATAGAAGGGTACGGCCAGTCAAGTACAGGGTCTGCAAATCTTCTAATCCACACTAGAAATATTGTTAAAAAAACATTACTCATCACACCAAAAACAAACACCTCAAAATACCTCATGTAACTTCATATTTGAAAACCTGGAAAGATCAAACTCTTGAAAATCAATGGTGATTCTTGATGTAGAATCACTCCCTCCAGCTAGGGTGGATCTCTCACCACCAAAACCAATGTAAAGATGAGGGTTTTCGTCCTCAACCAACTACTAACGATCAATTGGAAACAATCTAGCATAGTCTCCTTAAGTTGTCAAATCCATCCTCACCCAAATGAGAGCCAAAAAGCAAATTAAATAGAAGTGGAGGGAGAAATTAGGGCAACCTCCAATTTGAATTCTTTTTCCTCCAAAAACCCAATGCCCTTTCTACTTTCTAGCCTTTTAATATTTTGTTTTATACTTTTAAAACATTATCAAATATTCCTCAAAGGGGCATCCTGCTCAAAAGGAAACTATTTTTCCTTATTCAGCCTTCTAAAACAATGTTAAATTATCTCATTAGGCACAAAGGTACTTTTCAATGACCAGCTACCCTCTCACTTAAGTTATAAAATTGTTTTATTAAAATAACTTAAACGACTGATTAAAAGCAAATATTAAATAATCCAACCTTAGGCTCTCCAACGCCATCATAGAAATAACATTGCTGAGGACACTATGGGTCTGAAACCAATTTCCCAAAATAGACTTACTATAAATAGCAATTGCTAAAAATAGTAAGTACTCACCAAATATCAAATTGGCCAAAAAATTAATGCTCATCGGGCAACTACCACAAATTGCCCAAACAGGAAACCCTACACTGCATTGCAGCCTGGTCCAGTTACTAAATATAGTAATTACTAAAAATAATAAGTGTGTCAAAACCAGGCTAGTCCAAAGAAGGACATCAAAAATGGGGACATTACAGAATCTTTGGTTGAAAATTTCAAAAAAAAGAAAACGGGGTGTTCTTACAACTATGCCTCAAGAACCACACCAAGCAGAGAGAGGCAACTAAAATCAAAATTTCTAGGGTATTTACTCCTAAGTCCTAACTGATATCAGCAAAGAACCTTCTTGATGTGGAGGCAAGACTGCTGGACTTCTGTATTTACTTCTCGTGGTCTTAGTTCTGTGTTACTGACTTTTTATGCAAATAAAATCTATGTTTATTAGAATTTTCAAATTTTCAACGGTGGGCATTTTCAGTTTTCTATTTTGGTAATTTAGTGAAATGCAATGGTGAAAGCCAGAAAAGCAAAACTAAAATCTGGCATGTCCAATAACTGTCTCTGCAAAAGGCATGCTCAGACCCATTACTTCATGTGATCTGAAAGTAAGCAATACCTAGCCTATTACGCTGTATACTTATAGACTACAACGTCCTGTTGCTGCATCATTGCTTTGTCCCAACTCCATCAACCTGCCGCTTCTTTGCTTATAAGGGTATTTGTTTTGTTTCCATGCTTCTCTATTAGCTAAGTCCCATCAACATCTCTAGTAGTAGCATTTATAAAGTTCCATATATAATACTTCTATTACGAATATGAGGGAGAGAGATGCACTAGGCCTCAAGAACCACACCAAGTAGAGAGAGGCAATCTAAGTGTATCTATTCTAGATAGATATATATAGAACTATGAGTTCACCACAGCCTAGCATTTCAAAAATCAATGATACCCATTAAGGGAATATGTAACTTAATCAGGCAATTACAGAAAAACAAACATTACTTTAACTAAGTATCAATCCATTTTTAGAATCTACACCGAGAGCGAGGGAAAGAATCAATACATCATTATGGCCTCATATTTCAAATGTTGGGAAATCCACTGGGGTATTTGCCCTTTTCCACCAACTGTACATTCATTTAATCACAGTGGCCATGTTCCTAAATAACAAAATATCAGAAGTTCAAAATAAAAAGATGAAACTCGTTATTAAAAAAATGAATTTGGAAAAAAATAAAAGAAGATAACCACGTCCATTCCTTCTAATCAAATATCCAAAGCATGTATAACTTTAACTCGTAATTTTTAATGAATAACAAACTTTTGCATATGCAATGAGAAACATGTTAAAAACCATAAGCTTTTAATGTCCTCGCGTTTTAACAATTAAGGATAACCATTCACTGCACCTGCTATTATCACCGAACTCCAAAACTCAACTATTCGTTTAAATGTAACCGTCCAGATTTTTACATATGTACATATAACAAATGAGAAAATCAAAATATTCAGTCTTTAAAAACTTTTAAAATACCAATGTCTTCGCTCTGCCACTGAGGATCCAGATCCTCCTGAGAAACCTTAGCCCACCTGAAGCCCCCCTCCTTCATCGCCTTAAAGCATTCAGTAGTTCCATAACGAAGTTCATATGCCAATAAAATCTGGGTATGCCCATCACTGATATGCCTTAGAGTTTTGCACAAAGCAGGCATAGAATTGGCATCATACAACAAGTCAGACATAAGAACATAATCCACAGGTTGTGATAAGCCTAAATCTGAAAAAGAACAATCTTCCCCCCATATCAATTCTTTCGCTGTAACCTTATCTGCAAGGTGATTTTTATCTATATTGTTTTGCAGGCCTGGTAAGAGTGGGAGAAGGTCTGTTAATATCACATTGGCTCCTAAGAGGGCTGCTGTAAGGCCTGGAATGCCTGTGCCTGCTCCTAATTCTATTACAGTTTTCGCATTGAATGAGGAAGGAGGCCAGGTGGGTGTGGTCAAATAATATGCCAGGACCAGAGAGCAGTCCCATGTCCAGCAACCTGCTGCTTCTTTTCCTGTTAGTGGATCTGTTATGTTTTCATGCTCCTCTATCAGTAAAGTTCTGTTCGCAATCTCGAGTTCTCTGGTGATACCCATAGTACTATTCTGGAGAACAATTTGTTTTACACGTAAATTTTAAGGGGTAATGTCAAGCGGGCTACAATCCCTACAACTCAAAACCCACAAGCTCGAAATATCGAAGTTCTTTGGGTGTAACTTATCAGGCGTTTGTTACAAAAATTGGGAATTGATTCTAAAGAGTACTAATAATTTACTTGAGGAATCTGCAATTGGTTGGGTCTTCTTTATATGTTAGGGGAAATGTGTCAATTGCTGTCTATAATCCAATTGTTGTTTACTTCTTGTTCACTGATCTCAATAATCCTTTATATTTTAGTCATTACATTGTTTTAATTATGCCTATAAAAATTTACAAATTACCCCAATATATGTTCACTAATGAATGTGTAGTTGACCAAAAAAATAAAACACATTGAAAACTACTGAAAACACCTTAAATTTTTGTGGGTTTTTATTGGTTGCTTAATGAACGAGTAGTGGCGAAGTGGTAAAGATGTAAGGGACGGAGGTTTAAAAACACCTTTTTTGAGCACCTTTCGCTTTGCGGGTTCCACAAGGCGCGTTTTAAATACCCATAAGCCATTTTTTTCTTTTTAAGGTCCCAACTAGCTTATGAAGAAGCCAAAAAAAAAAAATTGAAATTGGACCTATTTTGCACTCTACACGAATGCGCGAAATTAGCCCTAGCGGCTACTGGTACACCTCCCCTAAGGAAAGTATTTTTTTGAAGATCTCTACATTCACATATCTTAATATTAATCTATATGATATACATCAGAAATATATCATTTTCCAAATGTATGTTTTTTAAATTTAAAAAAATAAAAAATAAAAAAAAAATGTTTCAAAAATGAAAATGCTATCTCTCAACATATATTATATAGATTAATATTAAGATATATAAGCTAGTTTTCAATAATCTTGTATTAGGTAAGGTTAGGGTTAGTGTTAGTGTTAGTGTTAGGGCTAGCATATTAAGATAAAGTTTAGGATTAGGGTTAGGATTATAATTATCATTATGATTAGATTAGGATTAGGATTAAATTTGTTTAAGGTTTAATTATGGTAATTAAGTTTATTGTTCAATTAGGATTAGGGTTTTATGATAAAGCATTGGGTTAGAGTAAGGGTTAGGGTTATAGGATAAAACCTGGAGTTACAATTATATTTATGAGTACGATTAGGGTTATGTTACTTTTGTTTTAAGAATTTTTGTTTTTTATTTTAATTTTTTTTATTTTTAGAAAGATAAGAAGAGAATATTGAAGAAATATTATTTTTTTAATTCATATTTTTTTAAAAATATCGAAACTTTTGAGCATGGAGGGTGTAAATTATCGAGCGTTTGTTACAAAATTTGGGAATTGAGGAATCTACACCTGCAGTTGGGTCTCCTTTATAAGTTAAAAGGAAAGTAATCTTTTGAAGATCTATATTATTGTTTCAAATTGTTTCTTTATTTTTGGGGGTCACGGAGGAAACATATCAAGAAGAGGAATTATTTGGATGATATTAAACTACAAGTTATTCAGCATCACAAAAAAGAGATTGCATGTTTCATGCAATTCAAATTATAGTTGTTACCTTCAAATTTGTAATGTCTTTTTTGGTCTCTTTTATGGACTTTAGATTGGTTGTTGTTGAGATGTCATGTAATAATGTTATGGATATTGGTCTTTCTTTTGGTTTTTTGACTAGTTGTTATCAAGTTGGTTTCGTTCTTTGGTGTCTTGTAGTGTTGTTTAGTTTGTTGTTTTCTATTTTCTTAGCAGTCCTTTGATTTCCCTCTTGCATTCTATTTTTTTTATACATTGATTCACTACAAAAACAAGGGCCACATAGTGGCGAGTACCTACCTCAATAGCTATTCATTAATAATAGCAAAGCATTAGTATTGAGTCTATGAGATGGCATATATTTGACATGTTTTGGCAAGTTGTACAAGACAATTCTAGTGATAGAATATGATTAAGCTAGAGCCTACCACTTGTCCTTGTGACTTGCTTTGTGCTTTGTGCCTTTGTGCTATTTTGTGTGTGGCTTTATATTATTGTCAATGTTTTGAGGTTTGGTGTAATACAGTGTTACCCTTGTCATGCGCAAAGTGCATGTTTTCTTCTTCAAATTAGAGTTTTGATGATCATGTTGTATTTGTTGGTATGTGCTTTGTGAGATCTTGACTCCCGATATGTGTTGGTAGTGAGGTCTTATTCTATCATTTATATATTTAGGCATTTATTAGACTTTAATGTGCTAATTAAGTGGGTTTAGTGGGATGGATTGTATAGTGTTAATTACCATTCAAATGTTGCAAAATTGTAGTTCCTTGTGTGCTATGCAAATTGAGCTTGAAGGATTTTTTGCAAACAAACCTAGTTTTGGGCAATTGTTAGTGATATGTCTAGTTTGGTCTAGGAGTGTTGTTAATTTTTTGCTTCAGTTATGGGCATTTTTTTTGTTGTTGTTGTGCTACTAGAAATTTGGGGGTAAGGCTTGAGATATGTTTCAAGTTGTGGTTTTATTTATAATTTTTTGTTTTGTTGTTTTTATTTCCTTTGTTTTAGTTGTTGATTGGTCATTGAATTGTATTTGGCAATAACCATTTATACATTGTAAGAAAACCTTTTAAATTTTTGGGTGTCAATGATTGTGTCTTTACTTTAATTATTAAGGTTTGATAAGAGTAACAAATATAGTAGATTGTCGAACTCCAATGACTGAGACCTTCAGTCATTATCGATGTTTAGGTTAAGTTTAGTGAGAGTGCCTATGGTGTTTAGAAAGTGATAGACAATATTCTCAAGGCTTGATCACTAAGAAGGTAGTATTAAGATAGTTATTCTTGAAGAGTGGAGTAGGATATTGTTTGAATTTTCAATTGATTTTGTATATATCTTGTAAAGGATAATGTTTTGATTATGCAGAGAGAATACAAGGATAAGTTACAATGATGAAGAATTGGTACAATTGTTATTACCCTGCATCCAAGATGTTCTTGTCATACCTAGAAATTAGAGATACAAACTTGGGAGATGTGGATATGAACAAGTTATATAGGAAAGTTCATAATGAAGCATATAGATCAATCATGGCTAATTTGTTAACAAAATCAAGACTAGTGGAGGCAATTGCAATTCTAATCTTAGTGCAATATCTTGAATCAATATTGATATGTGCTCAATATTATGATCATAAGCATAAGAAGATAGTGGGACCGTGTGGAGAAATAATATTAGATAATAGTGTAGAGATGATTGAAAGGGTGTTTGGGATCCTTGGATACCCAAAATATGAAGCAATTGACATGAAGGGATTGGGCTATTTTGAGAAGAATACTATTAACTGCCTCAAGTTTATCAACACTGAAATGTTGCTTAACCCTAGGAATGTGGCACTTAAAATAGTAAAGGTACAACACAAAAGTGATTTTTGAGACGATGCTAAGGATTATATCATAGTGCTCAACTGGGTCTATGGTTATCCATATTCCAAAGACTTCCAACCATGGATGTGCTACTACGTCTTGACAATAGTATCATATAAGAAAATTGATTGGGAAAGTATCATCAGCAACACACTATATACACAACTAGAACATGTGTTAAATAGCAAGAAATTCTACATGACCTCTTATTTGGTGCATTTTTTTGTCCATCAAGCAACATTTCCTAGATTGACAAGGATAGGGTCTCTGCAACTAGGCAAAACAAAAGTGTATGAACACTACCCATAGTTGGAGTTGAATATGACAAATAAAAATTATTGCATAGTGAATGATGTTTTTCTTTGTTCCATCATTAAAGGATTAGAAAATGACTTTGGCAAGATAATATCAATAGAGGCAATGGAAGAGTTGAAGAATTGGGGCAACTAGTATATCTAATTCAAAACCTTTTCTTATATCAAGGTGTCAGGGTTCCACAAAGCTCATCTATATCTACTAAGATACCCTTTTGATAGAGTAATTCTAATAGAAGTATGTAGGCAAGTGACAAAGATCCATAAAATAATTGTTGAGAAGCATAAGTCGGGATACTCTTTCCCTATTAAAATTGGTGTATATTCATGTGCTAACATGCAGAATGTAAAGACTACCAAAATAGAGATGAATTTGTATACAATGATCAAGAATTAAAATTGATCCAATTAGAAAAATCATTAAGGTGATTGGTTCATTTTACAAGCATGAACCTGCTATGGAGGATCATTGGTGTAATTTTGAAGATGAATATGAAGTAAGAATGAACGAATTTTGTAGATTGACATTAGAAATGATAAGAGGTTGCAATGTGGCCAAGGTACCAAAATAATTAAATGATAATGGGGAAGTTATGGATCTACAATTAATCTACAATGTGGATTGTTCAATTGTAAAAAATACAAACACAGAAGAGAGAAAAGTTAGAGTTATAGTTTATTTGAAGAGATGGTTGGCATCCCCTTTGCCAATGATGTAGTCAACACGGCCTAAAGCTTAGCTAGAAAAACCAAAGAAGGTTGAATGTTTGTTGACCAGTATTGTTGTAGAGGAAAATTCATCATGCTCAACAACTGCATCTAAAAATGAAATAAGGGAACAAAGTATAATGATTGAAATAAGTGAAGAGGGGAGTGAGGAAGAGATTCGTCTTGAAATAAGGAAGAGAATTCAAAGCTCTTCTCATAGTGCATCATTTTTGGTACCACCCATTTCAGAGTCTAGTTTAGCTAGCCATTCTTTTTCTTGTGTAGATGAGTCTCCCCTTCAATCGCTATCATGTGCATCTCCTCCATCATCTTGAAACCATTCTCCCTTTGCAATTTCTTCTCCTAGTATGTGTCCTCTTATTTTTTCTAGTTCTCTCATTGTTACTAAGTTTTCATTACCTAAGATTGCTTCTTGTCTTGTCTCGCGTACAAATGGCATTCATAATTATGCAGTACCTAAGGAAGAGGAAACCCCAATCCAAGAAGAGGTGGTTTTGAATAAAGATGTGCATGAAGGAGAACTTACAATGGAAGAGATAGAGTGATAAATAGAAGAATCTAAGATAGAACATGAAGATTATCAATCGCTACACGATAGAGAAGTCATGGGTTTGTTTGAACATGAAGTGAGTTCGAGCTTGCCAACATGTTTAAGTTATACTATTCAGAAGAGGAAAGTAGATATATCAAAGAGAAAAAGAGAGAATTTGGTATTATTTCTAAGGCCTGCCAAGTACCAACAAGAAGGAAGAATAGATTAAGAAGGTTGTCCAACATCGCAATAGACAACCAAGGGAAGAAAATAGAAAAAATTGATATCTTGAGTGTGGACAAGCCTGAGTATGAGATGTTAGTGAAGGAATACCAATTAGAGGAGGTAAACTTGGTAACTCGAACAAGGTAACAAGAAAAGCTATTATTTCAAAAAGATGTGCTTGTTATCCTATACATAATGCAAAAAGATGAAAAGACAAAAAAAGAGCTTAGGTCCAAGTATCATAAATGTCAACATATGTCAAGGATCTAATCAACCATTTTGATTCAATTGGAGCTGGCCAAATTCTAGAGATGTATGTGCAAAAAAGAGATCTTGAAGTTCTAGTTTCTGTTGTTAGGAATATGGAAATTGACATTGCAAAATTAAATGAAGAAAAATCAAGATTTTGTGACCATTAGAGTTCAGGCATAGGATTGATTTTACCTAGAAAAATAATTGCACATAATATATTATGTCAAGAGAGGGATATGTTGAAATTTGAGGTTAAAAAGTTAAAAGAAGAGCTTAAAAGAAGTAAAGAGGCTGAAAAATGGCAAAGGATAATGGAAAGAAAATATTTTTTTATTTGATTGAGAATATAGGTTATGTTGTATTGTTGACCATGTTGAGGAAGTGTGGCAAAGTTATAGAACTTCGAGGAATACATTTAGAAATCATATAAGGGAAAAAAATAGATTAAAGTGTTTACATGTCAAGTGGTGTGGTCAAATTGTACTCTTGAAACCACTGTTAAAGCATGCAAATTTTGATGTTGATAATCTTAATTGTATTCCAGGTATTATAAAAAGGCTTGATTTATTAGAACATATTCTCAAGTATTACAATAAGTTTTAGGAATGTATGGATAAAGAGTTGAATACTTTTGAGGAGTTGGTAGTATTTAAGATGCCTCATATTTGGATAGGAGGAGGGGAGTTAAAGACATGTTCTATTTGGAGAATGATTTCAGTCAAATAATTCCTTCCATGTTTAGAGAAATTAATATTGATGGCAATTTGAACATAGATATGTTGAATTCTAGTCTAGAGAAGCTTTCCAAGCTTGAATATGGGATGGTTACTTTCTTGAATATCGTGAAGAAATTGATAGGTGAGGAATACATGGATCATATGACAATAGTGAATCAATTTCTTGGAGGTAGATGGCAATTGAGCAATAGAATGTAAATAATGAAATGCAATGAGTAAAACTTTGATTTATAATGTTAGAGAACATCCAACTATTATTAATAATACATTGTACAATGTACTTTGCAGATCAAATTAGATATAAGTTTTTTAACTACTTTCTATTGTGAATATAAAAAATAATACATATTTGAAACATATTTGAGCTTAACTTGAAATTGGACTAATATCATAATTTGATGGGGAAGACCAAAAAAGGGGACATTGTCATGTGTATAGAAAAAGCAAAATGTGGATGATATTTGGAGTTAAAGACGTGAAGTTTTTTTTGTCAAAAATCTTCCAAACATGGATTTAAGGGAATTTGATATAAAAACATTTGCTAGATGGTATTTTTTTGTAGTGTTTTATACTAGACTTGTAGAGCTTTTTGCTACAACAAAATAATAGGTAGTGAATGTCTATGCACCAAATCTACTTAAATCCATTCCTAGAAGATCTTCAGCTCAATAAATCTCAAGTCTGGAGGTTGAATTTTCATGGTGGCAAAGACATTTTACTTTTTTATACCCATGATAATGTGCCCTTTTGTGGTCTCTCACATGAAACTTGTATATGAAAGCACACTTATATAGAAGATATGTGTTATTCACAAATAACTAATACATGAGACAATTATGATTCAATTCCACCCATTATGAGAATAAATTTTCTTGAACTTATGATGTATTTTATAGGTAAATTTTTGAACCACCTGTTGATAAACTTGTCTTGGATATCCTATGTTAGAAAATCAAAGATTTGTAATTGTGTACATATATTGAGATGCTAGCACATGTGTTGTAAAGATATTGTAGGATTGGGGTGACATAGAGAACCAACGTTTGATAGAGGGAGACATTTTTTGAGGATACTAAAAAGATTAAACTAGTCTTGAAGTGTCATATCAGAAGTGTTAAGAGAATGAGAATTTATTTAAGTAGTATGTTTAGTGTTAGAGAATCTATCATGTGTGATCATTGAGAGTACATTGAGAGGCGTGGAGATATGCTTTCAAGATTTTTTTAGAATTGAAGTAATGTAGGGGAGAGGGACTAATCGTTGTATAGGCTAACTTTATGAGCATGTACAAGTTACATGGAATATTGTGAGACTTTGATTTTTTGGGAAATGTGAATTTGATGTAGGAGCATCTCTAGTGATATTTTTATGACTCATTTGGATGCTAAAAATCCTAGTTGAGTTTGTGAAGGTCTTAGGAGGTCCATTTGGATCATGTCCAATGGTTTAGGTTGTCTAAATAGACCTAGAAATTCAAATTTTGATTTTTCTGCCAAAATATAAATTTGAATTTCCTAGGTGATTTGGGCCTGTTGAAGGGTTGGGGTTTGTTCCTCAGCCTTATTTTTGGGTTTGTTAAGTTCAATAAGGTCTTGAAAGACCATATAGGGTCTCTTTACATGTTTTTCTTCAATTCTAGGTTGTAAAAAAGTGCATATGTTTCAAGTTTGATATATTAGACATTAGGTTTTGAAGGAAACGATAGATGTGTTTGTTTTGTAACTATTTTTAATGATCATTCATGTTGAATAAATGAGAAGGAACACTCCAAGAATTTTTGGGAGCAAGTTTTCATGAAAATACCATGTTTTCTTCATAGTTTATGACAGTTTTCTACAAAAAAAAATAGTCAAAAATCAATCTTGTGTGGTCTTGTACGGAATAATGGAAGGTCTATGAGTGGATGAAAAGGTAGAGCTTTCCCTGGAGAGTCTTATGCTTTTGGTTTTATGTAATTTCATGGTGTTTTTTTGAGAAACAAGCAAAATCTTGCTAACTTCCCTATCACAAAGCTAGGGTTTCTAGCAAAATAAAAAAAAAACCATAACTTTTGTTTGAACAGGTGAAAATTCATGAAACTTGGTGAAACCCTTCTTCAAGCTATTGGTCAAGTGTCTACCAAAGGAAATTTGACAAATCAATCATATGTGTAAGTTATGCAAGCTTTTGTGTGTTCACTATCCAAAAAGACTGTCAAAACCCAAGGTTTTTGAGGGTTTAATGAAAAACATATTTTTTTGAGTTCACCATAAAATCTCAAAACATTTGTTCTTTTCCTTTGTTTATCCTCTACATCATTATTGGTATCCGAGCCAGGTTAAGCCAAGAAAACCAATACAAGGGTTAACAATCCAAACGGATAAAGATGCCTCCAAGACTCAATGCGGCTGAAAGGGTGGCAGAGAGAATAGCAACACAATTGGAAGAAGTTGTTGCTAGAGAAACGAGGGAAATGAGAGATAATTTGGATGCAAGACTCACTATACTGAAAGCTAACCAAAAAAGAGGAGTGGTTACAGGGGATATGAGTGACCAAGATGAAGTGGTGGATGAAGTACCTCGAGAAGAGAGGGATGTTGATGATGTGAGGATGGAAATATTGTTGAAGGCAGTCAAGGGTGAAGGAACCCAGGTGAAGATGGAACTTCCAATATATGCAGGTAGTTTGAATGGTGAAGAAATCCTTGATTGGATAGGGGAGTTGAACCAAGTACTTTTAGTTTGAGGAGGTACTTGAAGAGAAACAAGTAAAGTTGGCTAGGACCAAGTTGAAAGGTTGTGCATCCCTATTGTGGGATTATGTTCAGGAAGAAAGGAGAAAGAAAGGAAAATCCAAGATTACTTCTTGGAATAGGATGATTTCCAAGTTGAAGGGAAAATTCATGCGTAGTGACTACATGAATCAGTTGTATAGGAAGTTACAGAACTTGAAACAAAATGATATGGGAGTGAAAGAGTACACTGAAGAGTTTTACAAGTTGAGTATCAGATCAGGACACATGGAGGATGACATTGACAAGGTTGCAAGATACCTTAATGGAATGAAGTGAAACTTGCAAGATGAGTTGAGCCTTACAAGCCTCGAGACACTTGAAGAGTCTTATCAACTAGCCTTAAATGCTAAGGAGAAGTTGAATAGGAAGAAAGAAAAGCATAATAGAGGTAGAGGAAGTACTTTCAAAGGTAGAGGTCCATATGCTGGTAGAGGATAGTCACAAAGAAGTCAAGGTGAGTCAAGCACCTTCCAAGAACAATCATCAAGTTCAAGAGGAGGTTTTAGAGGAAGAAGGTCTAATTTTAGGGGCAAATTTGGACAAAGAGGAGGATTCAATGGTTTCACGGGTAAATGCTACAAGTTCAACAAGTTTTTAGGTTATCAAGCTTGGGAGTGTCTAGAAGAGAAATCAACTACCACCTTTAGGAATGAAAGAAGAACTCGAGTTGCTCAAGGAGGAGATGAAGAAAGTGTTAACTCCTCACCATAACTAGAAGAACCAGAGAAAGGAGAATCCTTGTTGATGAGAAGGACATTAATCAAGGTTCCAATGGAGAAGGAGCCACCTCAAAGGAAGTCACTATTCAGGATTGTTTGTAAGTGCTAGGGTAAGTGTTGTCAAATTGTTATAGATTCAGGTAGTACTAGAATAATCTAGTTGTTGTTGAGATAGTAGAGACACTAAACATGAAGAGATTACCTCATCCTACACCATATAAAGTCTCATTTTTTAATAAGGGACAATAAGTACTAGTCAATGAACAATGTTTGATGGAGTTTCAAATTGGAAGGTACAAAGACAAGGTGTTATGTGATATCATCCCTATGGATGTGTGCCATGTATTATTTGGTAGGACTTGGCGATATGATAGAAAAACAATGCATGATGGTAGAAAGAATGTCTATATTTTGGAGAAGGATGAAGTTACCTATACCTTAGCACCTTTGAAGGAGGAAGATAAAGACCAAAAGGTTGCATCAAGTGTGATGTTAGTGGATGAAAAAGAGTTTCTAAAGACAATGGAAGAAGAGATATATTTTGCATTGATGGAAAAACCTAGGACTATCATAACAACAATAAGAATTCATGAGTTACCATGGGAGATTCAAGACATGTTGAAGGGTTATGCAGACATAGTTGTGGAAGAACTTCCTAACTCCTTGCCTCCAATAAGAGATATTATTCATCATATAGAATTTATGCCAGGGGCTAGTCTACCAAACAAGGCACCCTACAAGATGGCACCCCAACAAAATGAAGAAATTAGAAAATCGATACAATAGTTGCTTAACAAAGGGTTAATCAGGAAGAGCCTTAGTCCTTGTGTAGTTCCAACTATTTTGGCACCTAAGAAAGGAGATGAGTGGAGAATGTGTAATGAATCTAGGGCAATAAATGAGATAACAATCAGATATAGGTTTACACTTCCAAGAATAGAGGATTTAATGGATTGTTTAAGTGGGGAAAATTACTTCTCAAGGAATCAAAGATAGATCTCAAAATTGGATACCATCAAATAAGGATCAAAAAAGGAGATAAATGGAAAACAACATTCAAAACAAATGAGGGCCTATATGAGTGGCTTGTTATTCCATTTAGCCTTTCTAATGCACCTAGCACCTTCATGAGGCTCATGAATGAGGTCCTCAAGCCATACATTGGTAAGTTTGTTGTTGTTTAAATCTTGATGACATATTGGTTTTCAGTCCTAACAAAGAACATTTGTATCATTTGAATTTGGTACATTGAGAAGGCTACAAGAGGAAAAATTGTTGATCAATCTTAAAAAGTGTGAGTTCATGAAGATAGAACTATTGTACCTTGGTTTTGTGGTCTCAAAGGGAATGTTGAAGATGGATACAAGAAAAGTGAAGGCAATATTGGAGTGGCCTATACCTAGATCAGTCACAAAGGTAAGAAGTTTCCATGGTCTTGCAAGTTTTTATAGGAAATTTATCAAAAAAATTAGTCATATATGTGCACCTATCACATACACTATTAAAGGGGATAAGAAAAAGAAGTTAGCGTGGATTGAACAAGCGGATAAGAGTTTCCAATATTTGAAAAAGAGAGTGATTGAGCAGCCTATCTTGGCCTTACCTGACTTCACTAAGGTCTCTCAAATAGAATGTGATGCTAGTGGACATGCAATAGGGGTAGTTTTAAGCCAAGACAATAAGCCAATAGCATATTTTAGTGAAAAACTAAATGATGCAAAGAAGAAGTACTCTTCATATGACTTAGGGATGTATGTAATGGTTCAATCACTAAAAAATGGAGACATTACCTTCTGCCTAAGGAGTTTGTGGTCTATATAGACAATCATGCACTTCAATTTATAAATAGCCAAGAAAAACTCAGTCAAAGGCACATTAAGTAGGTTGAGTACCTATAAAACTTCACTTTCACAATCAAACAGAAGAAGGGGAAAAGTAATAAGGTGGTTGATGGTTTAAGCAGAAGAGCATTAATGGTATAATAAATTTAGTTAAAAAGTGTTGGGATTGAAGCACTCAAGGAGATGTATGAGGATGATGAGGATTTCAAAGAAGTCTATGAGGTTTGTAAGCAACATATTAGCACTAACAAAGAGAAGTGGTTAGATTACCTTATACAAGATGATTTATTGTTTAAAGGAGTACAACTTTGTGTGCCAAAATGTTCCAGGAGGGAAAATATCATAAAGGAGAAGCATTGTGGGAGTATAGCAGGACATTTTGGACTTGACAAGGCACTAGAACAACTAAGGAGGAACTACTTTTGACCAAGGATGCAAGCAGATGTAAGACAATTTGTGGAGATGTGTACTATATGTCAAAAAGCAAAAGGGAGCAGCACTAATGCAAGACTGTACCAGCCTTTACCCATTCCCAATAGGCCTTGGGAATCCATCACTATGGATTTTGTTATGGGATTACCAAAGACTCAAAGGAGTTTTGATTTAGTTTATGTAGTTGTTGACAGGTTTTCCAAGATGGCTCACTTCACCCCCAACAAAATTACAAGTGATGCTTCATATGTTGCAATATTTTTCTTCAAAGAGGTTGTTTGACTTCATGGATTACCATTGAGCATAATCTCTGATAGAGATAGCAAGTTTCTAGGACACTTTTGGAGGACATTATGGAGAAAGCTTGGTACAAATCTTATTTTTAACTCAACCTACCACCCTCAGAAAAATTACCAAATTGAGGTGATCAATAGAAGCCTAGGTAACCTACTAAGATTCCTTTCAAGAGATCATCCTAAACAATGGGATCTTTTGTTACCCCAACAAAATTTGCTTATAATGACTCAGTGAATAGGAGCATTGGAAAGTGTCTATTTCAAGTGGTCTATGGCATGCAACCAAGAGACCTCAATGGTATAGAGAAGCAAAGTGTAGAGGGTGAACAATTTGCAATTTCCATGCAAGAGATACATCAACAAGTGAAACAACAACTCCAAGCTAGTGTGGGAAAGTACAAACAAAAGGCTGATTTGAAGAGTAAAGAGGTCAATTTTAAGGTTGGAGATCTTGTCTTACCACATCTCAGGAAGAAAAGGTTTCCCATAGGTGAATATACCAAGTTGAAGATGAAGAAAATAGGTCCTTATAGGGTTGTTAAGAAGTTTGCCAATAATGCCTATGAGATAGAATTGCCTAATGGAGTAGGCATGTCACCAATTTTCAATGTTGTTGACTTATAACCTTACAAAGGGGATGCCATTGCTAATGAAGGATCAGGTATACAAAATATATCAGGTGCTAATTGGATAAAGGACCTACCACACACCAAACCAATAGAGCTATAGTGTATTCTTGACACTAAAGAGAACAAGAAGACCAGAGGCAAGCAATACTTTCAGTATTTGGTCAAATGGAAGAAACTCCCATATGAGGATACCACATGGATGATAAAATTAGACATCATCAAGCATGGAAAGACCATTGCATACCTCCTCTTAGGTGGAACCCGAGTTTCATTTTTTCCCTTGGGAGTATGATGTAGGAGCATCACTCTGTTGATGCTTTTATGATTCATTTTGATGTTAAGAGTCCTAGTTGAGTTGGTGAAGGTCTTAGGGGGTCCATTGGGATCATGTCCAATGGTCTATATTGTCTAAATAGGCCTAGAAGTTCAAATTTTGATTTTCCTGCCAAAATGCAAATTTGAATTTCCTAGGTGATTTTGGATTTTTTAAGGGTTGGGGTTTGTTCCTTAGCCTTATTTTTGGGGTTTTTGAGTTCAATAAGGTCTTGAAATACCATTTAGGGTATCTTTACATGTTTTTCTTCAATTCTAGGTTGTAAAAAAGGGCATATGTTTCAAGTTTGATACATTAGACATTAGGTTCTGAAGGAAAAGATAGATGTATTCATTTTTTAACTGTTATTGATGATCATTCACATTGAATAAATGAGAAGGAACACTCCAAGAAGCTATGGGAGAATTTTTTTACGAAAATACCCTATTTTCTTCATAATTTATGACAATTTTCTAAAAAAATAGTCAAAAAACAATCTTGTACGGCCTTGTACAGAAAAATGGAAGGTTTGTGAGTGGATGAAAAGTTAGAGCTTTTCCTAGAGAGTCCTATGCTTTTGGTTTTGTGTAATTTAATGGTGTTTTATTTAAGAAACAAGCAAAATCCTGTTAATTGTCGTGTCACAAAGCTAGGTTTTCCAGCAAGACAAAAAAATCCATAACTTTTGTTTGAAATGGTGGAAATTCATGAAACTTGGTGAAACCCTTCTTCAAGCCATTGGTTAGGTTTCTACCAAAGGAAATTTGACAAATCAATCATACGCATAAGTTATGCAAGTCTGTGTGTATTTACTATCCAAAAAGACTGTCAAAACCCTAGGTTTTGAAGGTCTAATGCAAAACATTTTTTTTTTTGGTTCACTAGATAAAATCTAAAAACATTTGTTCTTGTCCTTTGCTTATCCTTTGAATCACTATTGGCTAGTTAACTATCTATAACTAAGATTTAGAAGTGTGAGTCATCATGCAACTTGCCACATTAGCACATCTAGTGAGAAGTGTCCAAAAATTAGATTTTAAAAGGTTGGACCAAAACGTAATCATTGTTTCCATATTAGTTGAACAAAAAATATCATGTGTTGTTAATAGAATATCATATTTTGATTAAAAATATAACTTGTGTGCTTGACCTAAATGGTCCAAATACCTATTGGTAACCATAAATATTTGTTATCTCTAAGTTTTATATCCAATACAAATGGACCAATATTTCAACACAAAAAACTATTTGTTGTTATAAAAGTAATACCAAAACTTTTTAACAATCCTTCACATTTGATGGGAAAATACTAGGTATGTATTGTGCTCACCTTTTATATTTGTCTTAGGATAAACTATTAATTTAAAATAGTGCAATGCATATACATTTCTACCACAATAGTTGTACATATAAGAATAATATTTTTTTACTATGACAAGAATACTTGTTTAGATGATCACCTTATTTTATAAATGACACACTTATAGTAGATAGCTATGATATTTTATTTGAAACAAAAAATATATTTATTTCACATGTGGTCTAATTATTTATAATATATAGTATAAATATATGGCAAGATTCAATATTATAAATAGAAGTGGTTTGACAAGAAGCAACATTTTTTAATACAAATGCTAATGGCAATATCTAATCAGTAAATTTCAAATTATATGACAAATTTGAGGATTGAATTGAAAGTATGTTGATAAATACATTGGACTAAAATAGATAGATAGATAAAGCAATAAATTTGTTAACAAAATTATATTAGATATAGTCCTTGTACTAAACAAAGGTCTGACCATGTACAAACTAAATTTAGTTCAATTTAAAAATAACAAAGTTATGTTTCAAAGACTAATTTAAAAAGATAATAGTTTACCAAAAAACAAAATAGTATCAATTAATTGTTCATGTGCAAATTGCTAAAGAAAAGTAATAGATCAATAATGCTAATTTTTAGTGTCTATAATTATTCAAATGCTTGAATATTTTTAATATTTAATCTAGTAAAATAATTTAGGATATGTAAAGTGTTAGAAGAAGGAGAGAGTAGAACATTTATAATTATAACTAAGGTATGTTTGTTATAAACAAGTCCTTGAAAAATGATGGAGACTACTAAACATAGGTTGCCACAAAAAAAATGTAGCTAAACTATTTTGTTATTTGATAAGCAAGTATTCATTTGGTTGCAAATCCAAAACGATGTTGTTCTGGTTTAATTTGAAGTATCCTTGAACTTGAAATTGTCATAGACCAAGTACTATTTTGGATTTGTTTTTCAAGTATTCTTCATAGGTTATTTGGTAGACATTTGGAAGCAATTTCTGGAGTATTTCTTTTTGTAGAATACACTACACATTGTTGTTACTTTTATTGTTTTTATGCATTTAACAAAGTGGTTGTAGTTATATGCAATTTCCTTATCATAATTGGTGCAATTTAGTCAGCATTGTCTCTAATAATGGAAGAGGTGGAGATAGTCTCTTATGAAAAGGGAAAACTCTCCCTTTCAAATTTGATTACAAACACACAAAATATGCTATGCAAGAAGGCTGCAAATACAAATATAAAGAATTGAAAATGAAGGAGAAATTTGTAACTTTATTTCATTCAAATATGCAAATAGTTTACATCAAAATGAAGCTCATGGGCTCCTCTTCATTCCTACATGCAACACCTACAACAAAAGTGTGTTCAACAATCTGGAAAATTTTTGACAGTGTCTAGGTATGCAAACTTCACTTCTCCAAGCCCCCCTCTCCAAGTGAGCACGTATCAATTTATAGAGAATGTGTGAGTAGAAAACCATAAATGGTTTCCAAAACAACCTACTAGAACCACCTTGAAAATACCATGCCCAACTTGGGGAGTTACAAAATCTATAAATAGAAATGAATTCCAATGCATGTCATCCTTCTCATGGGCACCTAAACTCTATCCAATCATATTTGGGTGGTTATGACATCTTACGGCTTCTTACATATTCCTTACAACTTGTTGATTGCAACTTTCCATGCAAAGACATGCAAGATTCTTTGCATCCCACCTTATGAAAATTTATGAAAAATGTACATGCAACCATGCCAAAACCACTAAAAGACAAAACTGTTTGTCCTCATCCTAAAGTGGATGCCCAAAAGGAATATTCTCCCATAAGATTCTTTTACCATTTAGCCGGGACCTATTACCCATCAAATTTATAGTTATATTTTCACCCAAAAGGGAAATTACATCGTTACAAATGAAAATATTATTTTCCCAACCCTTAAGCCCTTATTAAAATCAAAAAAAGCAAAATTACAATATTTTTGGTGACACATGATTGCCCTTACACCTTGGATGCTCTTCAATCAGACACCCATGGTAATTTGAAATGTTTCATGAGTTGATCTCATAAACATTTGTAAATCCTATGATTATCCTAGATCCATCTGTTTACCTTATCTTTTTGAACATCTTTCTGAACCTATCTTTGCAATTTGATGTCCCTTCCATCCTTCATTCTTCCACTTTTCCTTCCTCTTTTCACAAATTCCAATTCCCACCAATTTTCACTATCAAATGCTAGAAAATCATAATCATAAATTTTATCTTCTTCAGTAAAATCAAGAAATTCATGCATTACCTCTTCCCCTATTGTTGCTGCAACAATCATTTCATTTTCAATCTCTTTTCGTTCCATTTGTTCCTCCTTTCCTATACCTCCTAAAAAGTAATTCTCAACTTCAAAATCAATGTTAGTGGCACAATCAATATATTCATCCTTTCCATATTCCTCATCTCCATCCATTTCAATGTTAGTAACACAATCAAAATATTCATCCTTTCTATCTTGCAACAAATTGTCATTCTTACAAATCTCTTTAAATCAAAATCCTCTTTTACCTTCACCTCCTATTCCTTAATTTCAACCTTCTCAAATTTATTAGTTGTTGCAACAACTTTATCCATTTCTATATTCTTATCCTTATCAAAACATACATTAAAATCTGATTTTACCTCATAGCCTTTTGTTGCAACCTTCACTGTTGCAATTATCTCTTCACTGTCACTCGTCATATCATTCCAACACAAATCAAATTTGGTTCTAACCTCATCAAAATCTGACATTCCTTTTTTCCTTACTACTACAACAAAACTTTTAGCTTCCTCATATTCACCCATTCCATTCACTAATTCATAAGAAAATCAAAATCACCAATTAACTCACAAAATGCAAGTTTTACCTCCTCTTTTACTGTTTCAACTTGTGTCCTTTTCTTCAATGTTCTCCATTACACTCAACTCATTTGTTGCTATTGTAACATTTACAATTTCATCCTTCATGTCCTTCAATAGACATCCCTTGACTTCAGGTTCAACAATTTCTTCGTATTCATCATATTTTTCTTCCTCTGTGCCACTTGCATGACACTCTATTGCATCTTCTTTCTTTCTTGCAATAAAAATAGCATGAGAAGGATAATCAAAATTACCTTCAACTCTTCTCTTTTCTTGTTTTCTCCTTTCAATATCTTTTCTTAATTTTTCCACTTGTTGTTGCAATTCTATCATCTCAACTCTTATTTCTTCTTCCCCTCTCTCTCTAATTCTCTCTTTGATTTTCTCAAGTCCAGGAATCCTCAAAATCCATGATCCAATGAAAAAAATCATTTTCTTCTTTCTCTTTTCCATTTTCAAGTCCTCACAAAGCCTCAACAAAAATCTTTAAATCCTCAAGTTTTACTTATGTAAACTACCTCCTTTGGTGATCTGTTTAGAAAACCCTCTTTCAATATTCACCAATATTATTGTAAACTAACTCCTTCGGCAATCTATTTACAACCATGGGAACCTTAGTTACTCAAACCCTTCAAAAATGTCTTCTTGCAAGTTGTACATCCATCTACAAACAAAATCCACACACTCGCCACCCTTAGGTCCTGGTTGAAATTGCCTCACATGGGCGCTTATGCTTGCACACTCAAGAACTCTCGCTCTGATACCATTGATGAAAATGGAAAACTCTCCCTTTCAAATATGATTACAAACACACAAAATATGCTATGCAAGAAGGCTACAAATACATATAAAGAACTAAAAATGAAAGAGAAATATGTAACTTTATTCCATTCAAATATGCAAATGGTTTACATCAAAATGAAGCTCATGGGATCCTCTTCATTCCTACACGCAACACTTGCAACAAAAGTGTCTTCAACAATCTGGAAATTTTTTGATAGCATCTGGGTATGCAAACTTCACTTCTCCAAGCCCCCCTCTCCAAATGAGCAAGCATCAATTTATAGAGAATGTGTGAATAGAAAACCATAATGGTTTCCAAAATAACCTGCTAGAACCACCTTGAAAATACCATGCCCAACTTGGGGAGTTACAAAATCTGCAAATAGAAATGAAGTCCAATGCATGTCATCCTTCTCATGGGTGCCTAAACTCTATCCAATCAGATTTGGGTGGTTATGACATCTTACAGTTTATTACAGATTCCTTACAGCTTGTCGGTTACAACTTTGCATGCAAAGACATGCAAGATTATTTGCAGCCCAAATTATGACAATTTACATGACAAATGTACATGCAAACCATGCCAAAACCACTAAAAGACAAAATTTTCCTCATCCTAAAGTGGATACCCAAAAGGAATATTCTCCCACAAGATGCTTTTACTGCTTAATCGAGACCTATTACCCATCAAACTTACAGTTACATTTTCACCAAAAAGGGAAATTGCATTGTTGCAAATGAAATATCATTTTACCAACCCTTAAGCCCTTATTAAAATCAAACAAAGCAAAATTACAATATTTTTGGTGACACAAGATTTCCCTTACACCTTGGATGCTCCTGCATCAGTCTCATCGCAAGCTAAGCAAGTTGGTTGGAATAGAATGGAGCAATCATTTATTATTTTTAATTTTCTATACACCTACAAAATAAAGTAGATGTTACTTGGATAAAATAAATAGATAGATGAAAATAAAATGTGATGAAATGTGTAAGGAAAGAATGAACCTGATATGTGGAAGAGATAAGTTGTTGAAGACAATCTATAGTGGTGTTATTAGTCAGTGGAGTGATGTAGGTTGAATGACAAGTGTTAAGGGTATGATGTTTGGTGTCAGATCATCTTATAATGTTCTTGAGAAGCAACATTTGGTATTCATTGATTTGTAGATGTTCCTCTATTTGTGAAAATTGCTCTGTTAAAATTGGATGCAATTGTATCTATGAGGATGTGTAAAACAATTATTAGTGGGTAGTGAGAAGGAATTTGCTTGAATGTATAAAGTTGAAGATATGTAGAAACAAATTATTTATGTTTCTTTCTTACTTTTTATTATCATCTTTTTTTTTTTTCGTATTTAATGTCTAGGAGATACTGATAAGTTGTTCTTTTGCATCCAAAAACAACTACTCCTATGCTTCCAACTATATACCTGTATGCACTTTGTAGAAGCATTCTTATTGTTGTGTTAGGAATGAATGCATATTTTTGGAAAACAACATGGATCTTTTCTACCACACTTGACTCATCCAGTAACAAAATGGATTCATAGTCACCGTGATCATATCCTAATTTGGGAGCAAGTTTGTAACCTGTTATGTAGATACTTGCACCTAGATGTATTTCCTTTTCAAACATTTATAAAGCATTTCCTATAATATTCAATGTAATTGTCATTTCCCCTTTGTGATCAGCTAAATCAACACATAGGATTTGTTTGGAATTTTTTCTTTGTCAAGATAAAATTTGTAGGTGACCAAGACGTCTACTTCAAAAGCCTCTCCAGTTTTCCAAGCATTAAGAACTTCAATCAATACTTTTTTCAAAGTATATGTATTTAATCTATAGAATAAATTAATTAGGAAACAAGAGTCAACAAATAAGAAACAATAATATTTTGTATTTGTTATTACAAAACTCTACTTGCTTTTTGCTATCATAACCTATTTCTTTTTGTTGTCTTGGTGGTCTTTTGTTATTACTCATTTGTATTTAAATTAAATAATGAATTGTGTCAATAATAAATTTTGTGTTGAAGGAGATAAGGAAAATATAACATAGAAAAAAAGTCTAGTATTGTGTAGTAAAGGTATCTTACCTAAGATATTATGAAAACCTAGAGTTTTTTATTAGAAGAAAAAAATTGAAAATTATTTTATTGTTGTTCTTATGTGGTTGATTTAGTGAGAAAAAGAGTGATTATGTATTGGTCACTCCAATATGTATCTGTTTTGTAGTTTGAAATTATTTTTGTCAATATTTTACTAGGCACAATTGACTAGTGATTTTGGAAATAAATTCTCTTTGTCAAGTAATTCTATTGTTTATGTGTATTTGATTTAGTACTTGTGTAATAATATTGATGATTGCAAAAAAAATGCATCTAGAGACGCATATAGATTTATTAGATTGATTTTGTAGTTGTGATGCAGAGCAGGGAGGCAAACTCAAAATAATCACAATTCCAACTGATTTGAACAATCTTTCAATCACGAAAACCCTATCTTGACCGTGTTCCATAATTCCACCATTCTTGCTTTGTAGCATTCCAAATAGAGAAAATGGGCCATATCTTTTAGAGAAGGACACAAACCTAGAAACCAAATGATGTTTTAGACACCCTTTAAGCCTTTTCAAAACATATCCCAAAATCTCATATGGTTCCTTTGGAACATATTCCTCAAAACACTATTGCTATGCTGCCCCTTAGCCTAAATAGGCCACTTTTACAAAGCAACTTAGTAAAGTTATTTACCCAAACTCCCAAAATCAACTCCAACACTCTCAATAGGTCTCAAATGCACTGAATCAATAAACTTTAACTAGATAAATTCTTGTCAAGTCCTCAAACCACTAAACCCTTGTTTGTGCCAACTTAGACTAGGTTTCATGAAGGTTTATTGAAACAAGATGATCCAAAGCCTATTTCTCTTTACCAACGCATAAAAAAAAACTCCTTATAGTCTGCACATGCTTAATAAAACATCTCCCAACCTTATTCAATGCAATTTCATCAAACTACAACTTCTACCCATCCATTTTGAGCCAAAAACCCATGAAAATCAATTAGGGCAGCATCAAAATATCTCCAATCCCTACTCCCTGCTTCTAAATCCTATTCTAACATCTAAACCTACCATAATGGTACCCATTCCACCAATTTACAACCTACTCTACTGGTGGAATGGGTCAATCAATCCATTTTATCACCTTCAAACCCTTGAAACATGGTTTCTAACCCGCCTACAACAAATTGCCAATAAAATTTTCAATCTCAATGAATTTCAACCAAATCAAGTTTAAGATGAAGATACTTCATAAGTACATCAAATACAATGTAATTTAAATAAAAAGCTAACTATACAGGGTCGTACAATGGCCTGGAGCAACAAAATTAGCAAAAAACACAAAATTTTGAGAGTTTTCTATTACTTCCTTCAACAAAAAAAAATCAACCTACCCTTACATCAAGTTTTCTCAAGAATTTTTAAACTTTCCCAACCAAAAACTAACCCATTCAACTGATTCAAACTAACACTTGAACTCCCATGACCGTTGGTATTCCAACTTTGTGCATTTTTGCAACTTTTACAATATTGCATATGGCAACTTTTGAAGGACTTACAAAATTTGACAACATTAACCAAAATGAACCCCTAATACATGTAAAATGGTTTATTATGATCTTATTACATCACATTTAGACTCAACAACACAAAAACTCAACATTAGACTAAAATTGCACAATTTGACTAGACACCCCTGCACCATACTCTTGGAGAAAGAAGAATTCAAGTCCCTTTTGAATTGAAGGTAGGAATTCTCTTGCTTTATGTCTTCTATCTTCTGCCTTTGACTTCCTTAGAAGAGTTCTTTTTTGGCTTCATCTTGAATTTAGGTTTATCCTTCCTTAAGGCTACAATAACACAACTCCTTTTACCCAAACTTCCCATGCTAGATGTTGCTCTCCTCTTGAGGTCTATACAATCAACAACCCTTTCCTTTTCTTGGCTAATGTCAACCTGACATGGAACCTTTGTCTTGAAATCAAACCACTCAACCTCATCTTCACCCATTTGTTTGATCAATGTAAACACAAAATAGGTTGCACCCTTGTCCTCCATCACCTTGAAGGTTTTGTCTTCCCACTTTGCATGAGAACTAACACTTTTCCTTGTAACATCATCTATTACCACCTCAACATGTTCTTGCAACAAATTTTGAACCTCAAATGGTAATGTATCAAGCCTAACTGTTGTTATAATAGTCATATATTTACTCACCTTTTTATCATCTGCTTCTTCCTCTTGTCTTGGCTTTTGTTCTTCAATCAAGGACTCCTTAATGTTTAATTTTGTTGCTCCCACTTGTCTTCTTCTCTAAACAATCTTCTTGATAGGCCACATAGCCTTCTTCTTGACTGGTAAATGCCAATTTTACAACTGTTGCATCTCAATCTTCCATCTCTCTTCCATTCTTTATCACATCTCTTTTATTTGTTCTAAAACCTACCTTATCTCTTTTATCTTTTGGTTAATTTCCATTTGTTTTGCCTTCTCTTTTTCCTTCTTCGTCTATTTTCCCTCTCTTTTCCTTTCTTGTTTCTTCTTTCGTGAACTCTCAGGCTACAAGTACCTCTTCAACACATCCATTCTTCTCTTTTTTCCAAGCAAGTCTCTTTCACCTTTCTTCTCTTGTCTTTGTGACACCTCACCTAGGTTTCCTCTCTTCTTCACTACCTAGTCTCTTAGCATCCAAGTTCTCTCTTCAACTTGCAAAAAGACAACACACAAACACACAACCTTCCTTTCCTAGAGTCTTCTAGCTCTGATACTAATTGATGTAGAGTAGGGAGGTAAACTCAAAACAATCACAATTCCAACTAATTTGAACAATCTTTCAATCACCAAAACCTTATCTTGACCGTGTTCCATAATTCCACCATTTTTGCTTTGTAACATTCCAAATAGAGAAAATAGGCCATATCTTTTAAAGAAGGCCACAAAACTAGAAACCAAAAGATGTTTCAGACACCCTTTAATATTTTTCAAAACATATCCCAATATCTCATATGGTTCCTTTGGAACATATTCCTCAAAACACTGTTGCTACACTGCCCCTTAGCCTAAATAGGCCACTTTTACAAAGCAACTTAGTGAAGTTCTTCACCCAAACTCCAAAAATCAACTCCAACACTCTCAATAGGTATTAAATGCACCGAATCAACAAATTTTAACTAGAGAAATTCCTGTCAAGTTCTCAAACCACTAAACCCTTGTTTGTGCCAACTTAGGCTAGGTTTCATGAGGGTTTATTGAAACTAGATGATCCAAAGCCTATTTCTCTTTACCAATGGATCAAACACACTCCATATAGTCTGCACATGCTTAATAAAACATCTCCCAACCTTATTCAATGTAATTTCATCAAAATACAACTTCTAGCCATCCATTTTGAGCCAAAAACTCATGAAGATTAATTAGGGTAGCATCAAAATACCTCCAATCCCTACTCCTTGCTCCAAAATCCTACTCTAACATCTAAACCTACCATAATGTTACCCATTCCACCAATTTACAACCTACTCTACCGGTGGAATGGTTCAATCAATCCATTTTATCACCTTCAAACCCTTGAAACAGGGTTTCCAACTTGCCTACAACAAATTGCCAATAAAATTCTTCAATCTTAATGAATTTCAACCAAATCAAGTTCAAGATCAAGATACTTCATAATTCCATCAAATACAATGTAATTTGAATAAAAAACTAACTGTACAGGGCTGTACAATGGCCTGGAGCAGCATAATTAGCAGAGAAAAACAAAAGTTTGAGAGTTTTCTATTACTTCCTTCAACAAGAAAACTTCAACCATCCCTTACATTGAGTTTTCTCAAGAATTTTAAACTTTCCCAACCAAAAAATAACCCATTCAATTGACTCAAACTAACACTTGAACTCCCATGACCGTTGGTATTCCAACTTTGTGCATTTTTGCAACTTTTACAATATTGCATATGACAACTTTTGAAGGACTTACAAAATTTGACAACATTAACCAAAATGAACTCCTAATACATGTCAAATGGTTTATTATGAAATTATTACATTACATTTAGACTCAAAAACACAAAAACTCAACATTAGATGAAAATTGCACAATTTGACTAGGTGCCCCTGCACCAAGTTGTTTGCATTTAAGTGTACTAGTATAGTTTCAATTTTATTGGTTTTATAATAGTTTGAGTTTATGATCTGTATTATTTTTTTGATACATATCATGATCCCATAGCTAATATGTATGGAAATACATACAAATTGTTCTAATTTTTTTATTCATATCACAATCAAATGTATGTGTTTCTTGTAAACATATTATATTAGATTTTATGATGTCACAATCATTCACAATGCCATCAATATGTGATGTTGGAGCATCCCGAGTAATCAACAATCTGCATCAATCGATTTTTGTTTTAGTTGATTTGTATTGTAATTGGTTTTCTTCACTTTTGGTTTGGAAAATTATTTTTGGTTCTATAGTTTGTGAGTAGAATGAAATGACATTATTTTCATTTTCAATTGACAAAATGCCTCTAAATTTTCATTTCCATCCAATCATTTTTTTCATTAAATTATGCAATGACTCTTGATTTGCACAGAGATGAATGTATAAGGGTATGGTCCCATGGAGGGGGGCTTCCTAAAAAATTTCAGTGGGTGCTGCTGAGAGTTTTTAGGAATATTTTAAAGGTGGTGGTCCCATGAATTCACTTTTGCAATTTAGCTTAAAAGTTTGAGCTCCAAAATTTAAGGAACAAATTGGAGTATTTTGATAAAAATTAATAAATAAATAAAAAATTCTCTCATTTTTTTGATTTTTTTAGGAATTTAAAATTTTAAGTGATAGACAAGTGGTAGAAAAAATTTCTAAAAAATTCCTAAGTTGTAGGGGCAATTTCTAGCCCCACCTCTGTTGGGAATAGGATGCCATTTAATTGCAATCCTAAACATATTTCATGTATCTCCTAAGTCCTTGGAAAGTGTTCCCCAACACTAGGATTAGAAAGAGATTAAATTCGAATGAAATGAACATGTAAATTGAAATTTATAATTATTCCTAAATGATAGGAACATGTGGGGACACCTAAGAATAGCTCCTACAAAATAGGAGCACATGGGGTGCCCACATGGAAGGTGGAACCCACCTTGCTTAAGTTAACTATTTGGAGGATAGATAACACTTCAGTAATGCATGTAAAAATCCTACAAATTAGGGATTGATATTTACATGAGTTCAATTCAGTTCAGTTCAATATCAATTCAATTCAATTCAATTCATTTCAATTCAGTTCAATTCAATTCAGTTATGGTTTAGTTATCTTTAGTTGCATGTAGTTAGTTTCAATTGAATGCTAGTTGACTTGAGTTGACTTGAGTTGCATGACTAATGACTTTAGTTGCATGACAGATAACAGGTGAATACATTTAGTTATGTGGGGATGATCAATCATGCATAATGTTTTCATGAATTGGTGGAGAGATATGTTTTAGTTAACTAAGATTGACTTGGACCCACCTTGGGCACCCATGTTGACATCTTTGAGTTAACACCTTTTGCATGAGAAGATATTTACAAGGCTTAGTTAAGTGGAACCATTCTTGGGTGCCAACTTTGAGGTGATTCTTGCAAGATATTTTCTTGACCGAAGTTCAGTTAAGTGTTCAATTTGGGGTGCCTAAATTGAGAAGACTTTGGTTTTCACTTCATGTTACAATGTGGAACTCTACTTGCACAATCTAGGCATAGATTTTTGAGAGGAGCTTTATGCTCTTGTATTTGAAAACTCCAATGAGTTTACATTCTCATTAATTTTCTATTAATTGCAACAAGTTGAAGAGAGTTTCATGAGAGTTTATTGCAGGTTGTGAAGAAGGATTGTTGAAGGCAAGGAAGCATATCAATCAAGGATTGATACAATATTATTGTAATCTTGTTCTAAGGTTAAATAATACAAGCACTATTGATTCTGATGGTGGAGTTTTTCCCTGAAAGGATTTCTCCATGTATATGTTGTGTCACTTCTATCTTCTTGTCTCATTCTTCTACAATCTTCTGTCTCTTTCTACAATTGGTAAAATTGATCTAAACAAATAATCATACACAAAGAATTTGCAACAAAGAACACTCAATTGGATCTACAGTCACATAGTTTTACAAGTTTTAAGCTACAAAATTACTTTCATTTTCAAAATTTTGTTCTCCCACTTGACATTATACATTGCAATTATTCTAAACAAGGAATCATTATTATAAATCAAGTACAGGACTCAAGGCCAATGGCCTTCCCACACCAAGAGAACTTATCTGTAGGAACTGGTTTTGTAAGATAATTTGTAGCATTGATCAAAGTGTCAACTTTCTCAATCAATACCTTCCCACTCTCAATGATTTCTTGCACAAAGTGATACTAAACATCAACATGCTTAGTACAAGCATGATACATAGGATTTTTGACTAAACAAATAGCACTTTGACTATCAAATTCAAGTTTAATTTTCTTGCAATTAAAACGAATACCTTTCCCAAGTCTATGTAACCAAACTGCCTCTTTAGAGGCATGTGTAGCAGCCATGTACTCTACTTCTGTGGTGGACAAAGCAACCGTGGGTTGCCTCTTACTCATCCAACTAACCGCAGCTCCAAACAAAGTAAACACATAGCCACTTGTTGACCTCCGACTATCTAGGTCTCCTGCCCAATCTGAATCAACAAAACCCTATATGTCTAATGATCTATACATAATTTCAATATCATTAGCGCCATGATAAAACAAAAAGTAATCAGAAGTACCTCAAAAATATCTAAACACCCTCTTAACATAAGTCCAATGTTCTTTACTAGGGTTAGACATAAACCTACTTAGAACTCCCACTACGTGGGTTATATCTGGTCTTGTACAGACCATTGCATACATCAAACTACCAACTACACTAGCATATGGAATTTTAGACATTTCCTCATGATCAAAATCAGATTTAGGATTCATTTCTAAACTTAACTTTGTGCCAACTGGTAAAGGAATATTAATCGGTTTACTATCCTGCATGTTAAACCGTTTCAAAATAGTATCAACATAGTTGCTTTGACTTAAACAAAAAATTATGTTACCTCTATCTCTGTTGATCTCCATACCAAGGATATATTTTGTAGCCCCTAAATCTTTCATCTCAAATGTGCTAGAGAGTTGTGATTTCAATTATTTGATCATTACCTTGCTGTTACCAATAAACAACATGTCATCAACATATGAGATAATAATTAAAAGTTGAGCATCAATACATTTTATGTAAACAAAACGATCTTCCTCACTCCTAACATAACCAATTTTCAATGTAAAAGCATCAAACTTCTGGTACCACATTCTAGGTGACTGTTTCAATCCATATAAATATCTCTTTAACTTGCAAACCAATTCTTCTTTTCCTTTTACAAAAAAACCATCAGGTTGCTTCATATAAATCTCTTCATCAAGATTCCCATGTAAGAAAGTAGTTTTCACATCCATTTGCTCTATCTGAAAATCATAATCAACAACAATAGATAAAAATAATCTAATAGAAGTTAATTTAGCAACAAGAGAGAAGATTTCATTAAAGTCAATTCCCTCTCTCTGGGAGTAGCTCCCAGAACTGACTTATGGGAGGATGCTTGGAATACATGTGCTCCCTTGTCTACTAATGACAACCTTCATCAAATTAGAATCAGCTTGAAAAGAAATGTTACGAAGGTCTCTAATTATTTAAATTGGGATGGTTTGAGACCAAAGTGAATTGACTTTAGGAACTATTTGAATAACGATGTTCTTACGGGTGGTAGACAATTGAATTGGGATGCTTCTTTGGATTCCCTCTTGCAATAGATTGGTGATCCTAATCTTTTCTCAATAAATAGGGATGATGAGTGGACTTGGAAAAAAAATACTTCTGGGAGATTTTTAGTTAAATCTGTTTATGAGATTATAGAATCTCAACTATTCCAAACAAGGGTTTTTAACTAGAAAATGGTGTGGAGGAAGAATCTAATTCCCAAGATTAATTGTTTTTGGTGGACTATGATGCATGGAAAGATACTCAAAATTGGAAATCTTAAGAAAAGGGGATGGTATCTGGTAAATAAGTGCTACCTTTGCAATGAAGAGGAAAAAACCATTATGCACCTATTGTTCCAAAGTCCTTATGCTCAAGAAGTTTTGGCCTTTTTCTTAAAGAATTTGATGATTGATTGGGTCTTCCCTCCTTCAGTAAAGATGTTTGTTGATTGTTGGAGTATATGTCCCTATTCTCATAATATTATTATTGACCTTTGGAGACAAGTTCCCTTGTTCCTCACCTGGGGTTTGTGGAAAGAGAGGAATAATAGAGTTTTTAGAGATGCAGTTAAAAGTAGTAAAGAGCTATGTATGTCTATTAAGAAATAGATTCAAGAAAATATTGAAAGCTATATGTATGCTCCGCCAAAGAAAAGGCTATCATATCAAGAGATGTGAATCAAGCAACAATGGGGAATATCTCATGATCTTAACAATGTTAACTGGGCTAAACAACTAATTAGAAAGAGCACCATTTGGATTCCCCCAGACTCGGGGTGGATTAAATATAAATTTCATGGGTTTTCTAAGGGGAATCTAGGATTGGCGAGGCTAGGTGGAATTGTTAGAAATCATCAAGGCATCTATGTGGCTAGATATGACAAGGGTCTGGGAACATCAACAAATAACTTGGTTGAGGCTTATGCAGTGTGCGCAAGAATATGTTATCTAAAAGATAATGGCTACACTAAAGTGATTATGGAAGGAGACTCTAAGTTAATAATTGATTATTTAAATAATAAGGCTGATGTTCCTTGGGAGCTAAAAGATATATTGGACGAATGCAAATATATGATACAATATTTTCAAAATTGCAAGATAAGCCATATCTATATGGAAGGCAACAGGGTTGCCGATGCTATGGATAATTTTGGTTTAAGACAAGCGGCTTTGAAATATTGGGACTTTACCAATTTGTCAAATCAAATTAAAGAAATAATATCTAAGGATAGATTAGGGGATTTAATTCATCATGGATAGAATGATACTAATTAAAATGAGGGGTTGGCAAGGTTGTCTAGTTGTCATGTTTATTGTTGTCTTTCTTATGTGGCAATTGGGCAAGTTGATAAGATAGAATGTGAGGTACTTAATTAAAGGCAGTTGTACGCTAAATCTCAAAGAGTTAAAAAGAAAAGGGAGGAAAGGACATATCTGTTTGGAAACCTCATGTGATAATGAGAAAGAGGTGAAAGTTGGTATTGTAATTATCACTCATATTACTAAAAATGTTGTGAAAGATATGGGAAAAAACATTTTGACATGTGTTATAGCTGATGTGAAGGTTGGTAATAAAAAAAGAGTAATCATGACTCAAAAAGGTCATGGAGCTGTCATTTCTTTTAATGGAAGGATTTGAAAATATGAGAATAGGCTTTGTATACAAATTGATTATTTTAAATAAATTTTCAGAAGGTTCGAGTTGTTGTTCTTACAAATGAAAATTCACCAAGTCACTATCAAAACACAAATTTTTGAATTATAGTTGCTTTTGTGGTGGACGAGGGAGGCCGAAGTCTGGAGTATTTAATCCTTCCCAAGGAGTATTCAACTAAAGAAAATACCATAGGAGGCCCTAGAAAGAGGACATAGTCGAGTAAATACAACTCTCTAAAAAAGAATGCAAAACTATGGGGCTTGTTTGAATAGGCTAGGTTTACTACATACTTTGTGGCCATGGAAGGTTATAATGAACAAATCAGCTACAAGTTTGTGAATGCTTGGAAATATGGGGAAGTTGAGTTGGGTGGACTTCGCTTTACTCCTGATGCTAAGCTCATAGCCAAAGTGATGGAGCTTGCGTATGAAGGGAAGAAGATTACCAAGGTAAGCACCAAAAACTATCAAACTTATATTGATAAGTTTTTTGAAGCAAAAGAAAAAGCCTAAAGATTTTAGAAAGGCTATTCTAGGGTTTTCCTTTCGGCTCCTTACCATTATGTCTACTTTGCAATGAAATACTTTACGTTAGAGGGTCATTTTTAGTCAATCCATGGTTATCATTTCCCCATTTTGAACCATATCAGGCACTTGGAGAAAATAAATTTACCCTTTTTCCTCCTCTCCTCCCTAAGCCAAAGCCTTACCAATGGCGCTAACCCTCCTTTACACCAAGGTTTGATTCGTTCCATATGCAAGTACATTTTAGCTACCACCTCGCAAAGAAATGTTTTCCATAATTTGATTGAAAATCCTACTCCCAAGAGTTCTGTAAAAATTGAGCTAATTGAAAGTCGACCCCACTCCTCAGTCAAAGATCCTGCTAATGCCTCCCCTAATGTTGTGGACCCTTCATGGTTGACTCTCATTAAAATTCCCCCTAGAAAATGAAGTGTTGCAACTCTCACTCCTGTTGTAAACAAGAAGAGAAAATTGTTGATTTGTAAATTGGGTGCTAACCCTAATACTATAACAATACCATATGATAATGATAACAACCTTGAATGTGGTTCCACCACTCTGGTGGATCGAAGATCTACTCGCCTTGCTTTGGTCGAGTCCAAGGGGTCTGATAATAGTAAAAAATCAAAAAAATTGGATGAAAAGAATTTGGAAGAGTCTCTGGATAAAAAAGGGAAGAAGGTGGCCAGGGAGGAAAATGATTCCTCCTTTGAAGAATATGTGTCGAATAGCTTGGGTGATGTTGGGTCTCTTGAGGAGGAGCTGTCGGGGTCAGAGGAAGTGGAAGATTTGAGTGAGGAGGAGAAGGAAGGTGATATTCCATAGGAGGATGCGCAAGATGGTGAGGAGGATACTGGTAAGGCTAAGGAAAAAGGAACAACTACAAATGACCTGAAGGATATGGACATCACTGGCCCTGGTAATGAAGAATCGAAAGATAAAAGTACGAGTTTGGATATAACTAGAGTGCAAAGGATGGAGGAAAGGTTGAATCTCCTTGAGAAATTGATGTAGAAGGATGACAATGCCAATAGGTTCCAGGATCTGGAGAGTGCGGTGCGGAATATGTGCAAGGTTGTGGGTGCAGTTATGAAAAAAGTGGTGATGGCTACTATCTCGGGACAAGGAAAAATCAAGAAACATCAGAGGAAAAAGGGAATAAGGATGAGGCTAATTTGTCAAGAAAGATGGCAATCAGAAATAGATTTGAATATTTTGTTGAGGACCTGATAAACGCGTGAAGCCTCATTAACGATGCTTAATCCTCAACTCTCATCTCCCTTGCTTTTTGTTGTTTGTTGTCATGAAGTTTTTTTGCCCCTCTCTATGGCGTTTTAGTGGTAAAGGCTTTAGATGCTTGGAATATTTTAATTCTAGCTTTATCTCTGTTATGAACTCTGGTAACATGTTGGGTACTCTCTATTGGTTATGCTTATATAACCTTTTTCTGTGGATGGTTGTTAATATGGACTGGTTATATCTATATGGGATGCTTGATAGGTTTATAATTTTTGATTTGGTTGGTATAGGATAATATTTTCTGGTTGGTTGGGTTTGGGGAAGTGGTTCTTTTGTAGTTTTGCTTCCTTTGTTTGGTTGTTTTGTCTGGATGTTGTTCTCTAGACTGTTGTGTTGCTAATGTAAGGGATCAGGGCCCTTTCCTTGCTTAATCAATCAAAAACACTACATAATCAAATTTGGATTTTGGTACTAAGGAGTTGATTGATCACATGGTTTGTTATCTTATAGGAATGTCAATGAATTATAGCATTTTATGTTCTATAATAGTTGTCTTAGATATTTCCTCCTAATATTGTGAATATGTGTGTTTGTTACTTATATCCCCAAACTAGAGTTGATTATCTATATATAATAAATTCCCACTAATCATAGATGTCTATTAAAATTATTCTATTGCACATAGATTTATGTAGCAATATTTTAGGTAGCATTGCTATAGGGGTGAAGGTTCAAATTTGTGTCACACTTTGGGCCAACTTATTAGTACAAGTGAATCTAAGTATTTCCAACTAAAATTTAATTTTGATAAAAAAATGGTCTAGTTGGATTCATTATGGATAAGTTAGTTATGGTCCATAAATTTTTTAACTAGAAGTGTATACTAAAGACATATGAAGCATCAATTTGAGGCTAATTTACCAAAAAAAATGAAAATTATACAATAAACTTGTAGTTTTCATAGCTCTTACTCATGTGAATAACATTTTTTTACATCAAACTCTGGAACCATGTCCTTATGGCCAAGCTCACTTTAGTCCATAAAATTTTTAGTCCTCTTCCACCTATTCCCTAATCTCTCTTTTCATCTATTCTCTATGGATTTGTCTCCTCCTCATAAGGTTCCCATTCTTGGTTTGTTTACCTTTCCCAAACCTAAGACCCATACCATCTCTTCTTAATCCCTATTTACTCCCTAGGCTTGTGAATCAATACTTCCCATAACCCTTGTTGTCCTTGTATGCATTCTATACCTAACTCCTAGCCTTCTTTTCCTAACTCTTTTCTTTTGGGTTCCTCCCAACCCCTAGCACTGAAACCTTCTACTATATTCCAAGTTCCATTTTCTTCACTCTTGAACCTTAATTCACTTTATCCCTTCAAAGTTATCAAGTCCATCCTAGAATTGGAATCCCACTAGGTACTTGAATACTCAATTCTTCACTCCAAGGTCCCTCATAGACCTAAAACCCATTAAGTGGCCAATTTTGACCTATAAACCCTTGAAACCCTAGTTCACATTGTTGGAAACACAAGGGTAGACAATTGAGAGCGGGGGGGGGTGAATTAGTTGTCGAAGAAATTATACTTATTAAACTTATTCTCAGATCTGATAAATAAACATGAAAGCATAAACCATCACCACATCAATAATACACATAACACCAATATTTTTTACGTGGAAACCTTGTTAGGGGAAAAACCACGGTGGAGGTTAATCCACAAGATTATACTCTATTAACAGTATAAAAGAATTATAAATGGGGAATGCACATGCATTTAGACACACTGCCTAGAGCTCATTGCTCAAATACAAAAGGCTTACTACCCAAAATAAGACTCACTGTCTTATAGAAACATTCAGATTACATCCAAAAGATTTTGAATTGAGAAAAAAACATCTACTAATGCCTGATTACAATCCCGGTTAAGCACATAAACTCTTTCTTTTGCACACTCTTCTTCACACTTTACTTCTTCCTTCAAAAGATTAGAACATTATTCACACACAACACTCACACACCATGCCTTCAAATGGTATAAAAAAATGATCATATATATCCACAACTAGAGATTACATGTATTGCATGTCAGCCCAACAAAATATAAAACATGTACAAATTATCGGCCCAAATCAATAAAAATTTATCAATGCGCACCAAAAAAATGTCATCCACAACATAGTAACGACCCAAAACAACATCCTCGAACATGAAACACCTTAAAAAATTATGCCTCAAAGATCCACAACACGTTAGAATCACCCAGTCAGTCATGATCATGAAAAACATGAACTCACAAAAGAAAATCACCAATCACAAGCACAACGATCAATGCAGACCAACAAAACAGATAGAGCATGATCTAGAAACATCCACAAGCATCATGAATCACCATAGAAGCATCCACAACAAATCAAAATACTAGAATCGCATCATCTTCTTTCAGGAACACCAACTGAAGCAATAAAAAAACTGTCAGAACACAAATACTCATAACTCGATCAAATCTTCATGAAAACCTCTAAAACTTCATGTGGATAAAATAGATATACTTGAAAAGAAACACTTTAATCCACAACCTCTTATCATTAATATACTGAGCTATCCATCATGTTGAACTTCACTACATCACTGACAACCTGTAACTTATTTTATTACAATTTTCTCAATATCCTTGACATATACAACCTTAAATACATTAATGCCAATAGTGTTGAAATCAATGACAACCACATATCAAAAATATCCAACAATCTCCCCCTTTGGCATTGAGGGAAACACATGATGTGAAAAACACCATCAACACAACTTTCTCCCCCTTAGATTTTGACTCTTTTCTCCTTAACTCTTTCATAGTTTTTCACATGACTCTTCTCCCCCTTTTGACATCAATGACAAAGTTACACATTATCTTTCTCCACACAAGCTTTGAACCAAATTTATGAACATCTGACTACTCCCTCTGAGTAGCAGCCACCACAACATCAATCCAGATCACAAGATATGACTATGAAATGACTGATGCAAGTCAATGCATCTTAATTCTGATTAGGAGGGGTAATCATCCCTAGCTTCCCTTTGAGATACTCAAAAGTATCCTTAGGCAAAGGCTTGGTAAAGATATCTGCAATCTGTTCCTTAGTGGGCACATACTCCAATCTGACTTCCTTTTCACTCACCTTCTCTCTCAAAAAGTGAAACTTGATAGATATATGCTTGGTTTTTGAATGCAACACTGGATTCTTAGAAATGTTAATTGCACTTGAATTATCACAGAATATAGCAATAGGTTCATCATACACAACTCTGATATCTTTTAACATCTACTTCATCCACAATACTTGAGTACAATTGTTAGCAACAACAATGTATTATGCCTCTGTAGTAGATAAAGAAATGACATTTTTATTCTTACTTAACCATGAAATTAGCTTCTTTCCCAAGAAAAATGCACCACTACTAGTACTTTTTTTGTCATTCACATCTCTTGCCCAATCAACATCAGTAAAATCGCTCAAAGTAAGTTCATCTTCTCTAGGATATTATAGGCCAAAATCAGTTGTCCCCTTCAAGTACTTGAAAATCCTCTTCATAGTTGTCACATGAGATTCCTTAGGATCAGATTGAAATCTTGCAACAATGCATACAACATTCATGATATCAGGGCTAGTTTGAGTCAAATAGAGCAATCCACCAATCATGGATCTATATCTAGTCTTATTTTTTTAGGAGAATCATCATCTTGTGTTAACTTACATCCAGTCACCATAGGTGTACCAACTGACTTTGAATCTTGCATACCAAACTTCTTTAGCAATTCTTTCACATACTTGGATTGAGATATAAAGATCCCTCTATCTAGTTGAGTAATTTGCAGTCCCAAAAGGAATTTCATTTATCTAATCATAGACATCTCAAACTCACTCTGAATCTCATCAAAAAACTTCATGCACAAACTATCATCTCCTCCAAAAATGATATCATCAACAAAGACTTAAACAATCAAATCTTTATCATGATCAATCTTGAAATACAAATTACTATCAACAATACCTTTATTAAATCCAAGCTTACACAAATACTTGTCCAATCTGGCATACCATTCTCTTGGGGCTTGCTCAAGTCCATACAATGCTTTCTTCAACTAACAAACCATATCTCCCTGATCAGTCAATTGAAATCCATTAGGTTGCTCAATATACACTTCTTCTTCTAGTTCTCCATTTAGAAATGCTGACTTGAAATCCATCTAATAAACCTTGAAGTTTTTGTAAGCAACATAAGCAAGAAATAGTCTCATAGCTTCAATCCTAGCAACAAGAGAAAAAGTTTCTTCAAATTCAATTCCTTCCATCTGAGAATATCCTTTACACACAAGTCTTGCTTTGTTTCTAACAACTTCACCTTGCTCATTCAATTTGTTCCGAAAGACCTATTTAGTTCCAATTACATTTTTGTCCTTAGGTCTAGGAACAAGAATCCATGTATCATTCTTCTCAATTTGTAGTAGTTCTTCTTTCATTGCTTCCACCCAATGTTCATCTTTACATGCTTCATTGACACTATTAGGCTCAATCATTGAGATCAAACAACATTCTTCTACAATTCTTCTCCTAGTTTGAACACCTTTGTTCTTATCACCTATAATCTAATCTTCTAAATGATTTAGTCTTATATACCTTGGATTCTTAGGGTGTTCTTGAACTTCAGGATCTTGTGATCTCACTTTTGCACTTTCACTAGTTCCTTCCTCTTGATTTTCCTGATTCACCAGAATGAACTAAACTTGATTTGAAGTTTGAACTTTCTTTCCTTTATCTAAACTGTTATTATGATCATCTGAATCATATCCACAAGTTCTAGATGGTCTAACTATGTCTTCATCAACCTTCACATTATCACTTTCAATTTCTTTCCTTAATCTCTTATTGTAGCACCAATAGGCATTACTTTTAGTAGAATAACCAAGAAAGATTCCTTCATCGCTTCTAGCATCAAACTTTCCTATATCTTCATCTCTTTTGATATAGAATTTACTCCCAAAGATTTTGAAGTATCTAATAGTAGGCTTATGACCATACCATAGCTCATAAGGAGTCTTACCGATATCGCCTTTGACATGTACTCGGTTGAGAGTGTAAACGACAGTACTCACAACTTCTCTCCAGTAGATATGCAAAAAATTTCCTTCAAGCATCATAGTCCTAACAACATCTTGAATTGTCCTATTCTTCCTTTCCACAACTCCATTTTGCTAAGGGGTCCGTGGGCTGATAATTGTCTCTTTATCCCATGTTCTTCACAAAAAGAATTAAACTCACTAGAAGTGAATTCACCACCTCTATCTGATCTCAGACATTTAATCTTCAGACTTGTCTCTGTCTCAACTATAGCCTTAAAAATATTGAATTTCTCTAGAGCTTCAATTTTTTCCCTTAAGAAAGTAACCCACATCAATCTAGAATAATCATCAATAATTAGCATGAAATACCTGTCTCCTTGTAAAATTTTAACTCTAGAAGACTACACAAGTCAGTATGCACAAGCTCCAACACTTCATTTGAAAATATTGTTTGCTCCAAAATAAAAATCTAGTTTTCTTCCCTGACTAACATTCCTTGCATATAACATTAATAGGTTTTATCAACTTACGAAGATCTCTCACTTCCTGAGTAGAACTTATCTTGATAATATTGTCAAAGTTTACATGACACATTCTCCTATGCCACAACCAACTTTCATCAACTTGAGCAATTAGACAACTTTTACCTATAACATTTAAGTGAAATATATTACCTTTTGTTTTTGTACCAGATGCAATCACATTTTTGGAACTCCCCAATATTCTACACTTTCCATTCTTGAATTGAAGATTGTATCCCTTGTCAACCATCTTTCCAATACTTAAGAGATTATGCTTCAAACCTTCCACATATGGAACATCATCAATATTATGCTTATCATCAAGAGAAATGGATCCTCTGCCATGGATTACAACAACTTTGTCATCACCAAATCTTATAACACCACCATCATAATTTTCCAAGCTCACAAATTTACTTTTATCACCTATCATGTGATGAGAGCATCCACTATCAATCACCCATTCATTTTTTTCTTCAACTCTAGCAGTTAGAGATTTCTCCACATTTGTGCAACTAGAAGATTCAGTAGGTACTGGATCATTTTCCTTGATAGCAATAAATACCGATTCATCCTTACATACCTTTGTCAGATTCATCATCTGTCACACCTTCATCAGCAGCAAAATAATACTTTATTTGGAATCTAGGCTTGCTAGGTTTTGGATTAGGAACTCTTTCTAGACACCTTGAGGCAAAATGACCTATCTTATTGAAAGAAAAAAATTTAATAGGAAATTTCCCTTTATACTTACCTTCTCTAGCTTCCCTCTTAACAATAAGTGCTTCAAGCTCATCTAGTTTTCTCTCTTCTTCTTCAATCTCTCTCATTTCCTGCTCATACTTGGACATTTTTCTAGAAGAACTTTCTCCCAGATCATATCTCTGCTTATCTTTTCTGGAGATAGTAGCTTTGAATGTAGATTATGTCTTAGGAAGAGTATTTCCAAACTCAACTCAAAATCAATAAGCTTACCAATCAACATGTCTTTGTCACAATCTGGATCTCCTCAATAGCAGAAGCTTTGGCTTTGTATGCAACATGCAAGGATTTGAGCACTTTAGCAACAATCTTCGATTCTTCCAATGTTCCACCAACACATTTGATACTAAACACAAGTTCATTCACTCTCTACATAAAAGAAGTGATGTTCTCATCTTCACCCATTCTCAACATTTCATATTTCCCTTTTAGGCTTTGTAGCTTAGCAATCTTCACATAGGTATCACCTTCATACAAAGTTTCCAAAATTTTTCAGATCTCATAAGCATTCTTCAGATCCATTACATTTTTCATCTTAGAATCAGTCAGAGCACTCAACAATGCTTCCTTAGCCTTGATATTGTACTTGACTTCCTTAATCTCACCTACAGTAGAAGGACCATTTTGTGGGATGATATACCTATTCTTTGTAATTGTCCAGTAAGGTTCACCAATGCATCTTAGATGACACTCCATTTGAGTCTTCCACAGAGAATAATTAGTTCCATCAAATCTCAGACTATCCTTCTTATATGTCGCCATCCCAAATGACCTCAAGCTATTAAACTTCTTCTGAGGAACTTGCTCTGATACCAATTGTTGGCAACACAATGGCAAAAAACTGAGAGGGGGGGTGAATCAGCTGTCACATAAATTATACTTAGTAAACTTATTCTTATATTTGATAAATAAACATGAAAGCATAAACCATCACCACATCAATAATACACATAACACCAATATTTTTTACGTGGAAACCCTATTAGGGGAAAAGCTGCAGTGGAGGTTAATCCACAAGATTATACTCTATTAAAAGTATAAAAGAATTATAAATGGGGAATGCACATGCATTCAAGCACACCGCCTAGAGCTCATTGCTCAAATACAAAAGGGTTATTGCCCAAAAGAAGACTCATTTTCTTACATAAACATTTGGATTACATCTAGAAGATTTTGAACTAAGAAAATAACATCTACTAATGCCTGATTACAGTTCTAGTTAAGCACATAAACTCTTTCTTCTACACACTCTTCTTCACACTTTACTTATGCCTTCAAAATATTAGAACATTATTCACACACAACACTAGCACACCATGCCTTCAAATGGTATAAACAATCAATCATATATATCTGCAACTAGAGATTACATCAACTGCATGTCGCCCCAACAAAATATAAAACATGTACAAACTGTCGGCCCAAATCAATAAACAATTATCAATGTGCACCAACACAATGTCAGCCACAACATAGTAACGACCCAAAAAAAATCCTCAAACATGAAAAAATTTAAACAATTATGCCTCAAAGATCCACAATACATTACAATCACCTTGTCGGCCATGATCATGAAAAACATGAACTCACAAAAGAAAATCACCAATCGCGAGCACAACGATCAATGTAGACCAACAACATAGATAGAGCATGATCTAGAAACATCCACAAGCATCATGAATCACCACAGAAGCATCCACAACAAATAAAATTACTAGAATCACATCATCTTCTTTCAGGAACACCAACTGAAGCAACAAAACAACTGTTAGAACACAAATACTCATAACTCGATCAAATCTTCATGCGAACCTTTGAAACTTCATGCGGATAAACTAGATATACTCAACAAAAAACCCTTTAATCCACAACCTCTTATCATTAATATACTGAGCTAGCCATCATGTTGAACTTCACTGCATCACTGACAACCTGCAACTTATTTTATTACAATTTTCTCAATATCCTCAACATATACAACCTTAAAGACATTAATGCCAATAGTGTTGACATCAATGAAAATCACATATCAACAATATCCAACACACATACCTCCACAACTCACTAATCACTCCATTGATGTTAGATTTGACCCTGCCACTACTAGTTCCTCATTCTACTTGAAAATACATGTATTCAAACTTCCTGTCATGATTTTTTATGGAGATTCAAATGATTGTAGATAATGAAGGTAACTATGCCACCATAAATGTGGTTGCTAAAATTTCAATCAACCCCTTCAACTTATACTTAATATTTACCATCAAATTTTGAGGTTGCGTGGGTTTGGATGGCTCCCACACATGATATCATTAGAATTGGACATGCAAGATTCACAATTTCCTCTTTCCCCTAAAAAATAGAAAGAGATACTAAATGTTAGGGATGTGTGAACATAAATATAAGTTCATTCCACATTTAAGTGGTTAGTCATTCTTATTTGTATTTAATAAAGGGTGCAAAGGGTATTTCGAGGATTCAACAACTGCATATGCATTCACTATCTGGGTATTAAATTTCAAGAGTTACAAAGAGGTAGTTGATTGAAGTAGATATATTTAATCTTGTGTCTTCTTGGACTATTGTAAATATTTTGAAGATTTTTTAGAAAAGTAGTGTGATAGGCTCCTTCATATATGTAGATATTCCTCTCTACATTTTCTAGTGCAAATACAATATGAATATATTAAGTATCACAACACTTTAGTTCACTAAAAAATATATTTATAATTGTCGCTTTCTCATTATATATAAATATTTGCAAGTCTGGAGAAGGATTATTAAATAGAGTTGATTTCTTCAAATACTATATCTTTGCTATTATTTCTCATTTTTTATTTTGATGCTTGAATTTGAATATATGGCCTATGTAAGGCATTGGTCTTAAACATTAGACCCTCCATATGCTTAAAATCAAAAAATTCATTCACTGGTAGTATAGGAGTAAAATGTAAGATTTTATGCATTTCATGACTTAGTGTTACATCTAGGGAAAATTCTTTAGTGAGCCTTAGTAGTTTTTATCTTGGTGAACCATACTTTGCATGTCCATATTAGCTTAATAGAGGTTAGATAAATAGGTTAATCTTTGATCTATTGATAGGATTTGGGGTCAAAGTGAATATCTGGATAAGTTATTATAGTTTGCTTCTTGTGTAATATCTTTAGGTATGGTTAAATATTATTAAATATTACCTCTAGGAACATCCGTCTATGCCCAATTGAGGTCAAATTTTAGGATTTATGATATAATTTCATTTGCTAGCCTCGATCCATCCACAATCTATTGATAAACCTATTTTATCTTTTTGATGAGAAATCCCTAGTATTGAAGGTTAAAGATATTCTAGGATTTTGGACCCACACTTATAGGAACTAATAGATGATATTGTTAGAGATCTGTTAACCTAAAATAAACTTTGAAGGCCTTGGTAATATAGTAAATACTAGAAAAAAAAATTGTTGTTGAAAGTTTGTATCCATTTAGTTTATTTGGGTGAGTTCACTTAGTTGACAACTCACACAAATAATTGGTAATATTTCTAGGGATAGTTTAGTCATTGTTGGGCTATAGACAACTGGGAATATCTTACAAACATCTACAATAACAAATTCATAGATAAGGTTGAATAATTTGGCATCCTATCCACTTATGCTAATGTAAAGGTACAATAAAGCAAGAGAAAATAATTTCTTGCTTGGTAGTTTGAAATTTTAGTTGCTTGGACAAAAATTATCTCCTCCAAGTGAATAGTAGTGAATTTATTTTATTCAAACTAAAAAATAAATAAATAAAAATATTATGATCTACATAAAAGAAAGAAACCTACTTACCAACAAGAAGAATATGTAACCTAACTCATGCATGAAGAAATCTAGCATGGAGATCTCAAGATATTTGTATGCCTTCCAAACCTACTTAAGTAAAATTTCAAAAGTAGGAACTTCAGGTAGAGATAATTCATGTGTGGATTTTATAGAATAGTACATGTACACTTCTGAAATTTTAGTTAATAATATAATAAAAAGCATACAAAATGTAATTGTCTAATTATGAGACAAATGGAGAAAGTATGTTTTTTTGGGAAGATAAAGGTGTGTAGAGTAATTGATGAATATTTGCAAAGTTGTGGTATTAAGTATCAATTGAACTACTAACATATTTTTATGGCCACCACCTTACCACTCTCAATATAGTATATACATATTAAGTTAAATATGAGTACCTTATATGTTTCCTGAAAGAGGAGGTGTTGGGGTTGTCAAAAATAGTTGACTCAAAAAGGGAACATATGTTGCAAGATGGGGTGTCCCTTGGTCTTCCTTGCAACACAATGCTTGGGTTTGTGACATGGTCTAACTGCCTCCTATGGATCTTAACTGACGCTTGTATCAGGCATTGACAGGTCAACCTTTTGGTGCAACGACAAGGCCAACAATTGGTATCAGAGCTGGTCACAGGTTCAAACCCCCTCGCTTGTGCTGGGGGGGATTGCTATAAGATGGTGTGTCCCTTGGTCTTCCTTGCAGAAAAATGCTTGGGTTTGTGACATGGTCTAACCGCCTCCTGTGGATCTTAACTGACGCTTGTATCGGGCATTGACAGGTTGACCTTTTGGTGCAACGACAAGGAAAACAACATATGAAAGCTTATGATATTGTTATTGGTAGAATAAATATGGATGAATACTTGATGTGTACATGCAACATTTTTACACTAGAAATCAAGAAATATTTTACCAATATGCCCTTTCTCCCAACATATCATGCAAAGATGAAATTAAAAAATTGAGCACAACTTGATCTTTTGAAAATTTCAAGAGGAACAATTGAACATATTAGTGTTCTCTTAATGAGTAGAAAGGAAGAGTTTCCTTATGATGATTATGAAGAATATTGTAATGATAAGGATTCTCATATACAAATGGATTATATGACTATTGGTAGAATATATTTGGATTGATCTTATGATGCACATATCCTCACACATATCCTCACACATATCCTAGCTCTCCAAGTATGTAATATAGATTTGAAATTAAACAAGAAGAATTTCTAGACCACCTCAACAAGGAGGAACAATAAATTCTAGCAAATTTGACCTACAAGAGGCTCAACTACAAATAAGAGCAAGTCTTCTTGGTGGGATATATGGAGATAGATCTTTTAATGTGACTCTTTTTGGCATGAGACATCAAGATGTGGAAATACATGATAGTGGCTAATATCCCCTTCCTCCCAATTTTTCATATAGAGAAGAAGTTGAAAATGAATAAAAGTAGTTATATCACCTTAAATTAAAAAACAATGACTTATTACACAACTATAATTACAAAGTACTCAAATTACCACTCCCAAGAATCTAAATTTCCTCTTAGTGACAAGAGAGGAGAATATTCCTTATGGGGATAATTTTTCAAGCACTATGAAAATGTGAATGATTAGTATGTGTTGAACACTCAAAATACTGACCTATCAATATTCTTTGAAACCACTTAAATATTTAAGCATTCATTCCACATAACATATTTAATTTGGAGTAAGAAAGGAAAGCATGAAAATGTCCATCAAAATCACATAACACAAGAACACTAGATTTTTACATGGAAAACTAAAAATGGGAAAAACCATGATGAGGATTAGCTCACAATATATTATAACCAGTTATAAGATATTACAAAAATTCTCACTACAGGTGGAATCATTTCCCATTGAAAAAGAAAAGATAGAAGAGATTGTGCCTCACAACCAAGATTTGAACTGTTACGGTTGTATCTAACATACGCATAAATTACAATTCCATTAAAGCTCAAAATACAAAATTTACACACTTCATACCGATTTGCTTTAACACTATGCTCTACTCTGCATTCACCTTATGCTCACATAATTCACATCAACTAAAAATTACATTACATTACCATCATTAAAACACTGAAAAAAAAACTTGCATATATATCCACTTTATCCAAAAACACCTACAACATCAATTAGGTAGGCCTAATTAGATGTATCATACAAAATATGTTGGATCAACATACACACATACATGCTTCACACCAAGATTCAAAAATTATAACCAATCAAAATAGGTCGGCATGGACCAAAAATGGCTCCCACATAATGGATCAATACTTACACAACCTTCACATTAGGTCGGCACCGGTAATGACCTAACATAGAAATTCACCAACCATGCATCCACAAACTAACACATGGACCTCAAAACTTCATGCCAATTGGAATTCACACTCTACTGACATCTGTCAACATCTCCATAAATTTGCAAAGCCAGATACCAATTCGTAGAGAAGTGTGGATTCATCAAAACATGCATACTGCACTGGTAACACTGTAACTGCCAGACCGAAAATTCTGTCATTCATATCTTCAACAACAGAAGCTGAAAACATGTGAAATTTTGGATTTAGACTCTTCTAACATCCAAAAAAATTACCCCAAAAAAGTAGAGTGAGATTCTACACAACGGACCAATGCAAACCAAAATACGAGATGTCCTTTTCATTGAATTACTTGTTTTTACACTTAGTCAATTTTCCCTTCATCTATCTTCACCAGATCAAACCTTCTTGCAAATATCCATTAGATAACCATCTCAAAACATGGTTAAGCTATACAAACTATTCTACAATGTGTTCTTCGTACCTGAGTACAATGTTGACATCAATGACAACACTGAACTACATACTGTACAACTTATACTCATACTCCATGCTCATGTTGCCAACAAACAAGTCAATGAAAACTCCTTGATCTTTCAATAATATCCCCCTTTGTCACTGGTGGAAACATGCCAAAACTATTCTCCCAAAACTAATCTCCCCCTTTGACATCAAGGGAAAAGGGTGCATACTTACATATCTTCTCCCCCTTTACTGATATATGCACATATACAAACTCAAAATGTTATTGACTCCCCCTAAGGGTACTATCCAATACTATTGGATCAAAAATTGCACTAGAAAATTATCCTATATCATCTGCATATGTACGCTAAAATATGAATAGTAATTTGAAATGAATAAAAAGAAAAATACAGTCACATGAAGGAGGAATTTGACTCTTGTAGCTTCTCCAGGTGAGCTTTCCACTCTTGCTTTCCTTCCTCCCAACTCTTCTTGGATAGGCCGAGCATTCTGCTCAGGGTTTCATACTCCATCAAGATTTCTTCACCATCATTCAGAGTGTTGGGTACCAGATTTATCTTTGAGGCTTTGTCAGAACTTAATACGGCACTGGAAACATGTATGAACTTAGAGTTCACCAGATCCTTGATATGACCAAATTGCACTATAATCTTTTATTTCTGACCTTGTAGTTGGAAGAACTGCTCATGTAGATTTTTAGTTGCAAACCTTGTGTTTCTATCCAAATCTTGTGTAAGAACCAAATGATTTGTCTATTTGGGACTAAATTGAGTCCATCTCATCTTTTATGCTCTTTGTAGAGCTTGGCCATTTCATGTAGGATTTAATATTTCACAGTCATCCTCATCATGACTCATTAAAGTGGTGACCCTTTGTTTGGCCCTGAATTCTTTGTTGTATAATTGAGCCAGTCTTGCTTTGTTTTCTTTTGAAATGGGTGCACTAATCTCTGCCAAGGCGAATGCCTTCAATATGGCTTCATCATCAAATGCCTTCTCTCTCCTTGCATACAAAACTCCTTTCAATTCTTCAGGAAGTCAATCTTCTATATCCTTCATATTCACATCCAAGGCTATCATATATCTAGCAATTGCTTCCTCAATGGTTGACTTATCTGTATCATCAGCATCTGGGTACAAGGTAATAGGTTCCTTAAGATTCCCATACTTTGCAATGTTTCTTACCAGGGCTTCAAGTTTCATGGGACTATGTTGTCTTACTGGAGAGGTAGCCTAGCTTTTCTTCTTCTTTTCTTTTGGTGGCATCTTTCCTTTACTGGATTCTTACTTCTTTTCCCTCATTTTCATCTTGTACCCTTGATTTTCTTTCTCAACCTCTACCTCACTGTCAGTATCAATAATGTCAAACCTTTGTTTCTTCCCACTTGCTTCTCCTTGTGAAGCTTCTAATTTTTTTCCAGACCAATGGTTTAGTATCTTCTTCTTCATCTTCCACATTTACTCCCATACACTTCTCCCTTATGGCTTTTGTTTTTACCCTTCTCTTTGCAGGGCCCATTTGTTGTGGCACCAGAGCACCCTTTTCCTTTTTAGTCAATTTCTATTGTTTCATCAGAGGGATATTCTCCACCAAAACCTCAAATTCTAATTTCAACTTGAAATCATCTTTGGTGAGCTCTTTGTACCATACATCACTCAACTTTGTATGATTGTATTCTTCCATATTCACATGAATATATGCCCTAACATCTTCCATGTGTAAAACACCATGTACGGGATGTATGAAAATGCACCATCTGGATCATCCACCAAAGATTTTTGGGATACCATTTGAATTTGGTTTGGGGACATTCGATAACCTCTATGACTTGTGGTGTATACATGTTTGCATCAAATTGAAAGTGCTTTAAAAAATTAGGGCAAATGGAAACTACAAATACCTTTTAAATTGCTTTTTGGCTAGGGTTTTTCTCACCATATCTTAGTCCCTTCAATCACTCCACTTCTCTCTTCGTCTACTCTGTTCTTCTCAAATGCTCATTTGCAAATGATATTTGATTAAGTGAAATCACTTATAACCCTTTTGAAATTGACCTAGTTTCACATTGAATGTTTCAGCTGATAAGGCTGTCAAACCCTACTATATGCATAGTCAAGTTCAAATGCTCTACAAATTTCCATAGCTTAATATTTTTTACCGATATTTTCTCCAATAGGTTAAGAATATTGACCCACACCTCATGTCCATGTGTTGAAGCATCAACACCATTTTATCAAAGGGAATAAAAAATATTCTATTAATGCTCCCCTAAGCCAAAGCTTCCGTCTTAGTTTCTAAAGGAAAAATCTACACTAGATGCTGGTATAGACTCACCCTTAACCTTTCTCTGTTCCTTCATTTTCTAAATCTTTTCCATATCTTTCTTCATCTTTGTTGGATCAACCTTTTTCACTAGATCATTCTTCTTTACCAGATTGTTCTTCTTCACATTCTTCCTTCTACAAAACTTAGAGATTTTTCCAGGTCTACTGCAATTGTAACATATGACATTCTTTTGAATAGGCTTGATTCCATTCATTCTATATCTACATTGACTAGCTTTATGCCCAAATCCATTGCATGCATAACAATAGTCATTAAAAGATTCAAATCTCATACCATTTTTATAGCAATTCATCATTTGAATTTTGCATTCATTAGCCTTATGACCAAATCTCTTGCATGTAAAGCACTGACCGAGAAAATATTGAACATTTTGATTCATTCTACTTCTACATTTGATAGCCTTATGTCCAAATTTATTGAAAGAATAACATAAACCATTAAAATATGCGTACCTTTGTGCATTTGGTTGGATGATGGGTGGTCTTTTGAAGTCTCTCCTTTCATTCTAGACTTGTTTTCCATTGCTCTTCTTTTCTTTAGTCTTCCTTTTAGGCTGATTTGAAGTTTTATTTGTCTTTGAGCTTTAACCTTTATCAAACCTGAATCCTTCTTTCTCTTTAGTTCCTTTTTGTTTTGCAATCATTTCATCAAGCTTTGTATCTAAATCATCTTGATATTTATCTTCATGACTCTTTTCTTTTTCTAGATTTGATCTTAAGGTCACAACGTCTTCTTCAAGTTTTGAGCATTCTTTAGATTTTATTTTTATCTTAGCATCCAAGCATTCTTCAACTCCTTTTGCTTCTTCAATTTGTACTTCCAGTGGTAATTGTTTCATTAGCTTGCTTCAACTGCTCACTGACCTCCTTATATCTTTCCTTGAACTTCTTGATTTTCTCTCTCAAATTTCTAATGCATTCATCTGCTTCTTTGATATTTTCTTTCAAATCTTTGTTTTCCCCTTCAATCGTTTCCAAATCTTCAAGAGCTATTTTAAGTTCTCCATTCATGTCAACTATGCAATCTTATTTTGCGAGTCCAACTGTAGGAATCTCTTTCGGAGGAGTAAGAAATATTCTAATAGCCATGTGTTCAACCTCCAAGATCTTCCCCAAGTAGTTAAGCTCCTTCCAAGGAACCGAGCTCTTATACCAATTGTTGAACACCCAAAGTACTAAGAGGGGGGATGAATCAGTATTATCTGAAACCACTTAAACATTTAAGCATTCATTCCACATAGCATATTCAATTTATGATAGAAAAGGAAAGCATGAAAACATCCATCAAAATCAAATAACACAAGAACACCATATTTTTACTTCGAAAATCCAAAATGGGAAAAACCATGGTGAGGATTAGCTCACAATATATTATAACCGGTTATAATATATTACAAAAGTGCTCATTGCAGGTGGACTCGCTGCCCACTGAAAGAAGAAAAGATAGAAGAGATTGTGGCACAACAACCAATATTTGAACTGTTACAATTTAATCTAACATATGCATGAATTACAATTTCGTTGAAGCTTAAAATACAAACTTTACACACTTCATACCGATTTTCTTTAACACTCTGCTCTACTTGACATTCGCCTTATGTTCACACAATTCACATCAATAGAACATTACATTACATTTCCATCATTAAAACATTGAAAAAGAACTTACATGTATATCCACTTTGTTTACAAACACCTACAACATCAATTAGGTCAGCCTAATTAGATGTATCATACAAAATATACCTTGTCAGCTCAACATACACACATACACACTTCATGCCAAGATTCAAAACTTATAACTAATCAAAATAGATCGACATGGACCCAAAATAGCTCCCACATAATGGATCAATACTTACACAACCTTCACATTACTTACATCACATTAGGTTGACATCGATAATGACCTAACATAGAAATTCACCAACTGTACATCCACAAACTGATATGTGGACCTCCAAACTTCACGCCACTTGGAATTCACACTCTACTAACATCTGTCAACATCTCCATAAATCTAAAAATCCATATACCAATCTACAAAGAAGTGTGGATTCATCAAAACATGCATACCATACTGGTAACATTATAATTGCCAGACTGGAACTTCTGTCATTCATATCTTCAACATCGGAAGCCAAAAACATGTGAAATTCTTGATTTAGACTCTTCTAACGTCCAACAAAATTACCCCAAAACTACAAAAGGAAATTCTACATAGCAAACCAATGCAAACCAAAATACCAAATATCCTATTCACTGAATTACCTATTTTGATACTTAACCAATTTTCCCTTCATCTATCTTCACCAGATCAAACCTTCTTGTAAATATCTATTGGATAACCATATCAAAACATGCTCAAGTTGTACAAGCTAGTCTACAATGTGATCTTCATACCAAAGTACAATGTTGACATCAATGAAAACACTAAACTGCATACTATACAACTTATACTCATACTCCAAGCTCATGTTTCCAACAAACAAGTCAATGAAAAACTCCTTGATCTTTAAATAGTATGATGCATTAAGATATAAATTTATTGAAATAGAAGATAAATGTAGTGAGTATGTTGTATTTGGTTTGGATTTTCATGAATGTAATAATTGTCCATATAAATATGAGTGGTTTTCTCATAAAATTAAATATCAAAGGGAAATCATCTAGATATCCCACATTTCTAAACCACCATATAAAGACAGGTAGATCTTATAGATGCAAAAATTAGGCAAGCTTAAAATGAAAACCAACAAGAGGATGAACACATGCTCACACAAGAAAGTGAAAATTTTGCTATATCAAAAATAATTTCTATGTAGCAGTGAGAACTTAAAATAAGGAGAGGATAATACTAGGGACAACAATTATTATAAAGAAGATGAGGGATAGAAAGAAAGTTTTGGTGCAGTAGTGGGTAGTGAAATAAAAAGAGCTACTAGCATCTCATGAACAATAAGTTATGAAGAAGAAATTCAAATGATGAGGCATAATTGATTTAACCCCGAGATGAAAGAAAAATAGGAGGTTTCCAAAAATGGAAAGTTAAGTCCAGAAGGGGAAAAATAGACCTTATCTTCCTCAATTCATTAGGAAATGACATCCTCATAATGAATTAATTATCAACCCTTAGGTGAATCAACCCAATGTGAGAATCTTCAAATTTTCTTGTGCTTGAAGGATGGGGGTTAAGGTCAAACAACACTCTGGGTAGAAAAACTAAAAATAGCAATTCAACTCCAAAATGCAATCTATTACTTGGATCTTGAAGATTAAGCATAAAACTAAGAGAAGCAACAAAATTTCTAGAAAATATGAGAGGCAATAACACTGTGCACCTGTCATAAAAAATAAATTTCTACAATTCTATCAGGGACTCATTCACCCATGGGCAAGGGTCTAGGTCACCTTTTTTGGAAATCTCTAAATCCGAAATCTGAGATTGAAACTTGCACTTCTTTCTCGTATCTTTGAACCTTCACTCCTGGATTTAAATATGTGATAAATCTATAAAAAAAATTGTTGTTTGGTTGTGGATGGGGGTTTGCCTCAGTCAAACCCCTAGTTGGTAATTAAACCTTGATGAAGATAATATATGTAAAACATGAAAGTGTGTGAAAGCCTTAATCTTAAGTGTGTCTAAGATTATAAGAGATCAAATGTAAAGAAACCCTACTCAAATGTGTTATAATAGGATCCCTAAATGAAACAATGAATAGTGACAAAGACCTACTTTGGGAGATATCAAATCACCCTAATAGATCACAAATTTGAATATACCTTCCTTTAGGCAGAAAGTAGAATGAAAATAGAAGATGGAACCACTTATGAAACAAGTCATTAGGCTTGGTTGAATGGCTTGGTGTGTCTCCCAAAACCTAGAATCCATAATGATCCTCCATAAGCATCTATCATCAATCTTTGATAGTGCTTGATCTTGTTGACAAAATGAGCTTGAAGAATTCCAAAAATAAATAGAATTCTACTCCAAGAATTCACTTTTGAATGCTTGCTTGATTTCTCTTTGCTGTTGAATGCAAATGATTGTGATCTCATGTGAATCTCTTGCTTGTCTAGTGAAAAATAATTAAAAGACAGGTTTATAGGCTTCCTTTCTAATTTCCCATTTATTAGATCCTAAAATCCGACACTTAGAATTTGAATTTAGGACCTTAAAATTCCACCAAAAAAATGTTTAAATTTTAATTTGTGAACTTAAGGAGGACCCATTTGTTGCAAGAATGGAAATATTGAAGGTGTTGTCATTGATGTCAATTGGTCAATTAGTTATCAACTCATTGTTTTCATTAGTGTCATGGATGAAGGTTATTGGTTGTATATGTTGAGGATATTGAGAAAATTGTAATGATGATATGTTGCAAGTGTTCAGTAGTTGCTTTGGGTTTTGCTCTGGATTTGCTCCTATATTTGTGTGGTTCAGATATGTTGATCATGGTTGTTGGAAGCTGCTATATCCAAATTTTTGGCTATTGATTCATTGTACAGTGCGAGTTGTGTTCACCAATTGTGAAGTGTCATTTTTTGTGTTTCTACTTGAGATTCAGGATAAATATTGTTGGTCTGGATTTCTCTTTGATGGAGTCTTATGACTTGCGATTCTAGAGTTGAGTTGTTTTGATTGTAATGAAGATAATTTTGGTATTTGGAAAGTTCGTGCTTAATTGTTTTATGTGTTTTACATTGGTTTGGGCAACCTTGTGTGGAATACTACTTTCAAAGTTAGTGAAGTGTGTTGGATCTATTTGGGTCCTCATGAAGCATGTGTTTGAGTCACCCTCATTCTAATTCCACCAGGTAGGATGTTTTGGCACCAACCTAATTTGAATTTGAATTTAGATGGCTGAATTTGGATATGTTTCAAAGTTGAAGATGGTATAAATGCAAAATGAGTTAGGGAAGAAGAAACGAAGAGAACAAAGAAAATAGAGACAAGAGCGCAAAGAGAATAGAGATAAGTGTGAATCAGTGTGTGTGTATGATGCGAGTATGGTAGATCAATGCGAAGTCTAAATGTTGATTTTCCAAATGCTGTAAGCTGAAGGTGTATTCTATCCTTCATGCATGTCTACGAATGGTTGTGGTGGATTTCTTTGCTGCATTGAGATTGCCTTCTCTTTGTAACAAGTCTTCTTTGTATCTTTGTGGCAGTGAGCCCTCCGCGTTTTTAGCCCTGTTGGATAGTGAGTCCTTGTTCCAGATAGTGAGTCCTTGTTTTGGTAGTAAGCCTTGTTTCTTAGGCAGTGAACCTCTTGTAATAAGTTTTGATATTCTCTATAGTGTGAGTTAATCCTCACCGTGTTTTTTGCCTTATTGGGTTTTCGATGTAAATCTGGTGTTATTGTGTTTATGTGATGGTTTTTCAGTTTCTGCACTAGTATTTAATGTTTAATCTACTAAGCAGTATTAAGGATTAGTTCCAATGAATGAATTAAAGTTTAAATCTATGACAATTGATTCACCCCCCCTCTCAGTTGTGTTGTTCAACAATTGGTATCAGAGCTTGTTCCTTGGTGAAGAGCTTAACCGCTTGAGGAAGGTTTGGGATGGCTGGCAACATTACTGATGATTATCCAAGGTTCAATGGAGCTAACTATGCTATCTGGAAAATATTGATGGAAGAATACCTGGAGTATTGCGGATATGATGTGGAGAAAGCTTACAAGAATCCTTATACCCCTCCTGCAAATGGTCCAAGTATGACTAATGAGATCAAAGCACATGAAGCAAACAACAAGGTGAAGTACATTTTGAAGAAAAAATTGGTACACTCCAAGTTGATTAATGTTCAAAATCTAAAGATTGCTAAGGAAGACTGGGATGCTTTGGAAAGGGCACATGAAGGTGATGAAAGAGTCAAAATTACAAAATTTGGAGACACATTGTGAGCTTCTACACATGTTTGAAGATGAGAATGTTAAAGCTTATGTACAAAGATTAGATGAGATAGTGGTTGGAATGCGAGGACTTGGTGCTACTATAGATGAAACCAGAATTGTGAAGAAGATTCTTAGAACTCTCCCTGATTCTTACAATGAGAAGTGTGCTATCGAATAGAGTATAGATTATAGGACTTGCACTAAAGATTTGTTGTTGGGATTTTTGACATCTTATGAGATGAGGAAGTCGAGTCTGAGGAATGGATGCAAATCGGAAATTGCTTTCAAGGCTACAAAAGTTGAAGATCCAAATGATTTTTTTTTTTTATGAAATAAAAGCTAACTTTGTGAGAAGGATGAGGAAAGGCTCCGGTAAGTATGAAGGTAAGTTACCTTTTAAATTCTTTAGTTGTGGAGAAATGGGTCATTATGCTGCAAAGTGTCTAGAAAGAGCAAAGAAAAATAAACAAAGATATGAGAAAGAAAAGAAAGGAAAGAAGATTAACAGAGCATATTATGTGAATGAGAATACTAGTATATCAGATGAAGATTCTAAATATGAAGATCCTAATGACAATGAATGCTTATTCTTGGCGATAAAGGATGAATCTATTTCTACTAATTCTGAAAAACAAGTGAAGGAAAGCCCTCCAGAAAAGGAGAAAAATCAAGGTACTATTATCTATGCCCTACATTCTAAATAAGAAAAAAACTATTGGGTTGTTGACAGTGGTAGTTCACATCAGATGACTGGTGATAGAAGTAAGTTTTGTTAAACTTGAAAAATATGATGGAGGCTTGGTTATGTTTGGAGATGATACCGATGCTAAAATTTGTGGGATTGGTTTAGTAAGTTTTGACAGCAAGCATAATACTTATGATGTCTATTATGTTAAGGGTTTAAGGCATAATTTTTTGAGTGTTGGTTAGATGTGCAGTAAAGGATATGAGCTTGTGTCTAAGGATGAGAGATGTGAGATCTAGAAAGGATCCGAAACATTGATTGCTATAGGAAAGAAATTTGAAGGAAATATCTATCAATTTAAGGGTGCTGATGGACAACGTTTTATGACTTAAATTAACGACATCTGGTTATGGCATAAAAGAATGTGTCACATGAATTTTGATAACTTGGCAAGGATTAGTGCAATTCAGGTCGTGAGAGATTTACCAAGAATTACAAAGCCTGTTAATGCTATCTGTAGGAATTGTTAGTTTGGAAAGCAAGCAAGAAGTCACTACAGATAAAAGGAATAGTCTACTAAGTTGGACTACTAGATTTAATTCATACAGATCTTTGTAGTCCTACAAGGGTGATAAGTCTACAAGGTGAAAGGTACTTTATGCTTTTGAATGATGATTATTCTAGATATACATGGGTTACATTTCTTAAAGAGAAATCAGATGCATTAAATAGATTCAAGACATTCAAAGCTATGGTTGAAAATGAAGTAAATTTGAGGATAAAATGCTTAAGATCTGACAGACGTGGAGAATTCACCTCCCATGAGTTTAACATGTTTTGTGAAGTGCATGGAATAAAGAGGTAGTTATTTGCTTTGAGAACTCCTTAGCAAAATGGAGTTGTTGAAAGGAAGAACAAAACAATTCAAGAGGTTGCTAGATCAATGATTATTGAGGCTGGTTTACCTAAAGTTTAATTGAAAGAAGCTATTCATACTGTTGTTTATGTATTCAATTGAGTTCAAGGAAGAGCAAATAGTACAAAGACCCCCTATGAGCTATGGTTTGGAAGAATTCCTACTGTTAAGTATTTCAAGGTATTCAGAAGCAAATGTTATATTAGAAGAGATGAAGAAACTTGAAGTAAGTTTGATGCAAGAAGTGATGAAGGCATTTTTCTTGGATATTCTACTAAAAGCAAAGAATACAAATGTTTCAATAAAAAACTGAGAAAAATTGTAGAAAGTGCAAATGTCAAGGTTGATGAGACAATGAAGAATTTAATTGACATTGATGGATATGTATCTGATGAACTTGATTATGTAAGAATTGAAGAAATTGTGGAAGAATAGGAAAATGATGAGCAAGAGAAGTAGAATGAACAAAATGAAAGAGAAAAAGATGCTCCGGTGGTGTCACCTAATATTACTAGATATGTATAGAAGAATCGTTCATAAAGTCATATTATTGGAGATAAGACTAAAAAAGTATTAACTAGAAGCAAAGTTGCTGCTAAAGTTAATCTGTGTTTACTTTCTGAGATTGAACCGAAGAGTGTAAGTGAAGCATGTAAAGATGAACATTGGATGGAAGCCATGAGAGAATAAATTATGCAGATTGAGAAGAATCAAACTTGGGAATTGGTCCCAAAACTGGAAAATAAAACCATTATTGGATCAAAGTGAGTATTCAAAAATAAGTTGAATGAGAATGGAGAAATGGTTAGAAACAAAGCAAGGCTTGTGTGTAAAGGTTACTCACAAGTGGAAAGCATAGATTTTCAGGAAACCTTTGCTCTGGTAGAAAAAATGGAAGTTATAAGGATGTTCTTAGCATTTGCTTGTCATAAAGACTTTAAGGTCTATTAGATGTATGTCAAGTCAACATTTTTGAATGGTGAGCTAGAAGAAGAGGTCTACATGGAAAAACCAAAAGGATTTCAATTGTTAGAGCAACTGATATGGTGTGCAAATTGAAGAAAGTTTTATATGGATTGAAGCAAGCTCCTAGAGCGTGGTATGCGAGGTTGGACATGTATTTGATTTAGCAAGGTTTTAATAAAGGTACAATAGATAGTAATCTATATTTTAAGATTGAAAATGACAAAATCTTGATTCTAGTTGTATATGTTGATGACATTATCTTTGGAGGAAATGAAAATATGTGCAAGATGTTTGTAGAAGAGATGCAAAAAGAATTTGAAATGTCTATGTTTGGAGAGATGAATTTATTTCTTGGGCTACAGATCAATCAAACAGAGAAAGGAATTTTTATTTCACAGTCTAAGTATGTAAATGAGATGTTGAAGAAGTTTGGGATGGACGGTTCCAAACCGGTATGTACTCCTATGGTGACTGGTTGTGAATTGGGTAAATATGACGATTCCTAAGGTTGATTAGAGCAAGTATAGAAATATGATTGGTGGAATATTGTATTTGACTACTACTAGACTAGATATTATGCATACTATATGTCTTGTGGCTAGATTTCAAGAAGATCCTAAGGAAACACATGTTGTTGTTAAAAGAATATTCAAATATTTGAATGGCACTTTGGATTATAGCTTATGGTATCCTAAAGATATTGACTTTACTCTATGTTCTTATACAGATGCAGATTGGGTTGGATGTGTAGATGACAAAAAGAGTGCAAGTGGTGGTGCATTATTTCTTGGTTGCAGATTGGTGGCATGGTTGAGTAAAAAGAAAGATTCAGTCTCCTTGTCTACTACTAAAGCTAAGTATATTGTTGCTACATCTTGTTGTACACAAGTTCTATGGATGCAATAGACATTGAAAGATATCACAGTGGTGTATGATGATCCTACTTCTATCTTTTGTGATAATACAAGTGCAATTAACAGTTCAAAGAATCCTATGATGCACTTGAAGACAGAACATATATTTATCAAGTATCATTTCTTGAGAGAGAAGGTCATGGAGAATGAAATAAATCTTGAGTATGTTTTAACAAAGGATCTGGTGGCTAATATATCTATGAAGGCTCTTCCTAAAGATACTTTTGAGTATCTTTGGGAGAAGTTAGGGGTCATTTCCCCTCCTTTATTGAACTAGATGCATATGTAGATGCATCAGTTTGGTGGATCTATGGATCTATCTTTCTTCTGGACTAATGTTTTGGTGGGCACCTCTCAGGGGGAGCAGGTAGTATCAAGTGTTGTCATTGTAAGTATTTTTTTTTCTATGTCAAAGGGGAAATCAATGTAAAATATCTTTTGCTTTTTCCATTGATGTCAAAGGGGAGAGGAAGCATGCGAAAAAAAAGAGGAAATGTGAAAAAGAGAGGAGAGGAAGCATGTGAAGAAGAGGAAGACTATAAAAGAGACTATCTACTAACAAAAAGAAATAGAAATAAAAATCTTGAGAAGTGTATTCATAGCTAGTATGGTGTCTTTGATGGTTTTTTACATCATGTGTTGTCATCAATGACAAAATGGGAGATTGTTGCAAGAATAGAAAGATTGAAGGTGTTGTCATTGATGTACACTGGTCAATTGGTTATCAACTCATTGTTGTTGTCATTAGTGTCATGGATGAAGGTTATTGGCTGTATATGTTGAAGTTATTGAGAAAATTGTAATGACGATATGTTGCAAGTGTTCAGTAGTTGCTCTGGGTTTTGCTCCGGATTTGCTCTTATATTTGTGTGGTTCAGATATGTTGATCATGGTTATTGGAAGCTGCTATATCTAGATTTTTGGCTATTGATTCTAATGACACCTTCAAATTCTGCAAAATTTGAATTGCCCTTACTGAAAATTTTGCCCCTGCACACTCATAAGTGCACTTGGAAAATCTGCCCAAGTGACCTACTTTGGAGGGTCACAATTCGAAACCAGTTGATTTTCCTGCCAAACCACTTGGTGGACACATTTAATTGACATATGTGATCATGCATGTCATTTTTTAGGGTCTCAAGATAAGTTTTGATGGGTTTTTTAATCATTTTCTGATCGTGACAATGCCAAAAATGGTGTTCTAGAAAGTATCAAATTTTGCAAATCTAAGGACAACCCATTTCTTGTTTTGGCTTGAAATGTCTACAATGCCATTTTCATAAGAAAAAAAAAGGTCATATGATGTGTTATTTTAATGCATTTTAGGTGTGGTAAACACATTCTGAGGGCCAGTTTACAAAGGAGGTACTTGAATTTTAAGGGATAGGAAAAATTTGAGGAAATGGGTTTTCTCTAAACAATTGATGATGCCCCTACGCAAATTTTTGAGGCTCCAGGTGTCCCGTCTTGTCCGCAGTGAATTTTCTTTGTTTGGTCTGCAGGAAAAATTAAGAATTGCATTATTTCCTACAGTTTAAAAGGCAAATGTTTAAAATATTTTACATATTTTAAATACTTTCAAAGTGGGAATGCATGTAAAAAAAGTCATTTTAGGGCAACCTTAAATATTTCAAAGCTTTATAAAGTTTTAACTTTAATAAAGCTTGCTTTCCCGTTTGCCCGTGGAAGTTTTTGGTGCCACCAAAATTGATGCAGGGAAGCAGGGAGTGAGGATGCAGCTTGTGGGTGGTGTTTTCAAATAGTCCAAAATCATTTTAGCTACCTTTGAAAAAAATTTGCAGCCTTTGAAAACATTTTAAATATTTTAAAATGCTTGTTGTTTCCCTGCGGCAGTGAAAGCTCACGACAATAGAAAGTCATGGGGCACGGGAGATTGTTGGGAGCCTTGTTAAGGGAAAATTTTGATTTGCAATCTATGTTGCAATACAAATTGATGTATGTCCTGCCCTTTGGAGGTCTTTTGAGGCATTTTGATGTGAATTGAGATGTGGTGTTCTAAGTGGAATATTGCAATCACGTTTTTGAGCTTCTAGACATTTTTTGGGGGTCAATTGGAGCTCAAATTTGTTGTTCTATGCTTGAAATTGATTCCTCAACCTTTCCTATTGCCTGGGCAGAGCTTTTAAGCGTGTTTGAAATGGATTTTGAGTGCTAGCATGGTCAAAAAAGCCCTCTCATTTAGAAAAAACAACCCCAACTTGCATTTGCAGTTAAAATGTATCAAAATTGTTTAAGGAAATTCTTACATAGGCCATTGAAGCTCATTAATGAAGGTAGCCAAGGATGCAAAGTAGTAAACAAGCATTCCCCGTTAGCCTGTGAAGGTAGAGGCTGATGTCAGCATAGAGGCACGGGGGCACATGGATTGGTTTCTCCAAACAAAGTTTGTAAGACTTTAAAAAAATTATTTTATTTTCTCCCCGCCATCCCAAGTGACTCAATGCTACCGTAAGAGGAGAGTGACAGGAGAGCGAGGAGTGGCTTGTGGTGGGCCCAAATAAAATTTTAAAGTTTTTAATATCTTAAATGATGACCAATGGTTAAATATTTAAAGACCTCCATTCTTTAAAACTAGGGAAATAATATTCTTGGCTGGAGAATAATGTGAGGTGAAAAAGCACGGGCAACAGGTGAAATATTTTTATAGCCCAAGTAAATGATTTAAAGTCTTCACAATGTGAAAGTAAATACTTTGGCTGGGAAAATATTTAAAAGGTGGAAGCAAAGGCTTTGTGCATGGCTAAGTGGTAAAAGTGAAAAATGCAGCAGGGTAAAGGTAGAATAAACAGAGCTTTCACGAGAGAGTGAAATAAATTTTCACTTCAAGGCAAGACAAATGGGTGGAGTTTTTTCACAGAGAAGCTGATAGTTTTTTACTACAGGGGTAATTGAAGAGTGATTTTCACCACATGGATAGAATGGAATGAAAACTTTCACAGAGATATTTTTCAGTTGCAAGGATATCTTCAACAACAAGGGCATAATGAAAAAATCATCATGAAGGGAATATTTTCTATTATAGGGCAAGAGGGCAAGTGCAAGATGCATGAATCTGGGAGCAAATTGAAACTTCTTTAGCAAGCAAAGGCAGTTATGGATCAACGGAAGCTAAAGATGCCAGATGTCAATTGAAGATGTAGTTTTAGGGTTTCTCCTTCTTCTATATCTTTTCTTCTTCTCTCATTTGTACAGGGTTTTGAAACTTTTGGTTATAGGGGAAGGGAATAGAGAATTCTTAGCTGAAAATTGGGGTTTTATTTATAGTAAATGAATGTACAGAATTTTGTAATAGTTTCAATTAATTTGAGCAAATCAATAAAATTATTGCAGAAGTTATCTCCATTTTGTGTTCTCAGATAGCATATGGATTAAATATATCAATGATATATTGAATTTTCATTGCAATTGTGTGATTTTTGTATGGGTTTCTTCAAGTTAAGAATTAAATTTTGTATGCAAATTATTGTGGGTTTGAGGGAATGAAATGGATTTTCAAGTATGATCATGCAGTAATATGAGAGGTCGCATTAATGTAAAGCATTAATTGTCAAAGGGCCACTAATTTGATATAAGTTGTTTAAGTTTACATTCATGAGCTTCTAGGTTTGACTCCATGCCTTAGGATTAGGCATTGATTTGTGATATTACCCAGATCATTTTCAGAAACAATCAAATCATATTAAATTTCTACTACTTTGGTCCTTTTGCTTTCATGTTTAAGTTATCTTAGTTTCATGTATCTTCATGGTATTTGAAAGAGTATAGAGGTTGAACTTAAGAGAGTTTCACCTATTAACCCTCTATGTGTTTGAGATGATGATATTTAATTTATTTGTTCTCAACAATGTTCAATGCAAATGGGATTATGCTTGAACCTAGTAGGATATAAAAATACCCATCACTCATATACCTAAGAACTATCCACTTTCATAAGTCTATAGTTTGTTGTTTGACAAGTTTATCATATACTTGGACCTACAATTAGGAGCACCCTCCTGAGTCCTATGGAACTCAAAGTGCGAAAGGCTTTCATAGCCTTGTTCATTGGCTTTTCTTGTCTTCAATCTCTTGATAGCGTTGATTCCTTGTCCTAAAAACTTAATCCCCTAGTTTAGGCATTGTGTTTCTCCTTAGGATTGAAGGTTGCAAGAAAAATAACCAACAAATTCATTGTACAGTGCGAGTTGTGTTCACCATGCTGGAAACAAGCTACACTAAGAGAGGGGGCGAATCAGTGTTCTACAAAAATTGACTTTATTATTCTGATTATTAACCCACTTAAAATATTCAACCAAGAGAAATATGCAGAAACAGAAAGAAAATAACCCAACACCATAACACAAGAATTTTAACGTGGAAACCTTGTTAGGGGAAAAACCACGGTAGATGGTCAATCCACAATATAATCTGAGTATACTCAAAAAGTTTACAATATGGGAATGCACTTGCATTTAGGCACACTGCCTAGAGCTCACTGCTCAAAATAGGAAGGCACACTGCCTTATAGAGATTTAGATTAGATCCAAAAGAATGAACTAAAGGAATAACATCTACAAATGCTTGATTATAGTTTCGGTTAGACTCAAATGTCAATCTTCTGTCCTTTTGACTAATACTGAACTTCTGCTCTGCTCTGATCTTGACTCGCTTCACAAAATCTTTATGTGCAAGTGAAACTATGCATAAAATCGCTCTAACACTCTTCTAATATTCACAATACACATCGACACACCATGCACACACACCAAAATGATATAAGAGATCATACATATATATCCGCGACTAGCAATTTAATCGCAACATGTCAGCTCCAAATAAAACTTGAAAATATTAGCAACTTGTTGGCTCAAATCTTAAGAGTTATCTGATGCACATCCATAACAGTTGTCCACAACTTAGCTTGGACCCAAAACATAATGACCAAACACAAAAATATTTGAATAAACATTCCTTGAATATCCACAACGTATTTTATTGACTAAGTTGGCCCCAAAATACTGATAAACAAAAAAGTAACCAACTGAATCTCCAAACTCACACAAGAATTAATATGAGGCATTGAGATTTCTATACAACAGATTAGATGTACTAATAAACCTCCCATGAGGTCCACAACTCAAAATAACAACTAGAAATCTATAAGTGAATCGATGATCACCAAACTGCCGGATGTTCTGTTCTTCCTAATTGTGCTCAATTTGACTGCCGGTATAAGCAAATGATGTCATGTGGATATGTCACAAAATAGGGTTGCCATCAATGACAACACCAAAAAGCATTCACAGTGTCTCTTGCCAACACACCAGTTGTGAACTGTGGTTTTCTGTGCTTTTGGTTGAGGTCTGAGAGAAATATTGTTGGTTCATAATTCTTTGATGAAGTCTTATGACTTGAGGTTCTAGAGTTGAGTTGTTTTGATTGTATTGAAGATAATTTTGGTATCTGGAAAGTTTGTGCTTAATTGTTCTATGTGATTTACACTGGTTTGGCCAACCTTGTGTGGAATACTACTTTCGGAGTTAGTGAAGCGTGTTGGATCTATTTGGGTCCTCATGAAGCATGTGTTTGGGTCTCCCTAATTCTAATTCCACCCTAGGATGTTTTGGTACCAACCTAATTTGAATTTGAATTTAGATGGCCAAATTTGGATATGTTTCAAAGTTGAAGATGGTATAAATGCATAATGAGTTAGGGAAGAAGAAGCGAAGAGAACAAAGAAAATAGAGATGAGCGCAAAGAGAATAGAGATAAGTGTGAATCAATGTGTGTGTATGATGCGAGTATGACAGATCAATGTGAAGACTAAATGTTGAGTTTTTGGATGTAGTGAGCTGAAGGTGTACTCTATCATTCGTGCATGTCTGCAAGTGGTTGTGGTGGATTTCTTTGTTGCATTGAGATTGTCTTCTCTCTGTAATAAGTCTTCTTTATCTTCTTTGTATCTCTATGGGAGTGAGCCCTCTAGGTTGTTAGCCCTGTTGGATAGAGAGTCCTTATTTTGGTAGTGAGCCTTGTTTCTCAGGTAGTGAGACTCTTGTAATCGATTTTAGTATTCTCTATAGTGTGAGTTAATCCTCACTGTGGTTTTTCCCTTATTGGGTTTTCCACATAAATATCTAGAGTTATTGTGTTTATGTGATGGTTTTTAGTTTCTGCAGTAGTTTTTAATGTTTAATCTGCTAAGCATTGTTAAGAATCAATTTCGGTGAATGAAATAAAGTTTAAATATGTGACAACTAATTCAACCCCCCTCTTAGTTGTCTTATTCAACACCATTCACCCATGGGTGAATGGGTCCTAACCTAAAAGTTTAGGACTTAATTTTTTTGGGGCATTAAATTAATTGATAGCATTTATTCAATGCGGGTTATAGTGTCAGGAAACAAATAAAATAGGCATTGGGATGCATAATAAAGGGAATTAGGGGCCCATTAATGAGGTTTAAATTACATAAATGAGAGGTCACTAAAATAGGTCCAAATTAAGTGTGAAATTGTACTTTCTCTTAGAAAGGAGTATAATTTTCTACACTACAAACCCTACCACTAGAAGAATTGTTTTTAGGAAATGAGTTGATAGAGGAACTAGATGTTCCTTATTATAGTCAAGTCATGCCTTGCATCCCTGATGTAAATGACTTGATCTTCTCACATGATCAAATGGACATTCCTTATGAAGAGGTCATCATACAAAGGAAAGAGGAATGCCTACATATTGAGGTTGATAGTTGTAATATTATAAATAAAACTCCATGTATATTGATGCTAGTCATAATTTTCTCTTGGTAATTCATGATGATGAATAGACCATTGCTAGATTTCTCCTTTCCTTATCTCTTGTTGAAGATGAAAATGACTAACTAGTTACCTAGACAAATGAGTCATTTGATGTTTTTGTATAAATCACATAAATTATTCAAGATACACCAACTTTGGTAAGTTCATTTTTTTAACCTTTTCATCTTTTCAATTTTTTCACATGTCATGTGTTACTACTATTTATATGCTCTAAATGAATTAAAATAGATAGGAACAACCCATTATATTGATCAATAGGTTTTCACAAGATGGAAAGTGGAGATTTTCACTATGGGTTGATAAGATAACATCTAAAAGCTATGGGTAGGATCTCATTTGACCTAATTTATCAATAAGATATTGATGCACCAATAAGTTTGGCGCATCATTTGTACATTATCTTACATGATATTAAATCCCCTAATGGGAAAGGTGTAGGTCGAGATGCAAAAGAAACCAATGAGGTATATTTCAAATATGCATCCACCCTTTTTCACCTCGAGAATGATCCATGAGGTAGAGATAATATTTTTATTGCAGATTGTGAGCTCTCCACTTGGATGGAATGATAGACAACAAGGAGCACCTTATTTTTAGATATGGAGGTATGTGTTGTTGCTAGCAAAAATTTAGAATTTACTCAAGTGTTATGGGTGGAAAATAAAATGATCTATGACGTGATTATATAAATGTGTTGAGGAGTATGTTGATATTGCATACTACCTCAAGAGCTCGGCCAAAAAATTGGTGAGCTTTTTGCTCCATGATACTTTGGATTATTAACACTTTTGTTGGTGTTGGTCTCACCTTATACATATTCTATGTTGTGTCTTACCTTGTAATTATTATTATTTTATTTATACATGTAATTATGATCCCTATTTGATCACGATGAACCCTTTTTGTGCTATCTCCTTCCATTCAATTATTTTGGTCTACTCCTAGAGTTCAAGTTAGATTATCATTGTGCTTTCAAGAGGCACACATCCAAAACTAGAGCCACTCTTGGTGTCTATATTTGAATGCCCCTAAATTACATAATTGAATCATTTTTATCTATTTTTATGTGCATACCCTAGTTATCCCCCCATTAATACCCAATTATAGAAATCTCGAGTGGCTCCCCATTTTATGGTTGCTAGTTGTTAGTGTTGATCTTGGGTGTGTTTGTGTGTTTTTGGTCTCTCCTTATCCTTCCTATAGTTGTAGTATTATAGGTAGACTTGGGATCTAAGGAAAAATTCTTGGGGTTGCAAGTTCCTCCAAAACACAACCCCTACCCTTTTGCACTTCCTTGATCTCCTTCTCTCTTCTAGGTACTAGGCCTCAAGTCCATAAATGGAATCAAACCTTGATCCCTTGGTGTCAAGTCTATTTGATGCTTTGTTCCCCACCTCCTTTATGGTTTCTTCTTTTTTCTCCTAGAGATCAAACCTTTGAGAGGACCTTGGAATTTTACACAATACATTCATACTGCCAATTCTTCCCCATGCCCCAATTATCACTCTCTCATTCTTATCCATATATTCCTAGTCCTTGCATGCACTCATTCCCTTTTAGGTAGTTTTGGAACTCCCCAAAACCCCACAACACCTGATCTTTATCTTGTATGCCCTTGCCCATAGAGCCCAAAACTCCAAGACGACCCCATACTTTCACACCGTTTATCAATGTTAGGTCTACCATGGTCCATAAGCCTTACAATCCTCTTCCTTATAATTCTCAATTTTTCCTTTCCTCTCATCCCCATGGCTCAATGTCTCTCACTCCCTATGAGGTTATTAATCGTACTCTTTTCCAAATTCTCACAATTTAAAGTTATCCCATCTCTTCCTAATCCCTATTTCCTCCTTGGGCTTGACCCAATCATTACATTGATCCTTTTGGTCTTGCTCCATGCTCTCTACTCGACCCCCAACCTTCCCCTTTCCTCGACTCCCAAGTTCCAAGTTTCTCATGACCCCTCACAACTGACCCTTTTGTTATGTTCCAAGTTCCATTTCCCTCATTACTCTTAGCCCTTGGATCAATTAATCATTTCCAAGTCAATAGGTTCCTCTTAGATCCCAACTCTTCCAAGCACCTAAATACTCAAATTTTCATTCCAAGGTCCCTCCTTGACTTGAAAATCCATTCAGTGGCTATTTTTAACTTAGAAACCCTCAAAACCCTCTTTCACCTAACTCTATTGATTTCTCATTACTCCACTGACATAATATTTGACCTTGTAGTCACCAATTCCTCTGTGATTCTTGAAATACATTCATTCAAACTTATGGGATGATTTCCTATGGAGATCTTATTATGTAAAATAAGGGTGTTCATGCTACCATAAATATAGTCATTAAGGTTCCAAAAATCCTCTTCAACTTGTTCTTGATCTCTACCATTGATTTTTAGGTCCCACATATCTAGTTGAATCCCACATATGACATCCATGCACTTTGGAAAACCCTACACATTAGATCTAAGATTCCTCTTACACCCAAAGCTTCCAAGAGTTGTCAAATGCTAAGGACATGAGGACTATGAAATATTAGTTCATTTTGTATTCAAAGGCTTGATCATTCTTGTTTTCATATGACATAGGGTGTAAAGGGTATTCTATGATTGCAATAGTTATATATCCCTTCACAATTTGGGTAGTGCATTCTAAAAGTTGTAGAGATGTAGTTAATTTAAGCCAATATATTTATTACTCTATCTCCTTAGCTAGTTGTAGGTATTTTGGAGAACTCTATAAAAATATGTGATAGGTTCCTCCTTGAATTTAGTTAATCCCTCTCTATATTTGTTGGTGTGATTGTATTATGAATTTGATAAGTGTCACAACACTTCAATTCACTAAAAGTTATATTTGTAATCATCACTTCCTTATTGTATATGAATGTTTGTAAGTTTGGAGAAGGATTATTAAGTAGAATTGGTCGCTTGGTAGGATAAATTTGTTGTTATTTCTCTTGTATTATGCATATGGTTGAATGCTCAAATCTGTAACCCACATAATACATCGATCTTGAAAAAATGACCCTCTATATGCTCAAAATAAACAAAATCATTGACAAGTAGTATAGGAATAAGAAGCAAGTTTCTATGCATTTCATGATTTAGTGTTGAAGCATAAAAAAAAAAGCGAAACCCTAAGATTTGACCCTAGGGTTTAGGTTCTTTTCCTAAATGTTTCATTAATGATTTGAAGGTGATGGGGTTTGATGGATTAGCACAAAGTATATGATTGACTTACAACCTAAAAGGTGAGTCAACTAGCTCTCGACCAAATCTATGATGAATTTAGGGATGGAATACAATGATATAACTACGCTTTAGAATGATGTAAATTACTATTCTGATACAAAAACAACAAACACAAAAATTCACAAACAAATTTGGACAATTGAAATGGACAGAGCAGGACACTGTGCACGTGTGGTATGAATCTAGGGCTGAAAATGGAGGACTAATTCACCTTGGGCATATGTGTCATTGTAGAGGGATTTCATATATCTATTTTTGTAGTCCTTTGGTGCTAAATCAAATTTTTTCATTTCCATTTGTAAACTTGTTGGATCACTATTGGATATTTCTATAAGCGAGTTTTCGTGAGTTGTCAAGATGTAGGGTTTTGATTGCAACAATGGGTAATTGATCTTCAAACTTCTCCCAATCTCCTTCTAACCTAGAACCCACACATTCAAAGAGAGAGGAAGCGTTGTTCCATTTAGGGGCTTGCCTTGGTCAAATCCCATGTTAATATTTCCACTTCCATAATGAAAATGTCAATGATAGGAAACCTATCCTTTTGAGGGATGGGGATAAATGATAAAAAGGAATGATGAATCCACAAAGTGCTACAACTCACCACCCTTCAATGGCTTCCTTGAAGGATTGAAGTCATACACATCTCAAGGCTTGGATCTTGCTTGCTTGATTTGCTTGAATTGCTTGGAGACCTACAAATGGGTTAGCCTTCACAAACAATATGATAATGTATGAACATACATAATCTCACACATGATTTGACATGATGCTTGGATCTTGAATTGCTGCAATAAATCACTAAAATTCTACTCTTGAATTTCTTGATAATGCTCTCGACAATATTTCTTGCTCAATTATTTCACTCAGTTTTTAAATGATGCAATTTAAAGGTATTTATAAGCAATTATTCTAATTTATCATAAATTAAATCTCGATAGTCAACTTTGGACACTTGAATTGCAAATAATAAAGTGTTGACACCAATATATTTAAATTTGGAGCCAAAATAGGGACACTAATTTTCCTTGGGCATATGTGTCCCAACCCTATTTTCTAAAAATTAAGGTGTCGGGGATGATAAATGCATTTGTTTTCCGCTTACAATTTGTCAATAATTGTTAAAAATGGACCATGAAATACATAATTTAGGAAATTAGATGTTCAATTAGGTTCAATAATTTAAGGGGGAGCAAAATATAGTGTGAAATTGTTAAGGGTGACAATTTACGATGCTACAAGTGTTATATCTAGGGAAACATTTGTAGAGAGCCTTAGTTTTTATATTGGCGGAGCATGCTTTGCATATACATATCATCTTAATAATGGTTGTAGTACTAGGTTAGTCTTTGATCTATTGAAAAATGTTAAAGTCAAATAATACATTTTGATGCTATTGTAGTTTTCTTATTTAGTTGTGATTAAATCTAAATGAATATTACCTTTAGAAACACCCTCCTAGCTCTAACTAAGCCCAAAGTGCAATAGAAATTATCCACTCTTGTTCATTGTACTTGAACCCTCCATTTTTTATTGATGAACCCCTATTTTAACTTCTTGATGGAAAATCCATAGTCTTAAAGCTAAGAGATGTTCTAGGATTTTGGACCTATAGTTTGGTTAAAATTATGGATAGTTGAGAGGGTTGGACTCAATCAATAAACATGTGAAGACTCAACAAAACTTGAATTATCATCTTCACCAATGTGGCCTGAAACACCTAACTTGGTAGTGACATCTTTTGATGTACATGGAGATACGTGAGTAGAGTTTAGAGATTTCATATATTTTGAGTTTTCTTCCTACATATTCCTTTTAGGAATGGGAAGACATATTTCATTCACCTTTGGTTTTGTTTCTTTCCAAGTGAAGGAATGTTGCTTGATGATCATTGACTATCTTTTACATTCAATTTTGAGGTAAACCATTGGCACAAATTCTACATTAAGGGAGGGTTACATAGTCTTTCTTCTTCTTCTCTTATGGGGGGTCTTTTTTCTCAAATGATATTTTTTTTCTCTTCATACCTTAAAAGCATTTTGTACCCTATCTTTTCAAGAGGATTTTTGTCCCACTAGGTTTTCTACCTTCATTCGTGAGAGATTGCATTTGTAAGCATATGTACCTAACATGTCTTAGTAGTTGGGACCCATCCTTGCATCTTTGCTTATTTTCTTATTCTCCCTAAGTTGTATTTAAGAGAGGTTTTGGTGTGAATAAGGAAATTACCTAATTGGTTTACCTTCTTGGTCTTATTTCTCATACCATACTTATTCACAATCTATTTGCATTTTTTGATGGTATATATAGTTTATTCTTTCCATATTGATCTTCTCATTTCATTATGCTTTCCATTATGCCTCTAGATCTTGGGTGGCTATCTCCATAACCAACTCTTATATGATACGTCAACAAAGATTACCTCAAAGATTTCCTATTCTCTAGCTAATAGTTTTCTTGATTTGGAATGATTTAGTCTTTCTAGATCTGATTTTGTCTTTTACAATTGCTCATTTTTAAGTCTTACATATCTATGATAATACATTTTTTTGAATTTGGTTTGTTTTTAGAAAGCACTTTGGGGAGTCTCCTATGCAAGTGTTGAAGTGTGAAAGCTCCTTGAATCTAAGACAATCTCTTTTGATATTAAATTATAAGATTTAAAGACAATATATATCAATGCATTTTCTTATATATAATATTTGTTCCATTGAAATATTAGATGTCTCAATTACTTTTTGATTTAATATAAATAAATAATTTTCAAATTTAAAATGATTTTTAACATATCTTATTCCTTTATATTAATCTCTTTTCTTATTATAATTTATTTAATCATGAAATTTGTGATCACCTCAATCATACCCAAAATCTAAATGATAATTTAGTGTACCTTACCAACTAAAGCTGTTCTCTAGACCATTTCAATAGATTGTTGTCTTAAAATGGTATGGCAAATCTCTTAAGTTGACATAAGTGAGTGGCGAGAACAAAAACTGGTGCAAAATTTCAACTTTTTGTTTGAATCAATGCTACTCCTTTTAGCATAACAAACTTTCCAACTAAATTAAGGTATATTTGCATTTGGAATACAAATTTCACACAATAGATTAATTTCTAAAACTTCCTGCGGTTCTATGTTTCTGACCTTTGTAATGGATCGTGTCATGTCATCGCTTTATTTTTAGCTTATTGGTAGTATAATTTTACATAAAGTTTAGCATTGCAAAATTTATCATAACACTTTTGTTCGTCAGTTGGGACTGAGATGCATGTGAATGAAATATTGGATATTCTCACAATCACATATGGAGTCATATTTCATGATGGTAATTTATGGTTTTGGAGGCCTCGGAAAAACCAATGTCGCAGAAGCTGTGGTTTCAAAAATTGATCTCAAAAATTATAATAACACTAGTCTTAAATATATCAAGAGCAAGAGAAGAATGATTTTAGAAGATTACAACAGTGAATTCTGAAAGATTGTTTCATAGAATAAGACCAAGAGATTGTAAAGATGGCCGAAATCATCGGTATACGCTTTAAAATATATCAAAAGGAAAAGCCCATTTTTCTTTTCTTGCTAATACATTACAGTGTGAGACCTAAAGGAGCCATACTAGAACTTGGGAGGCCTTAGGCTGGTAAATTCGGTAACAACAAGACTCTTACGAGATCATTTGACGGACAACCAAACCTTGTGTGCAA